>CM067554.1:20162500-20762500 GCA_034509755.1 Anisodus tanguticus | reverse complement strand
TTCCTGGAAAAGTAGCTCACGACGGCAAAAACAAGAATGTATCTACCTCCCAACACATAAAGTTAATTCAACAGGTAATGTTAACATAATGTATTTGGTATAATTCACAAAGCTGAGGAGCCCTACTTGAAATCCCCACCAAAACATAGGTGTTTCATAGCTAGAAGAATAGGTCACGACGCAAGAAACAAGACTTGATTAATCTCCCACGTTGGTAACCAACACACACGAGAGAGGAAAAAACAGTGACAGCAGAAGGAAGTGAAAAGAACGTGAAAAGAAATGCGATGGAAGATCCTGTTAATGCCAACCATTGCACTTACATTTGTGACTATAAATGCTTGAACTATAGAAATGTATTTTTTTTAATGGATTAATAGTATAATTCTAAAGTGAACAAGGATCACTTCCTTACATACGAGATTCAGGGAGTGACGAATTGAACCACTATCCAAATGGACAAGATATAAGCAGGTAACAGCCAGTTTCAACTTTCGCATCTATTCAGTACTAACTACTAAGCTGATAGTTATTGCAGCAAGGCATTAATCATCAATTTCTCTCTAATTTCTTGTGGGAGGGAAGTCCATCAACAGAGAAGTATGCAAATAAATAGAACCAATTACCAAATTCAAACAGATTTAACTCTGGGGCAGATACGAGCTTGTAGCGGATTCTTCATCACAACGGTGAATTCTAGCTTCTCTGAAAGATCAACATCATCTCCTTCCACAGCCTTCCATTGAAAATGCCAAACCAAATTAGCCACAAAGTACTCTAAGTGCAGCATAGCCAATGCAAGTCCAGGACATATTCTCCTCCCTGCGCCGAATGGCATCATCTTTATCTCTCTACTTGCTGTTATATCAAACCCTTCCTTATCCGACCCTTCCACCAAGAACCTCTCTGGTCTAAACTCCAAGGGATCCTCCCACACCTTTGGGTCTAAACCCATGTCAGCAACCATGAAATTGATGGTGGCATTCTTTGGGACGACGTAGCCGTCCAGTTCTACTTCCTCCGTCACCGTGTGTGGCAACACAAAGTGACCTGGAGGGTGCCTCCTAAGACCCTCCAATATCACTGCTTTCAAGTAGGGCATTTTCTGCAAATCTTCCTCTTTTACCACCACATCTGTCAAGTTACTCTGTTCATTTCCTCCCACCACACTAACAATTTCTTGATATAGTTTTTCCTGAATCGAAGGGTTCTTGACCAAGTTAGCCATAATCCATTGTAACGCAGTGGACGTCGTATCAGTCCCAGCACTTAGGAATTCACTACAGAGGCTAACCATTTCTCCATGATTGAGTTTCCTGTTTTCCTCAGGCAATTCCAAATTCAACAACGTATCCACATAAGCCACCACTAATTCATCGTGCTCTGGCTTTTGTTCTTTGGCCTTGCTTCGAGCTTCAATCAAAGGAATGAAGATATTCTCTTGCTCTTGTCGTAGTTGAATGAGTTCCTTCCAACGACTCCTAAATATAATTCTCCCAACTCTCGGAAAGATATTAAGTATATTGAATCGTGAGAAACTCAGGAGCAACCTACGTTGTATATTTTCAATTTGTTTGATTTGAGGTTCCTCAAGCTTATCCCCAAAACACATCAATACAAGAAGACAAAACATAGCGTACTGAAAATGATCAATTAACTTCACAGAATCATCTTGTGCGTTACGGAGCTGTTGAAGAAAGATACCCAGAACCCAACACCGGGCTTTAGAATAGGACTTGACCCGAGAAGGGTGGAGTATTTCTGAAGTCAGATTTCGACGGAGGAGACGCCATGTGGGGCCGTAAGGGGCGGAACTGATGTTTCGCTGGTTACTATTAACGATTGCACTGGTGGGGACAGGTTTTGGGCGGTTAGAGAAAATAGCGCCTTGTTGGACTAAAGCTTGGTAGGCTAAAGAGTGGCTAGCTACGAATATGGCTTTACGAGAACCAATACTGAGGGTGATGAGAGGACCATACTTAAGTTTGAGGTTACGGAGGAGGGGTTCCAAGTCGGCCAAGGACCTTGTCGTCCATAATAAACTGCCGATCACCGGAAAACTGTAGGGTCCCGGCGGGAGTTTTTTCTTGGAATTTGAATTGGTGGAGATAAGGTTAAACAGGTATTTCAGGAAGAAAGAGATGCAGAGAGTGACGACGATGATAAACCAACCTTCCATTGCTGTACTATTTTTCTTCTTCCAAATAAACTATGATATTTATCCTTTTTAATTTTCATGTGTGTGTACTGTATATAGTCTTAGATGATATGGATGAAAAGATGTTCATGACCCAACGACTATTCACACTTTGTGCGGATGGTTGTTATAATATATTGTATTGCATTATACAATATATAACATTACTTTTAAATCGTTAGATAGTGTCATGCATTATATATTTGAAGAATAAATTTATAGTATTATTTTTTTTAAAAAAGATGCATGGTAGAATTATTCTTAAAAGAAAAAATCAAAAGGATTTAGATAATTAAAAAGGCAAAAAAAAAGAAAAAAATATCGGAGGCACACTAACTCGGTGGTTACATAAAAAAAATATTTGCATCATTATCAAATAATAAATTTAACGATACGATATAATAAATTTTAAGTAACAATCAAAACGAATGTTATATCTAAACTAATATCTATTAGGTTTCACATTTTCTCTTTCATACTGTCTCATCGTTATAGCTAGATCAAGAAAGAACATTTGAATCGAGATTCACAATTAATATAATCTACTATTCTTATTTGTTACTCGACCATTAACTTCTTCTTTAAATATATTATGATAGATAAACAATCGTCCAAATAAGTTGTCAGTGTTATTATTTATATTCTCTATATCCTGATTTACATGGGATAGTTCAGATTTTGAAATCAAGCAGTTTAATTTCAACCACAAATTCAAACGTGAAATTTTTTAACCACAAATTCTTAGTGAACAAATTTCAAAGATCTCTTTTCATAATTGAGTAGCAGTATTTCAGACGTTGTCATATCTGAAAATTTTGTCCAATCTTTGAGTGTCTTTTCTTAGCAAAAGACTTGCAGTTCAAAATTCCTAATTTAGTTCCGGCATTACTACGCTATTCCCAAGTCCCATATTTGCTGAACCAATTACATTTAGCTTCCGTTTCACCATGGATTCTGAAGTTGATACTTGCAAAAATTGAGTTTTTGAAATTCTAATTTTTGCAACTTAAAGTTATGTTTGAATATGCATTTTTATTTTTATTTTTTTTAAAGATTTGTGAGTAGAAGTCCCAAAAATTAGATCAGTTTTTGGAACTTGAAACTATTTTGAAGATAAATTTTCAAACTGTACTTCAAAATTTATGACCAAACAGATATTTGAAGATAAATTTTTAAAATTTGATTTAAAATCTATGGTCAAACGCTAAATTACTAGATATCCTTAGTATTGCTATGTTGTTTTCTTTTGTGAATCTTGTGGCAATTGCGTAAAGTATTTTGGTTGGACTCTTTTGAGGAAAGTATCTTGATTTTTAACGACTTCTTCTGTTAGGAGTAGATATTATATATAATTCCATAAATTATAAACATATAAAAAAATTACTAGTCCTAGAAGCTAAATGTTTTTCCTGTTTTATTTTGAAGAAAAAAAACAGACACATCTTGGGTGTGTCTGGTATGGAGGAAAATGTTTGTGAAAAATGCTTTCTAATTTTTTTATGTTTGGTTGATCAAGATGTTCTGAAAAAAACATTTTTTCTAGGAAAAAAAGATTCCTAAAAATGAGAAAATGAATTCCCTAGTGGAAGTAGAGAAAACAAGTCAAGTTCATTATAGTTCATAACAATATTAATATGCTACTTACTAGAAGGACTTTATAAAAAAATAAAATATCAAATGATCAAATTTTAGTTTAATAAAATAAAAAAATTGAACCTGAGTTATAGTGTAAGTAACTACTCTTTTACCTTATTTCTCCAACTGATTTATTATAGATAATTTGGTACATATTCTTGTGATCTAGTAACACTGGAGCCACCAACAGTGCCACCTGGCATTTAATTATCATCCATAGCAACACCTGCACCAGTCGTACATTATCTTTGTTTTTTTCTTTCTGTCCTATTTTAAAATTCATATATTAATTGATACGCTTAGCTTATATTAAGATAAGATTATTTGTAATATCAAGCTTAAATACAAAATTCAATGTCTGCATTCAATTGCGTTTTCAACAATTGTAGTACTGTTATACTTTAATCAAATTACTACTACCTATGAAAAGATCACTTGGATTTATTCATGATTTATTTGTTTAATTTATTCCTTATCCTAAAATACTCTCAGCTTCATTCAAAACTAATTTATAGATTGTTCCAAATCTCCAAGTAAAAAATCGAGGAAAGTCATACATGATCGACCCACCCTCATAAAATGTCAATTATTTCAAAATCTATTAGTTCTGATGGGCCATTTTGTTGTCGGTTAGAGTTATACAAGCATTAGTACTCCATAAGACATAACTTAGTTATGCAACATTTAGTTATTCAGTTATTAATCATTTCATTTTCTAATCTGCATAAAATATACTTAGTGTGCTGAACTTTTTATAAAACAACTAAAAAGCTATCGAACATGATACTCCTCGCAATTTTTTCTCATGTATTACCCTTAGTAATTAGATTACTGTTCTTGAAAATTACAAATAGAGTAGATATTTAGTGAAGACAAATTATATCCTACAACATAAATAAAGCTAAATGAGTCAAAAATTCTTCTGATTAAAATTTTCTCAAGGAACGTGTAAAATAGAAACACTACAGATAACTATGTTAATTTTAATACATGAATAGTTTTCTTCCTAAACAGAAACCAAACGACCCCCTAAACTCATTCTCATTAGGCTTCTCTTGTGCGTCAACTCTTTTTGAAGGAAATAAAATGGCTGTCCAATCTAATATATAAGCTAGAATTAGCAAAATGCATACTTCAAAAGAAGTCAAAAACCATCCCCCATAATAGAATCATTGCACTCATCTAATCTTCCCATTGGGTTTTGGAACTAAGTGCTTTACAAAACTTAGATTCTGACACAACATTCTAATGCAAATGCCAAAAGATCCTCCAAACACAAAAGCATAAGAAAGCAAGTAATCGCCACAAAACATTGAAAAATCTCACTTTTATAACCAATTCAAACTTGTTTTTCGTGAGTTATTGAGCTCTTGTTTCACAACATCTTTAATCCCAGAAGATCCATCCTATCCACAAAATTGCATGATACAAAACATAAAACCACTAACAAATAGAAACTAGAAGAACCCACCCTCCTTTTCTTTTAGTTCTTCTAGTAGCAAGACAATACAAAAGTCGATTACAAGCCATTGTTAACTTTTAAGAAAGATGGGCAGCCCATCAAGCAGTTAAACAAATGATTCTAGTGCCCTTCCTGCGATACTTACTCCACCATTGCATCTGTAGAAGCTTGCTTATCAGATTTCTTTTTGTTCTTTCCTGTAACACGTGCATTTGTAATCAGTAAGCAAAATCAACAAAGAATCCCTAATACATCCGCAATGAGGACGTTAAATAGCAACTCTATAGGAACTTGCCTTTCTTCTTCAGTTTAAGTTTTGAGCTCTTCTTCATGGGAAATTTAACCGGAGTTCTTTTGGCGTCTTGAGTTTTCCCTGAATCCATTAAGAAAATGTCAATCAGCTTGAGATAGAACATAGCTCCTTCCTTTCTACCAGTGTGCAACTAGGAAAGAGAGGGGAGGACAGAACAGAAAATAAAGCAGATAAAGCAACTACCAGAAACACCACAACTTTAGCATATCACATAGGAAGAAGCAACTTATTCATAATAGGAAGCAATAACTCAACACTCGTTAACACAAGGAGTACAGCAACAAAAAGATGAGCCTTTCCCTACTGAACCAGCAATCTCAGCTTAACAACAACATCATACCCAGTGTAATCCCACAAGTGGAGTCTGGGGAGGGTGGTGTGTACACAGCCTTACCCCTACACCCTGTGGAGGTAGACAGTGTATTAGACCCTCGGCTCAAGTAAAGCATATCAAAATCAAGGAAAGGAAATACAGTAGTGAAGGAATTGATTTGGATCAACATTATACCACTCTAGCCTAGAGCATATCCAAGACAGTCACTAGGTTCCGAATTCGAACTAAAGAGCGACTGAATCCCCTTCATCAAAAGATTATAATGTGCAAACAGGAAAAAAATCAAAACTTCTTGGCAATACATACACTGCTGAATCCCCTAAACATAACGGATAACTCCAATGTAATAATAAAGGGGTAACAAAAGTTGCTTTAGGTCACAAGTTCAATCCCAACTATGTCATTCTAGTATGAATCCCCTTATATAAATTTCCGGTTACGCCACTGGCTCGAGTAGCAAATGTCATTGCACCCACTGCTATCATGACGTGGCGGCTTCGGTTCATTTAATTCTAATAAATTTTCTCTCTCTCTCACACACACAAGGTCATAAGCAAAAAACTTGGGTTCAACTTGTTTAAACACCAATTCTGTATAATCAGCTACAGAAATAAGAAACATACCATCAGCTGCATCAGCCATAGCGATCTCTACATCCTCCATTGTTATCACACCTTTTTCTATAGCCTCCTTTTGGTCCTGTTTCACATCAATCAACACCCTCAAATCACAAATTCGCACCTTAATACACGTAAAACAATAATATAAAGAAGAAAGTTAACTAATATTGGTCAATGATGACATACTCTGCGCCATTTTTTGAAGAGCTTGCGTTTACGCTTTCCGGATATGGAAAGGGGTTGGACCTTCTGCTTAAGTTTACGGGTATTCGGGTCGCCATGTCTTGCTCTCTTGCTCTCTGAGATTAATGCTCTCCTCTTCTTCTGTACTTCGTTAAATTTCGCCATTATCTCAATTCGCCTTCGTTTTTTTTTTTCCTTCTTAAACCCTAGTTATTTTTCTTCTATCTACCACATTATACGTGTAGGCCGACGCTTTACGTTGAAACGCCGGTTTAATGTTAAATGTATTGGACCCGGTCCACACGCCCTTTCTATTGTTTGGTGTCGAAAATACTCCCTTCTTTCACTTTTAAGTTTCGCTTCTAGAAAGTTAATTTAACTAATATTTAAAGTTAAATTAAATTAATTAAATATTTTAAAATTAATATTTAAGTATTCAAAATTTATACGAAAAGTATTATAAGTTATAATTTTTTTATATTAATATGATGAAAAAATACATCTTAAAATGTCGTTACATCTATGTAGTATAATTATCAAGAAACGAAATGTGACAAGAAAAACTAAACAGAGGGGAGTAATATTAATTTCTTCTTTAATCCCGCTGCATAACATGTTTCACTTCTCCTGAGTTAAATTATAAAACTCAACTAACATTAATGTTTATTATTTTGCAACTTTGATACAAATAATACATAACTTCGGAAATTTCTCAATATTTAAATTTAAATAATTTAGCAGTAATCCGTGATGCTCTTGTTTAAAGAGTGTGGATCAAATTAATATAGATATGGATTTATTATTCATTATGGCATTCCCGGAGGCACCTGTTTTGGTAGAAATGATATTCCCGCAGCTATAATATCACACATTTTTGCGAAGTTCATTAGAATTATGAGTCTTTTCTAAATGAAAAGTTCACCAATAAAATAAATTCACATAATAATACCACTTTATAATATTTTTGAATTCCTTATACATCTGTATACCTTATTCTTACATTGGCTCAAGGCCTCTCACTGGAAGACGGACCTTCCCAAAAACAGGACGTCTCTGCCTATGATATCATATTCAAGCTATAATATCACACATTCACACTTACTGATACGTTAAAGATGAACAAGTTAAACAACAAATTGGAACACTATTCTTGCCATCTTTTCCTTTGCACAAAGTACAAAGTAGTGATCCACTGTTGATGACATAATACATTCATGGTGTAATACACATTACATAACTAGGCTAATCACCAGCCCTCCATTTTGCAGACTGGTGTTACGAGAGAACAGTTGCAGAACGACTAGATTTCCTCATGTATTCTGAAAAGGAGACAAATTCACGTACGAAAATGAACTTGTTCAAGGGTGAACCGCGAACTTTCTACTGGGCAAGACGTGGAGGGAAAGTAAGATGTGAGTTCTATAGATATTTGGCCTCAATCTCTTCCAAAGTGAGCCCTTTTGTCTCTGGTATGATGAAGAAGATGAATAGCAGAGATAAAACAGCTATGCCACCAAAGATGAAAAATACAGCTCCAGCCCCCAGTAAGTCCTGCAATTAGGAGTAACCAAACATATAATTTCTCAAAGACCTTATTTGTTAATTCTGGTTCGTAGTTGATTTTCTTTGATGAGATCTATTTCTGAATCCAAATAATGCCACTTGAAATAAACACAAGATGGAAAAAGGGTGGGGATCCAAGAGAGAATAGCCTTGAATGCATAATCCACCAGCTATGCTGCTTGGACTCTTCAAAAACCCGCCGGGTGCGGGTGTCGGATCCTTCAGTAATGCATTTTTAAAGATCTGACACGAGGAAGATAGCATTTTTCGAGAGTTCAAGCAACATAGTCCACCGGTACCTTGTCAACTAAGATGAACGGCTTCTAGATGACATAAACATAAAAGGGCAGCCCGCAACACTAAGCTCCCGCTATGCGCGGGGTCCGGGGAAGGGCCGGACCACAAGGGTCTAGATGACATAAACATGTATGCACAAATTACATGATACAAATTTCATACGAAGAAATTGCATCACCAATGGCCAACTTATCGTGGAGTCACTTAAGAGACGTCTCCAAAGCAGTCAATAATTTGGGTGCGGTGCTAGACCAAAATATCTAGTGCAATTATACATCGTATAGGGGATGCCCTGTAATTTTTATCCATTAACAATTATAACCCTGCTCACATAAGGTGTCAATAATGTCCTATTGGTCCCTCAAACATCTTCAATCTAATAAAGAAAAATATTCTTCCGCTTTAATTTTATTCTGATGGACAGATCCGGTTATTGTTACTAAAATATTAATTTAATCCAAGTATCATGATGGGTACTCGTACGTTTAATTACTTCTGGTGTTTGTCAGGAGTCATTTTAGACTTGAATGTTAGTGCAGGGACAAGTGTAAGAGTAAGAGAGCATCTAGCTTTAAGAAAACCCATTTAGTATTGAAGTGAAATGCGTCCGCATAGAGAAAAATAGATAATGAATGTAGCCTGCCCCTATTAGTTCTGGATTAAGGTATGATTGATTAATATTGTGATCAGCACTCACTTTTTGTGTTCTTTTGAGTGAATCACCAAAATAATAAAGACAAATGAGTTTAAAAGCTCAATCACTAACGCAGATTCTAATCAGCAGAAGAAGATGCACTCTGACCATGAGACTTCACCAGTATTAGCACCTAATAGACCCACTAACCTCCTTTTATCATCCAATAATGGCAAGGAGTACAATCTTCAAATTTACTATTAAAATATAATATATTAGAACTAAAGGATGTACAATATCTGCATATCCAAATACATAACAAGCTTGACGATATTCCAGGTTGAAACAAACATTTTAAACCTGTGCATGACAGGCAAAAGAGATGCATTAACTGCTGCTTAAATGGATACTATTTATTCTGTATCATAAAGAATATAACATATGACTTTCCAAGAGTACCAATTTCAAGTACTATCTGGTTTCACCCTCTATCCTTTTCATCTTTTTTTTCCAAGATTAAGCTTAAAATGATAATTAAAAATCTCTCCTCCTATGTATTGACAACAGACTAACCTTCACAACAACATGCCTCAAAGTTGCTTTTAAGGGAATTCTTAAACAGAGCAAGTGCAAAAAATATCATTTAGAAAATTCCAGAGTATTATAGAGTTTCAGTACCTGGAGAGGTGAAAATGCAAATGCCACTAGTGCATTTGCACCGAAATTCACAAGAACTGTAATACTCAACCCTCGCCCTCTAACTCGCAAGGGAAAGATCTCTGAGATCATCAACCAACCAATAGGACCAAATGATAACTGCAAAAGATGACTTCATGAAGTTAGAGAATTACTTGATCAAGCTTCAAAAACCAAAAGAAGCTGGATTAGTCAAGACAAAAGAAGTCATGATAAGAGGGAAGAGGGTCGATTACAAAACCATAGGTAGAATATTATACAAAAAAATTCTAAAATGTACAACAACATACCCAGTGTAATCCCACAAGTGGGGTCTACAGAGGGTAGGATGGACGCAGCCCTTACCCCTACCTTTGTGGGGTAGAGAGGTCAAAAAAAATCTAAAATGATTGTTTCTTTTAAAAAAAAGATCACACAGTATACAAGAATATGTCCAAAACTTCACTTCTTTTGGAACAAACCGGTAAGTACTACTACTGTTTTAGGGCTTTCAACCTCTTGCAAACTAATACCTTAGAAAAGACTGGAAGAACTCTTTCAAATCCTTTGTCTAAATGTTCTTCACTTTTTGGACATGGACATGGACATATACATAGTAGATTAATACTAGAAAAGACTTGTCAGAATTTCAGTGGATACACACAAGACTAGAAAGAGAGATCTGTGGGAGACTTCATGATTTTGACACAAAATCATAGAAACATACTCAAAAAAGCCGCAAGTTTCCTTCTTTCATTCCTACAAGTAATTATCTTTTTGAACAATATAGTCAAATCTAACCTTTTGTTTTCCAGAAAACGTCTTTATTTGTTTTTGAAAAATAATTTTTAGTTTCAAACTTATGTTTTCAATTTATAACCAAAATTTTCAACCATAACAGTATTAAAAGAAACTGAAATTCACTATCAGTCGCTAAATTGCTGGTAGCTATTTAGCTAACAGAATTTAATGAGAATCCGTCGCTAATCCAACGTAAGTAGGATTAGTGATGGATTTTTCTATTTAATTTGTTCATCGCTAATTCTTGATTTTTTAGTAGTGAAAGAAGCAATTCTTGAAGATATATGTGTTCTTAAGCGTTTCAAGAATTCAGCTTAATTTTCACTCTAAAAAGTGATAGATTACACCGTCAATAACTGTTACACTTATTATAACCTCTACCTCTAGAGTTTCCATAGAGTAGCTTAAATGCATGTATGAGATTAAGATAAATTCAAATGTAAAAATTAACATTTTTCACAAAACCAAAAAATTACTACTCTAGATAGCATAGGGAGTTTAAATAAATTAAAGCAACATATGTAGTAGCCATATTACATGTTTATGTTCATATAAGCCCAATATCTATACATATATATATTTAGATCAAAGCAACCCGACCTAACCTTCAACAGAGAAGGGAAGAACAAGAGATATTGCAAACATATATAGTCAACTATCACATAGATTCAATTTTAGATATACTCAATCCGAAAAAAATAGCACTTATCTAGAACTAAAACAACCCAACATTCAATAGAGAAGAGAGTATCGCGATTCTGCTGAAACTGAAACATTACCACAACTGATTATTTAAACAACTCCGTAGTTGGTGCCGATTTCACTTTCTTCCTCAAATTAAGCCGCTACATACATTTTTCTTTTGGTCCCCAAATCTATTATTCACATCGATTTCGCTACCTGCACTCTCCGATTTCTCTTTTCTTTTATTTTACTAAAATCCTTCTTTACTTCAAAATACAAGTAATCCGTTTTTCTTACTATTACTGTATGCACTGTCGATCCCTATGTCTCTCCTTGCTTACGTTCTCGTTTTTCGGCGTTCTGCTTATCACCTATGCATCATGTGGCCGCTACCCTTTTTCCATGCTAACTCCGTAAATAGTACACCGATTTTCTTTAACTATGAGACTGAATAAGACTTCTAATCATACCAATAATTTGAACCCCAAATGAGATTAACTATAATACAAGAATATGAATCAGGGTGGGGGTATCCACGGTAAATATTAGTAAAATATTAGAATTCTATCCAATATAGAATATTCCCTTTTTGAAGAAATAATTTGTTTTTTAAGGGTATAAAAGTCAACCAACATTTATATTCATGCTTTTATAATAATATAGATAGATAACATAATTCTTAGGTAAGGCAATAGTGGATTAAAAAATACTTTCTAGCACCTCAGTGAATAACTTTCAGATACTATTTTCTTCTAAATCTATGACTTAATTTCATGATCTGCAAAACAATGGTGTCTAACGCTCATAAAATGGGTCTCCTGCCTTTTTCATGTTCATAAGCTGTTCTAGTATAATATCACCGAAAAGAAGAAATAAACAACTGAATTTCCTCCCAACAAACCGTTTCAACCCAGTTACTAATAATATTTGATTATTTTCACAGTCCACTGAAATTTTAAGGTGACAAACATCCACAATGTCCAAAGAAAAAATTTCCATTATACCAGTGGGGTAAAAGATTAGCAAAGGTTGTTGCTTACTCTTCAAAAAAAAAAAAATTAAAGAATTACTACACCTAATAAAATGTGTACAAGGAAATAAAATGTGTACAAAAATCATGAATTCATTTGTACTTTATAGCCAAAAGTTAGACTCACTCAAACAAATCTACTGTAATCTTTCAAACACAAATATTGAAAGAAATAAAACTTGTATTACCTGGTAACAGCCAACATACAGTAGCAGAGCAGTAACAGCCACAGCTGGTACATCACCCAGGTAAGTGTAATATGATCCAAGGAGGAAAAGTGACATTGCCTGCAGAAAATACATGATTAGTGGGAGCTACAGTGAAATTAACATTGATTGTTATGAAGTTTCTTCTATGGAAGTAAGTTATCTTGGTTAAACATTTCAAATCCACCTTAGTAGGCATTCTGAAACCATAAACTTCTAAAATTAATACTCACTCCAATTACATGACACTTTTTCATTTTGGGATGCTACAGGATGTTTGACAACATTCCATTGACAATATCATTTAATACAACTTCCATAACTTCCTAGAATTCAGATACATTAAACTATTTAAATTTTAAACTCTATAGTAATGTTTTCTCAATCCAGTTACCATTAATGTAATACTTTCTACTACCACTATACACAAGTCAAATTAACATCTAAAACTCAGTGGTCCAGTCAAACATCTATATTTCTATATAATTGCAGGACATGAGCCCGGTGATGTGGCACTCTCCTAGGCTAGAATCTCTATTTATCTTTATTCTCAAATTTTTGCCTTTTTCCTATATTTTAAGTGTATTATTTAATTTGTAAAAAATGAATTGCATGTACCTGTTCGGAATAGTTGTGTCCCAAGTTTTCAAACATTGTGTCTTCTAAATAGCAAATAGAGTGTCAAAATTTTGCTTCTCTCCTGAGTGGTTACTGAATTAATCCCCATCAATTCCTATTCTCACGTCCCTCTCTCCATTCAATGTCAATACTTGGTTACTTCATATTTATCCATTACTTTTAATGTTGTCATTTGCCCTTGCCCATTTCCTTTGGCAATTTATGCTTTGATTTTTACCAGTATTCTTCCTTCCATTCATGAGTATGGTTCTGCGTTTTTTTTTTTTTTGGTAACTAACTATATTTTATTTATCACCAAAGTGAACAATACATAGCCACAACTTAGCTACACACAGCTAGTTGTCTCAAAGCAGAGTTGCTCATCACAAAAAACTAGAGTTTGCCAGGGATAAATTGCAATTCTAAGCTCACCTCCTAGGGAGGGTATCTCAGAGATTGCACCCATAGCACATAAACAGTTTACTCAGAAAACAATTAAATTTCCTAGCCTAACACTACCACAGCTAGAAAGAGCACATTTGCAGTAGTTTCTTCATTGCAGGATCAGCTCTCACATTATTAGCAAAGGCCACATCTTTAGCAATATTCTCCACTGTTCTACTCTTAGCTTCAAAGATCCTTTGATTTCTTTCCAACCATATAGCATGAATCCCTTCAGTGTATACCAGTTTGAAGATCTGAGCTTTCATAGTTCTCCCCTTTCCTTGTGCTATACTCCAGGTCATGTGTTGATTCCAAGTTCCTGCACTGTAAGCTTGATTCTGCAACCATTGCATCAATCTAGTCCAGACCTGTCTAGCAAACACACATTCAGCAAATAGATGATCTCTAGTCTCCAGGAAGGATGTGCAAAACACACAACCAGTATCTATATCCATATCCCATTTCAGCAATCTATCTCTTGTAGGCAACCTGTCTTGGAAGTGCAGCCATAAAGTGAAGATAGCCTTAGCTCTGGCCACATTTTTAAACATAAAGCATTTCCAAGGAACTCTTGCAGTATATTCAATCATCTGGAGATAAGTTTGTCTGATGACACTTTTACCAGGCAACACATGTTGAAGTTGAGAGGCTGTGACTCTTGCCTCTATGATTTTCCTCATCACCCAACTAGCTTGCTTAGGAATTAGCATGTCTTCCAGTAGTTGATTCTTTATATAGAAGGTATGCACCCATTTAATTCACATCTTGTCTTGCTTGTGAGCTAGGTCCCAGTAACTTTTAGATAATGCAGATTTGTTCCACAACTTCAAACTAATGAGATTAAGCCCACGTACACATTTAGGACAGCACATCTTGTCCCATGATATTGATTCTCTCTTGGTGATGACATTGGTACCTGACCATATATAGCTCCTACAATGAGCTTCTATAAGCTTCATCACTTTAGAGGGAATTTGAAAAAGTTGAGACCAATAGGCTTGGATGCCAAACAACACAGTCTGTACCAACTGCACTCTACCTGCATATGAAAGTTGTTTTGCAGTCCAAGATGTAATTCTAGCCACCATCTTCTCTATCAAAGGTTGCCACTGAATCATAGATAGCTTCTTAGTTGCTAAGGGTACTCCCAAGTATTTGAATGGGAGATCACCTTGTCCATAACTCAATTGCCCCAATATAAATCTCCTACTCCCTTTGATCCAGTCCACCAAAATAAACTGAACTTTTATCCATGTTTGCCTGTAGGCCTGAAGCAGCAGAAAACTTGACAAAGCATTGACGAATATAAGCAACAGAATTAGCATCACCTCTTGCAAAAAGTAACAAATCATCAGCAAAGCTAAGATGAGTAATCCCCATCTTAGCACATCTAGGGTGATATCTAAAGTCTTTTGACTGTTTTCAAGTTATCCAACTGTCTACTTAGATATTCCATAGCTATGGCAAATAGGAAAGGAGATATGGGATCACCTTGCCTAAGTCCTTTAGCAGCATCAAAGGGGTCTGTAGGTTCTCCATTAACCACTACAGAATAATTGACAGTCCTTACACATTCCATGATCCAGTTGGTAAATTTTGCAGGAAATCCAATCCCTTCCATCACCTGGGCTAAATATATCCACTCAACTGAATCATAAGCCTTCTTTAGATCCACCTTAATCATACATCTAGGTGAGATGGCCTTTCTAGTGTACCCTTTGACAAGCTCATGAGCCAAAATAATATTATCAGCAATCTTTCTTCCTGGAATAAAGCCAGCCTGAGCTTGACAAATAATTGAGGGCATTACTGTTTGTAATCGACCAGCCAGAACTTTAGAGATGATCTTATATATACGAGTGCAGCAAGCTATTGGTCGATATTCTTTGATAGTAGTAGGACATTCAACCTTTGGTACTAGTGTGATAGAAGCACAATTTACTCCTTTATATAGCTTACCAGAGTAAAAGAAATCTTTGACAGCCTAAATAACATCTCTTGATAATTGGCCAAGCCTTTTTGAAGAAGCAGGCATTAAAACCATCCACACCAGGAGATTTATCCTCCCCTATTCCCCATAAGCCCTCTTTGATCTCAGCATCAGTGACCTCTCTTGTGAGTAGCACCTTCTGTTCATGAGTGAGTTGAGGTCCTTGTTGCATAATAACACTATCAATAGCAGGTAATGAATATGCTGCAGTCCCTATGAGTCTTCTGTAAAACATGACAATCTCATTTGTGATTGCCTTTGGGTCTGTCAGCTTTGTACCATCCAATGCTGTAAGTTCTTGAATGTGTTTTCTTTGTGCCCTTTCCTTTACAACAACTGTAAAATACTTGGTGTTAGAATCTCCTAGCTTCATCCATTGCACCCTTGATTTCTGCCTCATCACACTCTCCTCAACAAGGGACAATTTTACTAATTACATTAGTGCATTCTTCTCCTGAGTCAACATATCATCTGAGTATTGGGAGTTTAAGTTTTCTTGAATAGCTTGTAGGGTCCCTCTAGCTTGAATAATTTTCTGGCCAATGCCTTTAAATTCATCAACATTGAGCCGTTTAAATCTTGGCCTCGGTGTTTTGAGTTTAGTCCAAATAACTTTCATATATCCTCCAGTAAACTTCTGCTTCCAGACAGACTCAACAAAAGGGAGAAATTCATCATGATTAGCCCACACATTAAAGAACCTAAATGGTATTTTAAGAGACCAGTTAGGTTGTTGTATAGTCAACATCATAGGTGAGTGATCTGAGATAGCAGGAAGATCATACTCAGTATGTAGATGTCCCCATTGCATCATCCGCAAATCATTTCCAAAACATCTATCCAGCCTACTATAAACTATGTCATCCCCTTTTTGCTTATTAGTCCAAGTATAAAATTCTCCTTTCCAAGGCAGTTCATTGAGTAACAAAGTGTGAATGCAATCAGAGAACTCTTTTACTTCAGCATTAGTAATGGGGTTCCCAAATAACCTATCTTGAGGACTTAACACAGCATTGAAATCCCCACTAATCAACCAAGGTTGAAGTTCAGTGCTAGCTTTGCCAGTTCAGTCCATAAGGATCTTCTTTGATAGCAGTGTTATAACCATAAATGATAGTTACCAAACATGTAACTCCATCTCCTCTCCCTTTAATCTTAGCATGAATGAATTGAGCATCAGTTTGTACCACATCCACTGCATAAGTATCAGCATCCCACAGTAGACAGATTCTACCATTAGGAGCATGTTGATAATTGTGAACTCCTTCCCATCTAGGTGCAAGTTGTTTCATAACTCTATTAACCTTAAACTCTTGTCTCCAAGAGGCCAAGCATTTTTATGTCTCTGCTGCATGTAACTTTTCAATTCCCTTTGCTTATACCTCTTGTTCACCCCCCCCCCCCCCCCTTATGTTCCACACCAACCAAGTCATAGAGATTTTGAAGCACCTCCCTTGGTTATGGAGGCTGTTGTACTTGCACTCTGACCTCTTCTCTTCTCTGGTAGATTTTGCTGTTTCTTAATGCTACTACTCAGGACTCATGCTCATTGATTTACTCTGATTAGTAGGCAGGTTCACATGCTGAATATGATCTGTATGTGCTTTAGATTTGCCCCTATCATTTACTGCACAAGTAGGAGCCATAGGATCACCCTTCAATACATCAGTACAAATAGCAGTTGACGACTTACTTCTAGTGGGAGTCTGGTTGCTCAGACCACTAGACACAAGATTAGTATTCATATCTGGAATCAGTGCTTGTTCTTGTGATGTTCCAACAGGAGGGATAGGTTTATTCACTTCACTTGCAGCTGTAGGTTGTATAGGTTGAGTTTCCACCTCCTTGTTAGGACCCTCCTTGGCTTTCCATATCTGTTCAAATCTGTTTTGCACAGGAGCTCTTTATGGGGCACCTTGTTGGTTTCTTGGAGGAGCTCTAGCTCTCCTCCTCCTTCTTGGTTGGACAAACTGTTGTCTTACCTCTTCTACTTGCTCCTTGCAAATATGCCCAACCTTTTGACATTTCTCACAGAATTCCGGCTTCCAATCATACTCTATGGTCTGCCCAAATTCCCTTCCATCAGGAGTAGTAACAACAATCTCAGTAGGGAGAGGTTTGGTAACATTAGCTTGAATCAACATTCGAGCAAACGATATCCTAGTCCTTTTGGTGGTGCACTCATCAGCATAAAGAGGTGTGCCTATAGCACTTGCTATTCTGCTCAATGAGTTACAACTCCAACAGCTCATAGGAAGTTTGGGAAACTTCACCCAAAGGGGAATTTCAGCTAGGAACTCAGTATCCAACTCAAAATTAGGAGTCCAGGGTTTTAGTATTAGTGGTCGATTGTTGATAGAGTAAGGTCTGGCATATAATAAGCTATTCATCTCAGATTTACATTGCAACTTCACAATATAGTAGACCTCTTCATGCAGATATATATCAGGTGCAGCTACATCTACCCAGGTTTGAGCTACAAATCACCTCATATAGTTATATCCTGGGGTTTCCCCTACCACATACACAATCAACGTCTTACTGCATGTCCCAATTTCTTTATCAACCTCTGCTTGTTCAAGTTGAACTTTCATTGTTCCATTAACAATCATAGGAGGAATATAAGAAAGAACCATACCATTTTCAGCACATCGATTACCAGAAAAGAGATTAGTCCAGGTTTTAGTCAGTTTCTCTGCCTCATCATCTACTACTCCTGGATCTAAGTCTGGTACCTGCTCCGTTACTCCTCCGATGACTGGCATCGTTGATACAGGGGTGTTACTAGGCGTCACTACTTGATCACTTGGCAAAATTAAGGTTCTCACCACACTAGAGGAGCTTCCCGATTCCACTACCGCTGCTTGAGTTGGTTGCTCGAACCCCCAATTTCCAATGGTCGACACTGTTCCATTGGTGGAATAGGGGTTGTTTCAGCTCGAATCTTCGATTTACTTTGTACCTTTCCATTGGCTGAAGTATGACTATGCACAGAACTCCCAAAAGCCGTAAGGGGTTCCTTGTGAGGTCGTCCTCTTCCTTTTCCTTTGCCCTTGGCCAAACCCTGGGGTGCACGTTATGCTAACATGCGCCTAGAGAGCGAAGAGAGAGAACTAACAATTCCATTCTTGGTTCTGCGTTTTCTTAGTATCCTATGATGTGCATTCCAGTATTTTTCTTTTCTCTTGAACTTTTTATTAGTATTTATAAGAGTAAGAGGAAGTAATCAAGGAAAAGAAAGTGTTTTTATAATACCTTGAATTTGCAGAAGCATGAGAATTTTATAAAAGTGATTAGAGGAGGAAAATTGGGGATTTGACTGGTGGAGAGAGGAGAGACACTAGAGAAACGAGTCAAAATCTACCAGAATAGTTTAGCTAACAAACAGACTGTGTTTGGACCTTTTGGTGTCGCCTTCGCTTCTATCTATTTGCTTCTTCTGCTAAGCTCCATCCCTCCATTGATTCTCAGGTATCAATTTTTATAGTTTCCAGTATTTTAATTTTGTTTTTGATTAAATCATCCTCCCATTTTGTCGTTTTTTTTATTTTTTCTTTTCTTAAATTACATACTCCCTCCGTTTTAAAATGTTTGTCTGGTTTTGACTTGGCACGGAGTTTAAGAAAGTAAAGAAGACTTTTAAATATTGTGGTCTTAAATTAAAGGTATGAAGAATATACAAAAATGTCCTTTAATCTTGTGGTCTTAAGCATGTCATGTGGAAAGTTGGAATTAAAGAGTTGTCAAAAAAGGAAAGAGGCAAATATTTTGAAACAGACCAAAAAAGGAAAGTAAGACAAACATTTTGAAACAAATGAAGTATTACATAAGACAGAAGTTGAAGAGTAAATCGTCTATGCATAATAGATTAGTTGTGGAGAACAACAAACCATAGGGTGTTGAACAACTATATAACATTTGCATGTAGTTCATTGAAAAGGTGGGATTTGTTTCTCTCACACATGATGTCAACTGGTCAAGTAATTAAGTTTTTCATGATATATATTATTAAGATGTCACAGAAACCTAAGTTTAACACGAATTTTTTTGTTCTAAACTTACATCAAACTTTGGGATCATATATCCTTTTGTAATCCACATTTATTTTTCAGCTTCGGGTGGTGAGATTACTATTTGGTCATTTCTTTTGTAATTAATTTGCAGAACTTTTCAGGTCCTCTCGGTGATCTTTCAAAGTTTCGAGAAGACAGTAAAGTGATCCAATATAAGTTGCATTTGTTGCGCAAAATCTTGGTTCAATAGAAGATATGTGTTCTTTTAGTTTTTGCTTATTATAGCAATACTTCTATGCATTATCATTTCTTTCTCTTCCCTTCACATATAATTATTTAGTGGGTATGACATCTCATATTGATAATATTAATATTTATTATAGTTAACATCTCAGTTTTACACTCCATGTTCTTATTTGCACATTAACATTTTTTCCCTTCTTAATTAGTTTTAAAATTAATTTTCTTCTTTTTCAAGTTTGCATATGCTCAACTAAATGAGTTAATTCATATGTAATTAGAATGTTTCTCAATAATTCGGTATGTCAAAGGATCTTATATAGGGTGTTAAAAGAGTATATTATGGAGAGTTGGTGAAATCATGAATGAGTATTTATTAGTTAGCATATTTTTTATCGGAATAGTATTTTTCTTTTTCTCCTCATTGTTTGGCCTTTTCCCCTTCCCTATAATTCGTTTTGTTGTAATAGAGGAAGACAATGAAGAAAATAAAAGCAGATTTAGGATTTAAATGTATATTTTCATTTAAAATAGAAATTAGTAGAAAAAGTATTTCCATAATTTTACTTTTCATAGCAAAATAAGATGTTGATAGTTAATTGACAACTAGAGGTCTAAAAGTCAACTTCCTTAAAGGAATTATTTTTATCAAATTTTTAATACTTCTATATTTGAATTCATTAAAAATATCAAATTGTTCCTTTTGGTTATGTTTTAGTATGGGATAATATATAAATGGAATTTACTTAACCGCGCGAAGCGCGCAAATTTAATAGTTATCATATAAAATGAAAAAGAAGGTGTAGTACTTACAATCCCAGATACACCTCCAAGAAGCAGAGGCCTTCTCCCAAGCTTATCAACAACTACAACTGCTACTCCAGTCATAATGAGCTGAAAATGGTGAAAAAGAGGGAACCTTAGGATCATTCTCATGCTGTAGCAAAAGTTAACTGAAACTATCGGCAATATCCCATAAAAGCAAACACGATAACTAGCACAGAGCCACAGAGGAAGCAAGTTAAAAGGAAAATCCAGACTACAACAACAACATACCCAGTGAAGTCCCACAACGTGGGGTCTGGGGAGGGTAGAGTGTACGCAGACCTTACCTCTACTTTGGTAAGTAGAGAAGTTGTTTCCGAAAGACCCTCGGCTCAAGACAAAGCATAAGCACAAGCAAAACAAGAGAAACGGTCAGACCCGGATAAAAAATTTAAAGCAGTATGACAATGAGAGTAACAAAAGCGAATAAGCCATGATAAAACATTCTGAAAAAGAAGCAATAACTAACGCAGGTAAATAATATAAACACAGTACACGAAAGAGCATACAACAACAGAAATCAAAGGACATGGGACTATAAAACAATATTGCACCTACTAGTATGATAGGCTAAGCAGGGCTACAATAATAACACTACAACTATCAGTATGTAAGCGTAAGTAGGACTACGCTCAACTGTCTACTACCCTTCTACCCTAATCCGTGTCCTCCACAACCCCCTATCTAAGGTCATGTCCTCAGTAAGTTGCACCTGGGTCATATCCCATCTAATCACCTCTCTCCAATACTTCTTCGGCCTACCTATACCCCTCCTAAACCCGTCCATAGCCAACCTCTCACACCTCCGCACTAGGGCATTTGTGTCTCTCCTCTGCACATGCCCGAACCATCTCAACCTCGCTTCCCGCATCTTATCATTCACCGAGGCCACTCCCACTCTGTCCCGGATATCATCATTTCTAATCATATCCCTCTTTGTATGCCCACACATCCATCTCAACATCCTAATCTCCGCAATTTTCATCTTTTGGATGTGTGAAGTCTTAACTGGCCAACACTCCGCCCCATATAACAGTCGGTATAACCACCACCGTATAGAACTTGACTTTTAAGTTTTGGTAGCACCTTCTTATCGCACAAAACTCCAGATAAGAGCCTCCATTTCATCGACCCTGCCCAAATACGATGTGTGACATCGTCATCAATCTCTCCATTCCCTTGGATAATAGACCCGAGATACTTGAAGTTTCCTTTCTTTGGAATGACCTGAGTACCAAGCCTCACCTCCATGCATGTCTCATAGTCGCTCCCATTACTGAACTTGCACTCCAAGTATTCTGTCCTGGTCCTACTCAGCCTGAATCATTTAGACTCCAGAGTATGTCTCCAAACTTCTAGCTTAGCGTTCACTCCGCTGCGAGTCTCATCAATCAGGACTATGTCATCTGCAAATAACATACACCATGACACCTCCCCTTGAATTTATCGCGTCAGTCCATCCATCACCAAGACAAATAAGAATGGACTAAGCGATGATCCCTGGTAGAGCCCCATCATCACTGGGAAGTGCTCCGAGTCTTCTACTGTACGTACCCTGGTCTTGGCTCCATCATATTTATTCTTGATCGCCCTAGTGTACGCCTAAGGTACACTTCTAACCTCCAAATATCTCCATAGAACCTCTCTACGGACTTTATCGTATGCCTTCTCAAAATCGATGAAAACCATATGTAAGTCTCTCTTCCTCTCCCTATACTGCTCCACCAACCTCCTAATAAGATGAATGGCTTCTGTAGTCGAGTGCCCCAGCATGAATCCAAACTGGTTCTCGAAATAGACACGCCTCTTCTCACCCTCATCTCCACAACCCTTTCCAAAACTTTCATAGTGTGGCTTAGCAGCTTGATACCCCTATAGCTGTTGCAACTCTGGATGTCACCTTTGTTCGTGTACAAAGAAATCATTGTACTCCACCTCCATTCTTCAGGCATTCTTGCCGTCTTAAAAATGACATTAAACAACTCAGTCAGCCACTCCAAACCTGCCCTGCCTGCGCTCTTCCAAAATTCAACTGGGATCTCATCAGACCCGGTCGCTCGTCCCCTGCGCATCTTGCGAACATCACCCTTAACCTCCTCAACCTTAATACTTCTACAATATCCAAATCCCGGTACCTTCCGGATTGCTCCAGATCTCCCAGCATAATGTATTTATCTCATTCTTCGTTGAAGAGTTTATGAAAGTAAGACTGTCACCTCCGTCTAATACTCGCGTCCTCCACCGTTACTTTGTCGTCCTCGTCCTTGATGCACCTCACGTGATCCAAGTCACGGGTCCTTCTCTCCCTCGTCTTGGCTAGTCTGTACAACTTTGGAAAATCCAGGTCTGTACAAAAGGAAAATCCAGACTATTAAGAATATTTTCATTAGCTCTATATCAATGAGTGTTACTGCATCAACTTTGCAAAGATGTTCTGAACAAACCTCAAATGCAAATATTGTATCCATTTAACACCACAGGAAGTTGCAAAGTGACATTACTAAAAACAATATTACTTAGGGGTCATGTAGGAGGTAGGTATTAGAGAAAATAATAATAGTATTAGCTTTGGTATTATTTAATCCCTTGTTTGGTAGTGTTTTCAACTTATGTTATTAGTTATACATATTATTCAGTACTATTCTTATACATAGGAAACCATGACATTAACAATATCACTAGTATTCATATTCTAATACACCCTATTCAGTACTACTTAGAAATTATGCAATGCATTATATTTAATACAACAAATCAAATAGTCGATAAAAAATAATGTCAGCATAACTAATCCCAGCATTACTAATCTCAGCACTACTAATACACCTTATTCAGTACTATTCTTATACACCCTACCAAACGACCCCTTCAAAACAAAGTGTCCTTTACCACCCGAGTGGACATCTTTCCATTTCATTGTTTTCCAGGTAAGAACAAGGTTAAAATAGAAAGAGAGAGAAAACAATCTCCCTCAATAAACCACCTTCAACAGCGCAAGGAAAATCGAAGCTCTTGTAGCATCAGCTGCAGCAGAAAATCCCGCATCCTGCCATAGTACGATAAGTTAGTAGGGCACAATGAAGAGAAAGTGATATAAGAACAACATTAACACCATTCGCCTATTTGGTAAGTGTACCTGAAAAATTTTTGCAGCATAATACAAGACACTTGGTTGCCCAGTTATCTGCCATGTGGAACCAAAAGATGTGAGTGCACAATTAGCTCATTGCTAATGGAATGGAAATGAAGCTATTAGATATATAGTTACCTGTTGAAACAAGATTAGTCCAGCACCAATTGTTAGGGCTTTCAAGCATTTTCCTTGAAACATCTCACCTATTGTAGCCTCTTTTTCTTCACTTAGTTGTGAAAGCTCAGACAGAATGTCATCTACTTGACGAGATGCTGAATCACCAATTGCAGCTCCCCTGAGCTGGCACAAGCAACATATGGCCTTCTCTCTTAAACCCTGGAACTCACCCTTCCCCTGTATAGCACATAGAAGAATCCACCTGGGCGACGAAGGAAGCCACCAAATTCCAATTCCCATAATAACTGCTAAAGGGGCACTAACTCCATACATATATCGCCAACCAGCAACAGTTTCTATCAAAAGGCTTCCAACTGTATATCCAACCTATAAATGTCAGCTTTCCACAATTTCAGAAGAGCCCAGTACAACAAATAATAATACAATCAAATATAAATATATATCCAAAGTGCACCTTCCTCCACAACAAATGCCATATAGACCAACCAGAATTTCCAGGCAAGTATGTAATACTTACTAGCATCCCAAAAACTATGAAGAACTCCTTAAGAGAAATCAGCAGTCCTCGTATCTGGCTGGGAGCCGTCTCAGAAATGTACATGGGAGCAGCATGCATTGCCTGCCATATAACAGAATGAGAAAATGGATCAATCAGTTTGAACGTTGAGACTTCAAAAAGAAGTAAATTTCCCAAATACTTTTCAGGTTACTACTCTTTAATTCCTGACTTGACCTTGATGGCCTAGTGTAACTATTGCCTCGTCAAATCAAACAGAAAGAAGAAAGGAAGATAAAAGAGTTCGTTTCTGTGTTCAGGAGTCTAATCAGGAGACAACTCTTAAAGGAGAACGATAAAAGTGAGAGGTTCATGTATGTGAAAGCCCCAGTCGGAGTTCATGGGAAGTAGAAAGCAGTAGACAACTTTTAAAGGAGATATAAACAATTGGAACGACTCACATGCCTCAGACTCACCATCACAATTCACAAGTGAAAATACAAAGATCCTGGTAGAATAAATAAAATGGAAAGAAAAGGTTAAAGATGTTGCAGTATCTTACCAGTCCAATTCCTACACCATACAGCAAGCGCCCAATTACCATAATAACATAGACAGGAGTGAATGCTGTTACCAGAGCTCCAAGAAAATAGAACAAAGCAGACACAATCAACTCCCTTCTTCTCCCTACAAATTAATTAAGTAGTTTCAGTCACAAGTTGAAATGTGACACCAATTGTGGTTGGATAGAACACTAACCAAGCCAGTCAGCAATTCGGAAAGCAACGGCGGAGCCAATTAAAGCACCATATAGTGAGCCACTAGTCTGTGGAAAGCAGCAAACATAAGATCTTTCCAAAGCTCAAACAGAAAAAGGCACATATGATTTTATACGAAAATGAGATACTTACTATGAGACCAGTTTGCACAGAAGACAAATCATACCAAGAAATTCCACTGAATGTAGCTGACTGCAAAATATAAGCAACGTTAACTTGTTAAAGTAATTGTTTTTGTTTAATGAACCAACTGCAGAATATAGCCAAGGTGACCTATTAGAAGCCATAACTTCTATATGCTAAAACAGATAATAATAGTATATGTGACAAACAAATATTATGAACCATCAACAGTTCATTTAGAAGGAACACTATCAGCAAGACTTTTCTACATAAACGTGAAACAGTAGAAAATTTCTATGAGCTATCATTGAAGAGAAACAAGCAATTCAACTGGATGCATTTTTATGACAATCAACATCTTTGTAACACGCGCTGTTCAAAGCCTGATCTCAATCAAAAGTAATTTAAAACTTATTACAAACTACCATGTCAAGTTCGGTTTCTTTTCCCTACTTGTTGTAAGGAAATGGATGTTTAGCCTAACTCAACCCCAAAAACTAGCTCAAGAGGGGAGGATTGTCCAAGACTATATAAGGAGACCAACCATCCCTTTTTCATCTGATATGGGACTATTCAACACTTGTTCGACCAAAGACTGAAACTTCCATAGGTTTCCTCCAATATCAAATCTCTTCTCCTTTTGTACTATGTTGGTCCGGAATCCACAAAGGCTCTTGTTGATAGCTTTAGCCATCATCTACGAAAGCTAGGGCCTATGAGAATATAAAAACAGAGTAGGGGAGCTAGAAACATGGTAATGAAACACAAGGATTCCTCTTTTTCTTTTTTTTTATAATAAAATAGGACTCTTTATCAGGTCGAAGGAAAGAAGATACCTCTATGGAAATTGTAGCAGAGGATGTGGCTCCAATATCATAACCATAAAGCAGTCCTCCAAAGGCGGGGAACAGAAAACTGGAAATCATTCATCAACTTATCATAATGTATTCATACGAAAAGATAAAAGAAAAAAATAAATAGCTCTACTAAGTGTATTAACATAGGACCTAGACAATCACTTAATATAGTACTTAACGACATTTTCCTATGCTAATTTTTCCTTTTAATTCGGGAATGCTTAACCTTAAGCAACTGACAATGTATAGTTTTCAGTAACGTATAACCCGAAGTGAATCTGTAGACTTTCACGTCGTACCTAAAAAGCTAACAATTTGAAGCTGGAAAGTTCCTCCTTTTCTTTTTCTTCTTAACACATCAACATTTATTTCCTTTGGATCATCTGAATGATTCATCTCTGGGAATTAAGATGGATTATGTTTCCGACAGTATCATAAAAGTATTCTACAAAGCACAGTAAAGGATCACTTACAATTCCAAATTGTAAAGAGAAGATTTCCTTTTGTATAGATAACTTAACTTAGTATATGAATTCGATTGAGCCAAAATATGTAATGTATATACTTACGAGATCATCTTGGTGCGCTATAAACGAAGTTCATTCGATATATCAAACAAGTTGACTTACAATTCCAAAATCTACTCAAAGCACATCTTACTGGTACATTCCAAATGGAGACTACTAAGTTCAATTTCAGCACAAAATCCTTATAAATTTGATTACTCATATTACAAAGTGAACTCAATTAGTAGATACTCACGGAAATATTGCGGATCGTATTGAGTAGTTCTCAGCATGATGCGCGCCTTCTAGAAGTGGTTCTCGCACGTTATCGATCTCACTGGACGAATTTTCACCCTGCTCCAATTAACAATCAGCAAAATTAAACAAACACTTTCCCCCAAATATAATGGATAAAAAAAATTGCAGCAAAATAAGTACAAAATTAAAAGACCTTGTCAATGGATGAAACGATCAGCAGCTCGGAATCGCTGGCTGTCGCCATTGGAGAAGGTCAAATTGAAGCTTAGAGTATTGTCGAAGCTAACTTTATTTGCTTTCTTTTTTTTAGTTATTTAGTTGTGTTTAGGTTTAAGGAAAATTAGGTGAAAGAAGTGGGAGTTATTAGGAAGAAAATACAAAAAAAGAAAGTAGACGAATGGAGAAGACTGATTTCAAAGGAGTGGCGAATAGGATAGCAACGTTGCTTCTTCAACTGCACTGAAAATTGAAATGGTAGACACATTTAAGGAAAACAAAACAAAATAAAAAATTGAAATGGTAGGCGAGACATAGCGGCTTCTCTGGAAAACAAAACAAAAAGAATTAAAGAAAATGTATATTTAAAAGATACATAACACATCAGGAAATATTTCATTCTTTTCTAATTCTTCAAATATGTTTAAAAGCGGATGTGTAAGTTTTATAACTCACATATGAGAATAGTGTTAATATAGAGTCCGCAACTTGAATGACTCAAAAATTAATGAAGTGAACCAAAATATCTACAAAAAAAATATATGACAATTATCTTTTGCACATGATTTTTTTGTGTAAAAGGACTTAATCGTAATGATCCGGTTAAGTCCTTTTGCGTCCTGGGGTATTATAAATCCTAACTGACTTCGTCATTTTCATGTCACTCTTCACATTCTTCATTTTCACTTTTTTATCATACTTTAGCCCCCTAAAAATCATATCTCAAAGCTCCGAAACGTCAAATTTTGCTATAGAACTCGACATTTGTGGTTGTAGTTATTATTGTAAGCTCAGAACATCAAGGACTCAAGATAATTTGGGTCATCGTTTTGGCGTTGTAAAGTGCCCGACATAAGTGTTTTTACAAGTTTTTAAGGTTTAGAGTTTTTCACATTATCTACATATTTTACTTTTAAAACTGATTTTCTTGTAATGTTTATAGGAAATGGATGGTTGCAAATATTTTCGATGGAAAGATATAATTTCCGTGGATAAAACGGTGGCGGCGAGGTTTAAAAAGCCTCATATTGATAGAGATATCGCGGCTTCACGTATCACTAAAGATACAAGTTTGACTTGCAGTTTAAACTTATGAAAGCTCAAAATTTTGACCTTTTGGAGGTCTTGCTAAAAGAGTTCAAAGAAAATAAATTTTTTTCAAGGATAACCTTAGAGACACTCAACACGAGAAAAATGCTTTGAAAGATAAACTGAAATTTTGGAAGATGATTTGTGATATGTTGTTGTTGTTTATTATTTCTATGTATTTTATTTATTAAGTTTCTTATTTCTATGTATTTTATTTTTATGTATTTTCGGTTAAGTTTATTATTTCTATGTATTTTGTTTTTACTAGTTGCACGTTTTCATGTATTGTGTATTTTCTATATTTTTTAAAATGTATTATATAACCGGCACCTTTTATGTACTAATTTATTTGTGTTTTCATTGAAAATTATAAATTGTTGAACTTTTTATGTATTATAACTCTAAGACGCTTATATAAAATGTTTAATTCAAGATGCTTCAATAAAAAAAATAACATCATTCAAGACAAGAAGAAAAATACTTAAGATTCATAATTCAAAATAATTCGAATACATCAAGAAAAATTAAAATACATTCATAAAATCACGAGGTTCTTCCACCACGTTCCCGTAGGGAACACAAACGCATATCCATTGCCAAATTCCTTACAAATCGAGCACTTTCGAGAGTATGTTATTCGAAAGATCTATTTGATTGGGAATCCGAGTTCGTGCGCTAACACGCAATTTATGGATATATTGTTTGTTAGCAATCATATAAAATGGCTTTTTTGTCCCATATGCCTCATCACCAAGTGGGTAGAAACGATCGGCATATGCTTTAAGATAATTTTGCACGTTGTATTTCGATGCCACGTAATTTGATGCCATCTTTCCAGTTGCCTCAAAACACTTGAAGGCATGAGAACACGACATGTGGTATGATTGTCACTTACTACAGGTGCACGTTTTTGTAATCTCACAAATGCAATGAATGTTGCCTCCCCGACCTTGGTAAGAACATGTCTTGATTTCAAATACACGTTGAGCATGATTATACTATGCCATCGTGTGTTGCATGCATTTTTTCTATGATGCTTGAATAATTTTGTAGGATTTGACATTCATTTTCCACCATATGCTAATATGGCTTTGACCTGTTTTTCTAGCGACAAACTATTCCACAACTTGCTTTAAAGTCATTATCACTATTGCAGTAACGGGCAGCCCCGTGCAGATTTGAGCAAACCTTTGAATGACTATGAACTATTGTTGTTAGCATCCCCCGTCTTCTGTCATCGTCCGTATGTAATGTCCATTTGTTAACAGGGATTGCCTTCAACTATTCATAGACTTCCACCTTCGTTGTTTTGATCATCTCCATCCATAAAAGATTTTTTTTCCTTAATACTTTACTGCAGCCGCCACATCCATTTGTTTAGTGTGTTGTTTCTAAAGGCCGTATGAAAATTTGTATTTATATGACTTAAATAATAGTGATGGTAAGCAAAGCGAAGCTGTCACCCCTCTAAACGAAAAATATTATTCAATATACCGTAATTTCGGCCAGATAGCACGCATGACTATTTGATCCTTAATAACGTATTGCCTCAAATATGTCAAAAATATCCCCCGTGTCTCGTTCTCGTTAGCGGCAATGGCGAAAGCAAGCGGGAATATCGACCCATTGGCATTTATTCCTATTGCAATCAGTAGCTTGATGTCGTATATCACGTACACGTGCGTGCCATCTATGGATATTACTGACTGACAATGAGTAAAACCATCAATGCATGGGTTGAATGTCCAAAACACAAAATTGAATATATTACCAGGCACACCAAGTTGGGTGTTAAGCTTTCACTCTACAATAGTACCATGATTGAAGTGTTGTATAGTTGCCATATACCTCACCAACTTCTGAAAAAAGCCATCCCATGTATCATAAATCATCTCAGAAGCGCGCCTACGCCCGAGATATCCCTTTCTTCTGCTTATCGTTTTGCAATATACTCTCAAAACTATTCTAATGTATTTTTTTATGGGGAACCTGGACAAGTTTAAACAAACAACATTTAGCAATGATAATTTAATTGATGTCAAAATTAAAATAAACTTGGTCGAATATGGTACATTGGGGTTTCAGTGATGTCAACAACTAACACTTGAGCAATCATATTTGTATCTAAATTAAAATGATCTGCTCGACAATCATCCATATCACAAGTATGACGTGAGCGGAATTTTGAGATAGTCCACGTACTATCATGAGTCTCCTTACCCCGAAGCATCCATTGACAACCTTGATACTCACGTCTGCAAACCAATCACCACAGTATTCGGGTTGAATCATCAACTTTAAACTCCCTTATTTCTTTAATGCTATAAATTTTAACGGCCCTTTGCAGTGTCTTTTTGGAGGAGAAAATCATGTCCTTTGCAGTGTCTTTTGGAGGAGAAAATTATGTCTTTTGGAAGTTCAACAGAATCTTTTACAAGATCGTCCGATTCTTTCAACATTGCTTGGCGAATATGATCATCATCTCTAGTAAAGACAAAGGCATCATAACGACCTTGAAGATTATCAAGATATGAAATCATGTCAGAATGCCACTGGATTGGGGATGTTTGTCGAACCGATTCTTGTTGGTGAATTGGGCTTTCTGTCATCGGTTCTTACTGGTGTGGCCGGCTTTGCATCATTTCTAGTAAATGTTGTTTCTGTTTATGAGGATGAATATTAACCTCACTATCTGATATATTTATTTCATCATCATCGCTATCACTCAATGATGTTTCTATATGATTTGGATAATCTGCATCATCCAATAAAGGCTTTTTCCCACACAAAAAATAGATATATATATATATATCACTCGATGATGTTTCTATATGATTTGGATAATCTGCATCATCCAATAAAGGCTTTTTCCCACACAAAAATAGATAACATATTTTAAATACAACATCATATATATATATATATATATATATATATATATTATTTAATATGAAGATGATGAACCTACCGATAATAATCAATAATGTATGGGTTTGAAGAAAGATCAACTGCACCGAAATCAACATTTAGTACCACGGTGTGTTTTGTGAGTAATTTTCACTACAGAGGCAATTCAAGTATTGTAAATACTAAACATCAAATGACGTATGTTATTTAATTATTAAAAAGTATACCTACCGATAATAATTAACTGCACCGAAACTTGATGTTGTGGATGTTCCGACATGATTCCTTCATCTGGATGAGAGGATTGCCCAATATTATTCATATCAGGTGTATAACCACCAAAAAGATACAAAAACATTACTATTACCATATGAATAATAAACATGTACTGCTAGAGAAAATAATAATGAAAAAAATTGAATATTTACCAATTTTCCTGTAATTTTAATTAAATTGTTGGATTAAAGTTTCCAGCGACATTGACCAGTCAAAATATCTCCATAAGAACTCATGTCTGGATAAGTGTTATCATGAGTAGGCTAGACTTCACGGATTTGAGGATGAGGCAATCGACATTTCTGGGACTTCCTGACGAGTCCTGGCTAAAACTTCACTACGATTGATAGATATCTTTTCAACATACATTTCAAGAACATTCGGGTGATTAAGCCCCTATTTTCTTCTGGAGCCCTCAAATATTCACTCAAAGACTCATCATCAATGATATTCCACTCGCTATAAAGCACTAAATCTTGTGGTGCAATGGATATTAGATATATGCCTAATATAGATAATGTAAACTCACGCCTACTAACTTTCATTCTTTTATGTATGACAATGGGTAATGTTGAGTAATCCAAGTTAATTGAAAACTTAATGTTTAGGTAGAATAATATAACGAATAGTATTATTATCATGAATAATTTCTCTTTCCAAAAATAAAGAAACCTTAACAGTTGAAGGAGGAGACGCCATTTCTTTTAATGAACTTGGGAGTTAGATAGTTTTTTCAAGAACTTGAATTTTTGATGACTTAAATTTTGGAAATGGATGAGTCTTTACCTTATCCAAAATTCATGTTAAATAGAAAAACGGATGGGTTTTGCAATAATTGTCATAGTGTCATGTCAAATCAAGTACAAATTGATAGATGAATAATTGATTGTAAATCACAATAATTTATTGCGTAATTAGACTAGAAGTGACATTTTAAAAAATGTGGGCAGGTAGAGTTTATAATACCCCATTTGTGCATAAATTTTCTGCGCATAATGTAGTTTTGTCACATTTTTGGGGTATTTTAGTTCACTTCCTCAGTTTTTGGGTCATTTAAGTTCCGAACTTGTTAATATAAATTGTTATTACTCCCTCTGTCTCATTTTAAGTGTCTTACTTTTCTTTTTGGTATGTCCCAAAAAGAATGTCTCTTTCCACATTTAGTAAGTTGTCAATTCACACATCTTACACGACAAGTTTATAATCATAAGATCAAAGAACATTTTAGTATATTTTACACATCTTTAATTTAAGTCTATATGATTAAAAAATCTCTCTTTATTTCTTAAACTTCGTACCTAGTCAAATTAAGACACTTAAATAAATTGATACAAGGAGTATAATTAAGTACACTATTTTTTTAAAAAGATGGCATTTACATAGACTTCCAGACACTAGATTATAGGCTAACTTGTTTTCAATGTAAACTATGATATAGAAAAGTTGTTAATAAAATATTTAAATCTGTTATTGTTCAATTACATCAGATGAATACCAGCTCGCTAAAGGAATTCTCGCACTTCTATCATTACTTCTTTAAAATGTCCTCCAAATTTCAAGCATTCAACTTTAAAGTAAAATAATTAACAAATGATTGGTTCTTCATTAGTGCTAATATTATTAGCTTCTCAAAAAAGTATATTTTAGTAATTGTTACTTCATTAAACGATTACACGTCGACGTTACGTCGGCGTTTGGTACATTTGTTCCTTCATTTAATTATTATTGTCTGTTTATTTTATTTAATCCACTTAATTTTATTATCTTTAATTATTTATTATCATAATTTTAATTATTTATTATCATAATTAAAATGGAAGGATTAAGAGGTATGTTTAAGGGTAAGGGTGCTTCTTCTAGTGGGGGCAACCAGGACAAGGGTACTTCTTCCAGTCATCATATTCCTACACAAGATGATTTTGTTAATACTCAACATTTTCCTACAATGCCATTAGATTTAGACGGGGAGCTATTTTCTGGAACTCAAGAAGACTTTAATTTGGACGATGATCTAGATGATACACCCACTAATGTTGATGACAACACACCCACTAGTGCACCTTCAACTGAAATGCCTCTATTCCCCCTAGTATGAGACGATGTCCAGCAAAATGACCATTAAAATCATATGCATGGATATTTTTTGATAGGGACGTAGAGAATCAAGTAGCTAGATGTAAAATTTGTAAAAATGTTTTAAAATTTAAAACTGGAAAAGGTCACGGTGGGACGGCGGATTTAATTAGACACGTAGTAAGTGCTCATCCAGCTAGGTATGCCCAATACCAGGCTTCAAAACCAGGTGTGCAAACGTCCGCTCCATCGGAACAAGGTTCACATATTGTCCCGGACCAAGTACATGGTCAAATTAACCCCACGACGGGGGGAATTGTAGGCCCAAAATACAATAAACATAGAGATAGAGAAGCAATATCAAAATTAGTTGATGTGGAGGGTTTGCCTTTTTCATTTTCCGATTTTATTCATTACATTAGAGATATATATAATCCTGCTTTTAACGGTTTTCCTAGATCAACTGTTAAGAGAGATGTATTTAAATTCGCACATGAATATCAACAATATTTACGTTATTCGTTATATCATTTTAATGGCAAGGTATCTATCACGTCTGATATAGGTCGTAGTACTAACTGCCATGATTATTTAACGGTAACTTGTCATTGGATAGATTATAAATGGTCTATGCAAAAACGTATCTTAGCGTATAGATATATATAGGATAGGCACACTTGTACTTTTATTGCAGATAATATTTATCAAGTGTGCCATTATTATGGAATAACCGATAAAATTATGACTATTACATTAGATAACGCTTCTTCTAACAATTACGTTATTACAATTTTAAAAAATAGTTTAACTCCATCTTTTCCATATCATTTTCATATAAAATGCGCGTGCCATATATATAACTTAATTGTAAAGGATGGTCATCACTTTTTCAAGACATTCTTAGTAAAATACAATTTGCTATAAACTTTATTTTTAAAAGTAATAGAGTACAACGAAGAAAAGAATATAAAAAAACTTGTCACGATTGTGGATTACCTTATAAAAAAATTCTAGAAGAAGTATCCACTAGGTGAAATTCTTTATACGAGCAACTTCTTGTTGCTTATGACTATAGAAAACCTATAATTTTATTTTTTAACTCTCATAATGAAAATCCAGCCGATATGATTGTAGATAGTGATTGGGTAAAAAATACCGAACTTATTGTATTTTTAGAGAATTTTTTTCAAGCAACAAAAGAATTTTTCGGTATATATTATCCTACTATTTCAACTATGTTGTTTTATATAACTCTAATATTTTTATTACTTAGTGAATATATGAAAAAATCAGCTTATATGGCATCTATTAAAAAATATTTATCAAAATAGAAAAATATTTTATTTCTATTCCCACTATTTATATTATTGGTTCTGTATTAAATCCGACTATTAAAATAGACGGTACTAAATCACTAATTGAAACTATTTACGATTGTATAGAAGTACTACCACCTCCAAGTCCAAAAAATCTAAATCACCCACCACCTATTGAACAAACTAAAGAAGAAGTGTTGTCTAGCGTAGAAGACCAATGCAAAAAAAATATATAGGTTTTACCAACAAGAAAATGCTAGTAACTTACCGGCTTCCATACCATCTTCTTCATCTTCAACACAACCTCACAAAAGACATGCTGTTTCTGCGGCTAGTATTGAAAGCCTCAGAAATAGAATGTGCGGTCGTACCGCTACTAACCAAATTAGCGAGTTGGATATTTTTGTTTTGCAGGGTTCTGTACCGTACCAAGAAGTTATCAATGAAGATGGACATGAAGACTTGTGAAATACCGGAGGGGAATGAGAAGACCTTTCCGACACTTTCAATGATGGCCCGAGATGTTTTGAACATTCAAGCGTCATCAATCGCGTCTCGAAAGCGCTTTTTCTCACGGAGATATCAAATAGGAGACCACAGACACTCATTAGCCGGAGACAGCTTGGAAATTATAGTATTATTCAGAGATTGGATACGAGCGGAGCTGAGAAGGTGCGGTCAACCGGAGATCAACGAAGAAGAAGACGAAAACTACAACGAAATCTTATCCGAAGATAGTGGAAGCGACATGGATCAATTTGACCAACAAATACCAATTCCAACCGAAGAACCATAGGAAATTATCAAGCAATTAGAACAGGTTTTTTTGAGAATGTAATTTTTTTAATTGCAATTTTATTATGTAATTTGCAACTTTTGGACAACACCACAAAGTTGCGATTTAGACAATTGTATTTGTATTACAAAAAAATCATATGTCTATTAAATAATATAAGAGGCACAAAAACAACATTGAGATGTTTTTATTACACTATCTTGTCTTGTTTATTGAGTTTTTTTATACATATGTTATTAAAAAAAGGAAAACACGCCGGAACCCGCCCCGATCCCGACCCAACTTGATTCCGACGGGATCGGGATCAGGACGGGACTGGAGCAAGTCCCGCCAAACCTGACCCCGCTAGACCCGACCCCGCCCCGACCCCGACCCCGCCAAACCCGGCCCAACAGACCCGAGCCCGGCCCACTGGCCAGCTATAGTTCAAATAGATAATAGTATAACTTATCGTGCGGTTGGTGAGAGGACCCAACCAACATAGAATGACCCAAATTAGGGGTTTTCCCGGCAATTCCACGCACAACAAAAGCCATTTCTAATGCCTGATGAGTCGACCAATTCCTCTACCCTAACTTTATACTAGTCGTAAATACCTATAGCTTATAAGCAAATAAAATATTAAAATTGTTGGAACATGGATAATAATATCTTTCAACAACTCGAACAATCATTAAACTGTTACAATAAAAACGTTAATAACATTAGAGACCCAAAAACAAGATTTGTTTGGCTTAGAGGCACATCAAGACGTTTCTTGAAGATAGTTGGGGTCTCTCCCACGAGTAAACGGAAGAATAATTAACAACTCTATCTTCCGAATTCAACTAAGTCACACAACAAATAGCATTCAAGAACGTTGTTCTTTTATTCTTGAATCTGTGATTTCACCTTTTGATAAATGTCTCTCAAATATTTTCAAGGGGAAGTATTTCTTGAAGTGCTTACCTTTTCAAAGAAAGAAATATAATTTATAAGATAAAAGAATACATAAGATAAGAGTTTTATTAAATAATATTTATTAATAGATTCATATATTTTGTAGAACAACGTATCTTTCAAATGAACCTAAAACATAAAAAAACTCAATGAAGTGAAACTTATGAATTTACATTCATCCACTTTGAAGATCAAAATTCTTATCAAATGTATTATTTCAAATTAATTGAAATATTTGTTCCAACAATCCCCCACTTGTTTCAAGAAATTTGAGAAAATTCGAGACATTAATCTAATAACATGCATTAATAATGGTGTCGTTTGGACTTGAACCATTAGTTGGTGAATGATTTCTAAATCATTGACTACTTAGTGAATGTATCTTGAACTAAGTAGTTTATTGAATGAAGTAGTAAATACCCTCACACACATTATTATGTTGCGGTGAAAATCGAAATTATTTGACACTTTACGGCCATGTGTCATGAATCCTTGTTTCTAAGTGCTTTAAGATTTTCCTGTTAAAATTTTATTGAAGCGAACTCCACTTCGCACTTAGCGCGGTAAATTCATCGAAAGTAACTTTGCATACTCCGACCAAACAGTCAATGAACTCATTAAGAGATTTAATCTCATCCTCCTTAAGAGAATATAATCCCATCCTCCTCTTTAATAGAAACATCGGTAAATCTATCAAGAGTGTTCTTACTAACTCCAACCGAAAGCGGTCTTATAAATTTATTAAGAGAGTAGAATCTCATCCTATGCACATCTATTCACTCTTTTAGGGAATGAAAATTTTATTGATGTGCTCCCACAATTGTATTTTACTTGTTTTCCCCTTTGAACCTAAGATTGTATCATTAGGTAGGGTAATCAGTATTCGGAAGAAAGATAGTATGAATTACCATAAAGTACAATCAATTTCCAACCGGTTTTATTTTCATCCCTTTATAATTTTTTATCATTAATTATTTATCTAAAATTTTAGATAAAGAATCTGCTAAATTAAACCTGGACTTCACATATTGAAGGGAATTATAACATCCTCCAATAATTTTCACATGTGATTGTGTTTGAGATGAACTTATCTCAATTTGCTATTAAAGTAATCGCCTAAAACAAAAATTATAGCAGTTTTGTAATCACAATAGACAATCAAAGGTGGCACCAACTAATTCTATATTAGAACATCTAATATAATACTCCTTATAAGCCATACATTTTCTTCTCAAGTAGAAGATATAGCAATAAATTTTTATTCCATCAGATAGTCGTCATTAATTTGAACCAATACAATATATTCACCAAATATTACGTGAAAATGACATAACAGAGTTTATGTCCTTAAGTTCATCAAACTTATATTAGACAATCCAGTCTACTATTGATTTTCAAGAAGTAGTCAAACACCTCATACTTTCAATATACTATGAGCTCTCACATAGTTTCGAACTCAAAAATCATATTATTACCGCGTATAATGTAACATGTATTTATATATTATACTCCTCAAAAGAAGACATCATCATATTAATTCATGAAAAATCTTCAATTTATATAATAAAATCAATCATTTCTTCTGATCTCAAATAATATTCTAACTTTCAAGTATTGATATGACCTTTATAAATAATATATTCATATCACTGTACAAATTTGAAGGTATATTTTTTCACGATTTATGTGTGCAACATATATGTGCATCAACTTTCGAGTATAGATATGATGCTTTCAAATAACATATGTCACATCTACTAACAAGTTTGAATGTTTATCTTGAATAATCATCAATAGAAAATAATAAATCTCTTTTCATCTTGTGACAAACAAAAGAAAATATTTGAAAAATCAGAACAGAACCTAGAATACATAAACGCACTAGTAACCACTTGCAACTTAAAAAAGTTACCCACAAAAACAGAAATAGAAAATCTAGTTAAAGAAAACTCAGAAAAAATAGAACGAAAAACTACTCAAGAATTAAATAAAGTAAAACAAGATTTAGGAAATCTAATTAACATAATCAAGGAGTTAGAAAAGACAATTCAAGAACTAAAAGAAATTATCCTTTCATGAGTAGACTGACGTTGATTAAAGAAGAAGCGTTAAAAATAATAGAAAAAACATTGCCCCTACCACCAGATTATAAAGAATATACACCCAACGCGAAATCAGATCAAATACAAATACAACAAAATATTACTGAAATAGCTTTAATCTTAGACATTAAAATAGAAATTATAGTATTAAAACTAGACGCAGTAAGCGAGCGTGTTCGGATATTAACATAAGAACGCGACAAAGGTAAAAACGTCCAGAGAAACAACGATATAGAAGATATAATAAGTAAGCTAAAAAAGGTGGAAATAACACCTCAACAAGAAAGAATCAAAAAAACCCAAAAATGGACATTTTTCCAGCTCGATCAAGAGAAAGAGAAAGACCGAGAGTAAATTTTACAGAAGATAGAATAGGAAATAATTTACTTATATGCGTAGGATTCTTAGGAAAGATGACAGACAATAGTAATACAAAATTCAAAATAAAAATAAATGATGTAGTAGAATTAATGGGCAATAAAGAAATTAATTTAATCAAACCTATAAAGATAGGTCCAGAAGAATATGCATGGTTAGAATGGAAATTAGAACATTTTAATCAAAAGAAAAAGGTGTTACAACCAGAGTCACACCTGGTGTACACAAATCCTAAAGGAGAAACATCTATAAGATTTACAGATTATAGTTACATTCCCCAGAAAAATAAGGAAGAAGAAAGTACAATAGACGAACAAGAAATAACTGAAACTACTTTTATGAACATAGAATTAATACAAGAAGGTTATGAGGTAGACATCGCCTTAGACGAAGCAAAACGCCTGCATAGAGAAAACCCACATAAGTTATTTCGATATAAAGGATGTAAGTTGAACTATTTAAACTTAGAAGAAACTATAAATCATTTTAAAATATGCGAAATTAGAACCAATAACCTAGGATATAGAGCCAAACAGATTTGTCAAAAGAAAGCAGATACTTTTGAATCAATGTGGGAAGATATTTTCAAACAAGATAATGATTTAGAAAATGACGATTTAGAAAGAAACTCAATAATAAGTCAAAAAGAATTAATGGAAACCAGTGCGTCAAGCTCTAGTCCATTCCAAAGAACTACAGGAGAACAATACACAATAGATACAAATACAGGAAATGTACCTAGACGAAGAGTTTTTAGAACAACTGGAGAACCTATAGAAAAGGTAAAACCATCAGGAAGAAGAATGCCTTTAGAAGAACCTATTACCCTCCAAGAAGGAGGAAATAGAGGAAAAATTTAAATATAGCAGCCCACGATCCACAAAAATGGAACTCAGTAATTGATCTGTGGAAAGGAATAGTAGTTGCAGACTATATACAAAATTACGTTGAAACAGACGCTGAAACAATGTATAAATACCTAGAAACATTTTTAGGAGAATCTACTAAAGCTTTATGGGAAGCTTATAAAACAGATTTCCAGACCGAATTCCAACGTTAGTAGTAATGGGAGCAAACCCATATAATTTTACTAATAAAATACACACCGTAATTACATGTGAAGACCCAAATAGTGGCCTAGTAATATTACAAAGAAATGCACTAATAAAATTAGAACAATTAAGTATAAGTAATTGGATTTATATAAAAAAGTTTTTAAATGATTTTTTTATTACTACACAATAAATGGAAACTCTTTTGACCAAGAATTAGGTAAGAAACTCTTCAATAAATTACCAGGAGCTCTAGGAAGAGAAATTGAAGAGAGATGGAACAAAAGAGAAGGAGTAACACAGAATCCAAATGTAAGATGGTCAATAGGACATAGAATACAGCATGTAATGGATATTTTAAAGTGTATGCACTTACAGATACAAAAATAATTAAAACAAAATGAATTAAGTTTTTGTAAAAGCGTAATATATACGACACAAAGTTACGACAAAGATCCACCTAAAAAGAGAAATTACCAGAAGTATAAGAAAAGATATTAAGACTACAATAAATACGGAAAGAAAAAATATTACCTAAGAAAATCCTCAGCTAGAAAGCCTTACCTAGATAAAGACAGACATGTAAGAAAGTACAGAACTGATAGAAATTACAAAAATAAACTAGAATGCTTTACGTGTGGAAGTATAGAACACTTAGCTAATACTTGCCCAAAAAGAATAAATAATAATACACGTAATTCTCAATTAATAGAAGATTTTCAGGAAACATTAATAAATGTAGACGAATATATGTCAGACACAGAAAGTATATACTCTGTAGTAAGTATAGAAATAGGAGACAGTAGTAAACTAGATTCTTCTGACTCAGAAGCAGACGAATTAATTAACGAAATAGGAATGGAAAAAATAGATCTAGACATAGGTTTTGACACAATAAATAATTTAGTAAATTTAAGTATAAATTGTGATCATAATTTCGAAAGAAACAAAGGCTTAGACAGTAATTCTTGTTTTTCGTGTAAATGGTTTCCTAGTAGAAGTAAAAGGGCAAAATGTAAAAATTGCTATTTAGAAGGATGTAAAGCTTGCATCCAGAAAGAATTTCAGATAACAGTAAACCAGAAAGAAATAGTAAATACGAAAGAAGATTCAACTTTAAGTCTAAGAATAATAACATTAGAAACAAGGATAAACGCTTTAGAAACTAGACTACCCCTTCTAGAAAAAGGAAAACAGAAAGAAGTAAACGAAGAAGAATTATTTCTAGAACATATAAGTTTACCAACAGAATTAATGAACAATGAACAGACTGGAACGTTGGTCTGTAATGAAGATAAAAAATTCGGATCTTTAAAATTACTAACAAAGATCAGAATAAAAGACTACGAAATTAAGACTCTAGCCCTTGTAGATTCAGGATGTACTAAGAGCATACTAAATAAAAAGATTGTTCCGACAAATCTAATCAAGACTTTAGATAGACCAGTTGCAGCCATGCAAATGGATGGAACACATAATATGTATCATCATTACGTAGAAGAAGCATCAATAAGTTTCCTTAATACTTGCTCAAATTTTTACAATCCTAATTATAAAATGGATAAAATTTGGGTACGAGATTTAAATATAAATACAGATTTCGTTATAGGATTAGATTTCTTATTAAAAGATAATAGAAGTTGTACTATTACAAGAGACGGAGTTATTTTCTTAAAAAATAGCACCTATACACCAGTACAGACCCAAAAATCGGCAACGGAGGTTATAAAAATCTCTCCAATAAACCTACAAGAAAAAAGTTGTTGTCAAAACTGTAAAAACAACGACATGAGCTGTAGTAATAAGAATAAAGATTTCTTATTAGAAGAAATTCTAGACGAAAATGATATAATGGAAAAAGATTACACATTAATAGATATAGAAACAGATTTTTATAATTTTAAAACAGGAATAGAAAAGATAGGAGTAATTAAAAACCCAAAGGGCCTAGAAAACATAGTAAAAATATTAGATGAACTAGAAATTATAGGAGAAAAACTCTTAAAACATTGGAATAATAATAATATACTTTGTACGTTAGACATAATAAACCCGGAATATATTATTAAGACTGCATCAATAGAAGCTACGAACCAAGATTTAGAAGACTTCAAAATACAAATCAAAGAATTACTAGAATTAGGAGTAATAAGAAGATCTGTTTCAAAACATAGATCAGTTGCCTTCATAGTCAGAAACCATTCAGAAATAATTAGAGGTAAAGCCAGAATGGTTATAAATTACAAAAGACTTAACGATAATACTAAAAACGATGGCTACAAACTGCCAGATAAAACAGAATTAATTAATAGAATACAGGGAAAGAATTTTTTTAGCAAGTTCGATTGTAAGTCGGGCTATTGGCAAGTAAATATGCATGAAGATAGCATAGACTGGACTGCTTTCACTTGCCCGGAAGGACATTTTGAATGGCTGGTCATGCCTTTCGGCTTAAAAACCGCTCCACCAATCTTTCAAAGAAAGATGGATAATATATTCGGAGAATATAAAAGTTTGTATTAGTCTACGTAGACGATATTCTAGTATTTAGCCAGAATATGAATGAACACCTTGGACATCTACAAACAGTGTTCAGATTGTTCGTAAATAACGGAATAATAATAAGTAAAAAGAAAATGGAGCTATGTAAAAAATATATAAACTTTTTAGGAGTAATTCTAGGAGAAGGAAAGATAAAATTACAACCACACATAGCGAAAAAAGTATTAGATAAGCTAGATAGTACAAAAGAACTACAATTTTTTTTAGGTATAGTAAACTATGCTAGAAGCTTTATTAAAGACTTAGGAAAAATAGCAGGACCGTTATATGCTAAAACAGGCTCCACATGCCAGAAACACTTCAATATAGAAGACATAAAACTAGTACAAGCAATCAAAGAAAAGGTAAAAAACATCTCAGATTTAAATATGCCTTTAGAAACAGACTTTCTAATCATAGAAACAGACGGAAGTTTTGAAGGATGGGGAGTTGTCCTAAAAACAAAACCAAACAAGAATAGTAGCAAAACCGAAGAAAAAATTTGTGCTTATCAGAGTGGTAAGTATAAAGAGAAAGGAAACATGACTAGCATAGACGCAGAAATACTAGCAGTAGTCTACGGACTGAATAGTTTTAGATTATATATTCTAAATAAACCCGAGATATTAGTAAGAACCGATTGCGAGGCGATAGTTAAATTTCACCAGAAAATAAATGATAAAAATAGTAGTAGAAAAAGATGGCTAAATTTTTTAGACACTATATCCACCTACAACTTAGTATTCTAGCATATTAAAGGAAAGGATAATAGCCTAGCAGACCAGCTCAGCAGATTAAATATTTTGTCTAACTAACAAATTTTTTTTATTACAGCATGAGCTCGTCAAAAGACCAGACTAAAGATCAGACAAAAGACAAGGGAAAAGGCCCAGCCATATCCCAAGATGATTTCAGACAACGGGTATTGGGTAATTTAAAATTTAAACCCATGACCGAATTTGAGACACCTACAATAGAAAGACTTTATTTTGGAAAAAATAATTTAGTATGTTTTCCAACTTCAAATTTAACTTTCAAAATTTTACTAGAATATTTAGTCGATAGACAACAAAAGTGTTTAGCAGACAATATATGGATTTCTTATAATAAAAAAGACACTAGTCATCTGGTAGCCACTTTAAATTGTCTTTGTCAATATTTTACTGAGAAAAACCAGGACAAAAGATTTAAATTTTATGTAGTAGTCCATGGAAAAGTTAACGGCATTTTCCAAACATGGTTAGAAGTTATAGATTCTATAAAAGATATAAAGAAACCTCTTTTTAAAGGTTTCAATGTATTTACAGAAGCTCTAGACTACGCATGAGGAGTGCTCGGGCCAAATTATTATATTTCTCCAGCCCTCAGAAACAATCCAGAAAACACTCCCCAATACAATATTCAGAAAGACACCAGTAAAATCATATTCTGCGATCATTGTACTACAATGACCGAGACGGTAAAACGCTTCAACCACACAAAAGACCTACTTTCACTACAAAATACACACATCTTAGAAAAAATAAAGGCGTTAGAACAGCAAATAAGAGACAATTAGAAACAGAGTTCTCCATCTCCTACAAAAATGGATGAGACAAGTGTGCATTCCCTTCTGAATGCAAATAGATCCACTGTATCGGATAAAGGTACAGCTAGTCCGGTTCAAACGGTAGCCGGTAAAGACTCATCAAATCCGTTGATGGATGTCACTTTGCCAAAAAGTGAAGAAGAGGATACTTCCTCTCCACCCAGACAAAGGCTCCCTAAAACATTTACTCAGGGATCATCTTCCAGAACAAGGAGCAAGACATCAAAAAAGAAAAAAAAATAATAACATCGAAAAAATAATTAAAGAAACAATAGAAAGGATTTTTCAGAACAGACAAGACACTTTGAACAACGATACAGAACAGGATAAGCATATAAATTCGACTCAGCCATCCCAGTTACCAACTCAAGGTCAAGATCATAATTCGAACGAAGGAGACATAAATCATGTTTCAGACAGTGTTTCAGACAATGAATTCCAAGATGCAAATGATGCTCAGGACCCAAACGATTATGACTCCGGAATGAGTTTTGACTCTATTGCATTGCATAATTTAGACACATAGCAAAGAACGGTGAATGACAAGGACAATAATACAGCGACAGACAACGACAGATAACAACAATAGTACAGATAATAGACACCTACTAAAAGAACGGTGTATAATGCTTCGGAGAAAAGTAAAAAAGCAGACAGTGAAGTAAAGAAGGATAAGACGGCAATGACAAAAGAGAACGGTGTATAATGCTTCAGCAAAAAGCAGACAGCGACGTAAAAAGGTAGGGACAAAAATAACGAACAGCTGTAATAACGACAAATGAAAAAGTATCTTTTATCAAAAGGTTCACGTGACGATGGGGCCCATAGCGCACCCGGCTGAACAAGAAAAGATTCTTTCGACATTTGAAATCCGCATTTGAAGCCCGCCCAGACTCTATATAAACGAGACTCCAAAGAAGAAGAAAGACACACACACAAAAAAAATTAGAGAGCAAAAATCACACCAAAATGCCTCAAATCTCTCTACTTCCCCCCTTTGTATAAACCACCACTACTCCGCCAGAATAGTTTAAAGTTTATTTGCTTCCCGTTTGCCACTAGTTTTCGGGGCCTCCCGAAAGGGAAACCTCCATGTTCTTTCCAATTATGTAAGTTTTACTTTCCAGAAGTTATCTCCTCCATATGTAAATTATGTTTTCAATATTTATATAAATTAGTCTTGCAGTCTAAAACTCTGCAGGAAATATGTTGTTATTATTATTATTGTTATCATGAAAATTCTATCACTGTTACTATCATGAAGATATTATCACTATTACAATCATGAACTATGTATGCTTAGTATATGGTTATCCTTCAGACTCTGCAATAACCTCCATGGATTAGCCTGTAAATTCCTATGTTAACGGTGGTTAACAGAATGGCCGTTGTAATGTCCGCTGAAGGACGATGTTGGCCTGAAAAATTGGGTGTGGCTAAAGACGATTGTTATTGTTTGGGTAAGGTCTGAAAGAAGAGATGAACAGTGTAAAGATGTCATGAGACAAATAGTATAAAATTTTCGAGATACAACAGTATGGAACCTTTGTGACTGGACAGAGTCCAGAGTTAAAAAAAATAAAAAATAAAAAATGAAATTATTAATTATGGAGATAGCTTATTGGTTCTTAAGACACATATAAGGAGAAAGATAAACAGGAAGGGAGTACCGAGTAGGACTACACACCTTATATCACACCCCCTTTGAAAATTATTGAAATAATCACACCCCATATAGCAATAAATTTTTATTCCATCAGATAGTCGTCATTAATTTGAACCAATACAATATATTCACCAAATATTACGTGAAAATGACATAACAGAGTTTATGTCCTTAAGTTCATCAAACTTATATTAGACAATCCAGTCTACTATTGATTTTCAAGAAGTAGTCAAACACCTCATACTTTCAATATACTATGAGCTCTCACATAGTTTCGAACTCAAAAATCATATTATTACCGCGTATAATGTAACATGTATTTATATATTATACTCCTCAAAAGAAGACATCATCATATTAATTCATGAAAAATCTTCAATTTATATAATAAAATCAATCATTTCTTCTGATCTCAAATAATATTCTAATTTTCAAGTATTGATATGACCTTTATAAATAATATATTCATATCACTGTATAAATTTGAAGGTATATTTTTTTTCACGATTTATGTGTGCAACATATATGTGCATCAACTTTCGAGTATAGATATGATGCTTTCAAATAACATATGTCACATCTACTAACAAGTTTGAATGTTTATCTTGAATAATCATCAATAGAAAATAATAAATCTCTTTTCATCTTGTGACAAACAATTTATCTCATAAATAAATAAATAAATATATATGGATTAATCACAAAAGTGTGCACTTCCTTTCAACGGTTTTGGAAAAAAATCTTTATTATCTTACACTCACTACAAGTAAGACACTTAGCAGCGTATTTATTTCCACAAATAATAATTAGTCCATTATTTATCAAGAGTCAAATGGATCTAAATATCAGCTGATCTAGACGTTCATGCCTCGAGTCAAGAAACTCCACGGTATAAGAAAAAATATTTCATTTTGTCACAATTTTAAAATAATATTCAAACTTTCAACCATATATATTATCTTTTTAAGTAATATGCTTCATATCCTTTCACGAACTTGAAATCTATATTTTGCAATTTCATGCATGCAAACATATATGTATATGCGAATCAATTATATTTTCTAAAAAATTATATGATATCTCTAATCATGTGTACCATTGAAGATTATCACAAAATGATCATCTACCTACCATTAGCTGTCACGGAAAAATCATAATAGATAAAGAATAATAGAAACTAGAGTTTAGAAGATAGAACCCGAATTTCATTGACAACTTTTATTCTGCTTATGACTTTGATATTGTCCAATTGATCATCTCCATATTCAACATCACAAAATACTCTGAAATTTTGAGATCAATTTCTACAGTACTTGATCCGAAATATTTGGCTTCTATTCAATATCAATTTTTTTAATGCTACATTTGATAATGCCCCCATCAACAGAGCAATCAGATCTCAAAGAATCTTCAAAATTCTTTTATGCAAAAAGTAAAAGATTTTGATGGACCTTATTTCTTCAACATTTCAAGCCATATTATGTAGTCCTTGATTTATTTTTCACTTTTCCACACGAGAGAAAATATACCCTTACTTTGACGAAAGAAAACACGTGGCAGTCTTTAATTAAAAGACCCAATCCACCATATTAAAAAATTCATGCCCGAATAAAACCCAAGACCCGATCGACTTATTCCCTCAAACGAATTCTTATTCATCGGAAAAGATCTGATTCAGCCAGAACTATAAACGGAGACCCCTTGACTTGCCGGATTGAGAACCTCGCCTCTGCCTCTATGCCATGGCTACTTCCGGTGACAATGGTACCGGTGGAAAACAAAAGGGAGGAATTGGAGTGATAAGAACAGATACTACACTTGATCTTAGCCAAAAGGCCGAGAAAGGTATGAGTTCCAAGGGAGCCCGTTGCTTTGTCGATGTGGGAACTCAACAAACGCGAAGGCATCTTTATTTTCTACTGGTATAATGCCCGACTTGCCCATGCTCTTTGCAGACTTGCACTAATTAAATTTTGTCATCGAAATTTGGATTCATTTGAACTTGGTTGTGTGAACAACTCAATAAAAATTATTTTACTAATAATTAAGTCCAATTAAAAGTATGATTGCGGAAACCTAAAATCTTGTCTATGCGAGCAACACAAATCAAGTTAAGGATAGAAACAAATACTCTCCGGACTTTTGAATTTTATGATCTAAAACAAGCTAAAATATTTGTGTGTTTATAAATCATCTCGCTAAACGTAAAAGATAAAATTTTAAGTTAAATTGTTGCCAAATATGAAAATATATTATTTTTTTTGGACTGACTAAAAAGAGGTCGATATGCAGTAGCTCCAGTAGCAGCAGAGGGAGAAGATCGGTAGTAGAAGGTAACGAACTAGAGACTCAGAGAGAGATCAGAAGCAAAACTCGGCAAGGAGAAGGCGGAACCCAGGTGCTACACTAAACTAGGCGTTACCTGAGGTGTTTATGAAAGAAATAATTTCTTGATTATTTTCATTAATGAACATGTTTATATATACAATATACAATCTCTAAATATGAAAAATCATATTCCTACTTTAATACTAATATCCTAATTACACTTGTACAATGATTCTACAAAATATGATAAGTAACCTAAATATTTACAAATATACATGATTTCTATCACACCACGCAGTCATAGCGGATGATTGTCGTATGCTGATACTGTTCCTAAAATCTTCAAATAGAACCAAGGAAGACATTTAGTAAAGATGTCGGTAATTTGGTACCTTGAAGTAACATGTAAGACACAGATTTATCCACGAGCTACCTTTTTACGAACAAAGTGAATATCCATCTAGATATATTTAGTGCGTTGATGTTGGACCGAATTCCCAGAGAGATAAACGGCACTAACATTATCACAGTAAACCAAAGTAGCTTTCTGAATAGGAAAGTGAAGCTCTAATAAAAGATTATGCAGCCAACATGACTCAGACACTGTTGGAAATTTACTAAATGTGAAAATAAGTATATTCCATTAATTTATGACTCTAACAATTGGGCCCGCACGTCGGAAACGTCGTTTTCACACACGTGCACTCATTAGTGAAAGAGATATTGGTACGTATGTAACACGTTTGAGACATAGAATTATAGACGGTTATTGGTCAAATGATAAAGTATTCCACGTTGGTAAATGAAGGAAGAAGTGTACAAAGTGTAAAATGAAACGAGTCGGAAATCGTCGCGGAGTCGTGAAGGGCCGCGGCGCTTCGGAGGCAGTTAGCTGCGACGGGAAGTTGGAAAAATCTGACATTTGGACTGGTTTTGGAGCATTCATTCTCCATTACTTGCCACATGAATTCAGTCATTATTTGGCTGAATGTAACCCCTCAATCAAGTGCAATTACATGGCTATTGAAGGTCATTAGTTGACTAGTTGAGGGTCTTCTCCTTACACTATAAATTGAGGCATTTGGCTCAATTGAAACACACTACACTCAACACTTAGAAAATACTCCAGAATTTTCAGAGTTCATAATCTTCCTCTATAGCAAAGTTACTATACTCAAAGTTCTTCAAGAGTAACACTTGAGTTTCCTTTGCTCACTTGTTAAAGTTGTTGTTGTATCTTGGGAGACTATTGCTCAACACCGTAAAAAGAGATATACGGGACAATCTTGTCTTAAAGACAAAGTGCCATCACTCGACTCAGCAAATCACACAAACAATTTGTTAAGGTTTTGATTTTCAGTTTTATTGTAATAGTTGTTTATCCTTTCTACTATTGTAATAGTTACTTATTTCCCGTTCCCTACAACAATTGTATCCCAACAATTTTATGACAAGATTTTGTTGTAAGTAAGTTAGAAAGATGACTGGTATAAATCAAACTGCTTCTGATTATGTTGCTTCTGCTCAAGGCAATCTATCTGCCTTCCCCACTGCTCAAGGCACTCTTAATTCCTTTCCGGTTGCTCAAGGCTGATCCAACGCCTTTGTTGCCGCTCAAGGGAATGCTGCCGCTCCTTCACCCGCTGGATTTCACCATGAACGCCCTGAAAAGTTCATGGGGTCAAACTTCAAAAGATGCTCTTCTATCTAATTGTTATGGGAATGACACGTTTCATAACAGAAGATCCTTCACAAGCTGGAGATGAAATGGACCCTTCGCCTTCTGAAACGGGTGAAGGAGGCCTAGGTATATATGTCATTAATGGCATGAAGATGATTCTTGATGCATGGAGTCATAGTGATTTCATGTGTAAGAATTACATATTGAATTGCTTGGCAGACCCTCTCTACACGGTGTATTGCACCGTTGACACTGCCAAAAAGTTATGGGAGAAGCTACAAAAGAAGTACAACGCACAAGATGCAGGTACTAAGAAATTTATCGTTGGGAAATTTCTGAAATTTCAAATGGTGGATAGTAAGACAGTGATGTCCCAAGTCCAGGAATTCCAACTGATTTTACATCACCTGGACTTGGAAGGTATGAAGCCAAACGAGCAGTTTTTGGTTGCACCACTGATTGAAAAGTTACCTCCTTCGTGGAATGAGTTTATGAGCTACTTAAAACTCAAGACAAAGGAGATGACCTTTGAAGAACTTAATATCAAACTCCAAATTCAGGAAAATAATAAGAAGGCCTTGCTTAGGGGTAAACAACCCGCTGAGCCAAATGCAAATCTGGTTGAGGCTAAAGGGAACCTAAGCAAGAAGCGCAAGTTCCAGAAAAACGACAAGACCCAAGCAGCGGAGAAGTTCAAAGGAAATTGTCACTACTGTGGAAAAATTGGTCATATGATCAAGAACTACCGCAAGCTCAAGACCGAGCAACAAGAGAAAGCCAAGGCTAAGGCAAGGCTCAGGTTAACGTTGTCAAGGACCAGTTTCTGGACGACATGATTGAGGAGTTCTCAGCGGTGGTGCTAGAAGCAAACCTGGTTGAGAATCCTATGCAATGGTGGATGGACACATGTGCTACAAGACACATATGTTCCAACAGATATGCCTTCTCCACTTATACACCGGTTATAAACAAGAAGTTATTCATGGGCAACAACGCTTCCTCTGACGTGCTGGGGGTAGGAAAGGTAGTCATGAAGATGACTTCTGGAAAGGAGCTCACTCTGGAGGAAGTGATGCATGTTCCTGAGATTAGAAGAACTTTAATTTCAGGTCCTTTATTGATTAATGCTGGTTTTAGGCTAGTGTTTGAGTCCAATAAATTTGTAGTCACTAAGAATGGAACGTTTGTGGGAAAATGATTCGTCTGTGAAGGCCTCTTTAAAGTGAACACCATGTCTGTATTACGTAAAAGCAATACTATTGAAGCCTCTTCATCTTACTTGATTGAGTCCTCTAATTTATGGTATCATAGATTAGGACATGTCAACTATAAGTCCATCCAAAGGTTGGTAAAGTTGGAGTTGTTGCCGTCTATCAACGTAAACCCTCAACATAAGTGTGAGGTGTGCGTAGAGGCAAAACTTACAAAGCATCATTTTCGATTCGTCGAAAGGAATACTACTCCTCTATAACTTATTCACACAGATATATGTGATTTGAAGTTTGCACAAACTAGGGGGAACAAGTACTTTGTGACATTCATTGATGATAGCACAAGGTATTGTTACCTTTACTTGTTGAAAAGTAAGGATGAAGCCTTTGAAGTGTTCCGACGTTACAAAGCAGAAGTTGAGAACCAACTAAGCATGCAGATTAAATCCATTCGTAGCGATAGAAGGGGAGAATATGTAGCGTCATTTGAGGAATATTGTGCCCAAAAAGGCATTGTTCATCAAACGACATCTCCATACTCACCTCAATCAAACGGTGTGGTGGAACGTAAGAACCGCACATTGAATGAAATGATGAATGCCTTGCTCATCAGTTCCGGTCTTCCCCAAAACATGTGGGGGAAAACTGTCCTTACCACTAATACGATTCTTAACAGAGTCCCACATAATGGTAAGGACAAAACTCTATATGAATTATGGAAGGGGAAAAAACCCACCTATAAATATTTAAAGGTGTGGGGTTGTCTAGCAAAGGTCGAAGTACCCAAGCGAAAACATGTCAAGATTGGGCATAAGACTGTAGATTGCATATTCATCGGATATGCAAATAACAATATTGCTTATCACTTCTTAGTGCATAAGTCAGATATTCCAGATATCCACGGGGGTACAATCATGAAATCAATGAATGTACAATTATTTGAAGATACCTTTCCTAGAAAGGAAAAAGACATAATCTCTCACAAACGAAGTTATGAACAAAGCTCTCATAAACCGGGAGTCGTTGACGACCCGGATCTAGATGGTTCAGATCTAGTGGATCTCGAGGTGGCTGAATATCCGGAATTTTGTGTTCCAGATTCTCAGAACTTGGAGACTCCAGAGATGGAACTAAGGCGAAGTAAAAGGGTCAGGAAGGATAAATCCTTCGGTCCTGACTTTGTAGCTTATATGGTTGATGATGAACCAAGGGCAATTGCTGAAGCATTGTCAACTCCAGAGGCACCACTCTGGAAAGAAGCTATTGAGATTGAAACATGCTCCATTCTGCATAACCATACTTGGGAGTTGGTTGATCTTCCTCCGGGAAATAAATCATTGGGTTGTAAGTGGATATTCAAACGTAAGTATAATGCAGATGGGTCTATAGATAAGTACAAGGCCAGGTTGGTAGTAAAGGGCTATCAGCATAAAGAAGGTCTTGACTACTTTGACACGTACTCCCCGGTATCTCGGATGACGTCCATACGGGTATTCATTGCAATCGCAGCTTTTTGTGACCTTGAGATACATCAAATGGATGTAAAGACAGCCTTCCTAAATGGTGATTTGGAAGAAAAAATTTATATGGACTAACCCGAGGGGTATGTGGTTCAAGGGCAAGAGAAGAAAGTCTGTCGGCTTGTCAAATCTCTGTACGGGCTGAAACAAGCCCCGAAGCAATGTCGCAAAAAAATTGATAGTACTTTACTATTGAAGGGTTTCGCCATTAATGAGTGTGACAAATGTGTCTACATGAAAGGTAACTCTGACTCGTTTGTTATGATATGCATGTATGTAGACGACATGTTGATCACAGGGAGCAGTCCTAGTATAATTCTATAGACTAAGAACATGTTGAAACAATGCTTCGACATGAAGGATATGGGTATCGCAAATGTCATCTTAGGGATAAAAATCTCTAAGACATCTGACAGACTGGTCTTATCTCAGTCTCACTACATCGAGGATGTTTTGAGGAAGTTTGAAATGTTAGACAGTTCGCCTATAAAGTCACCAATGGATAAAAATCAAAAGCTTGATAAAAATCGTGGTGCACCCATATGCCATGAGCAATATGCACAGGTGATCAGTAGTTTGATGTAGGCCTGGCCAGTGGGCCGGACTAGGGTCTGGCGGGGTCGGGGTAGGGGCGGGAAGGGCGAAGGGGGCGGGGTCGGGTCTAGCGGGGTCGGGTTTGGCGGGACTTGCTCCAATCCCGTCCCGATCTCGATCCCGTCGGAATCGGGTCGGGGCGGGGTTGGGATCGGGGCGGGTTTCGGCGGATTTTCCTTTTTTTTTTTAATAACATATGTATAAAAAACCCAATAAATAAGACAAGATAGTGTAATAAAAACATTTCAAGGCTGTTTTTGTGCCTATTATATTATTTAATAGACATATTATTTTTTTGTAATACAAATACAATTGTCTAAATTGCAACTTTGTGGTGTTGTCCAAAAGTTGTAAATTATATAATAAAATTGTAATTAAAAAAATTACATTCTCAAAAAAACATGTTCTAATTGCTTGATAATTTCCTGTGGTTCTTCGGTTGGAATTGATATTTGTTGGTCAAATTGATCCATGTCGCTTTCACTACCTTCGGATAAGATTTCGTTGTAGTTTTCGTCTTCTTCTTCGTTGATCTCCGATTGACCGCACCTTCTCCGCCCCGCTCGTATCCAATCTCTGAATAATACTGTAATTTCCAAGTTGTCTCTGGCTAATGAGTGTCTGTGGTCTCCTATTTGATATCTGTCGGCAGAAAAAGCGCTTTCAGACGCAGTTGATGACGCTTGAATGTTCAAAACATCTCGGGCCATCATTGAAAGTGTCGGAAAGGTCTTCTCATTCCCCCCCCCCCCAGTATTTCAGCAAGTCTTCATGTCCATCTTCATTGATAACTTCTTGGTACGGTACAGAACCCTGTAAAACAAAAATATCAAATTCGCTAATTTGGTTAGTAGCGGTACGATCACACATTCTATTTCTGGGGCTTTCAATACTAGCCGCAGAAACAGCATGTCTTTTGTGAGTTTGTGTTGAAGATGAAGAAGATGGTATGGAAGCCGGTAGGTTACTAGCACTTTCTTGTTGGTAAAACCTATATTTTTTTTGCATTGGTCTTCTACGCTAGACAACACTTCTTCTTTAGTTTGTTCAATATGTGGTGGGTGATTTGGAGTTTTTGGACTTGGAGGTGGTAGTACTTCTATACAATCGTAAATAGTTTCAATAAGTGATTTAGTACCGTCTATTTTAATAGTCGAATTTAATACAACACCAATAATATAAATAGTGGGAATAAGAATAAAATATATTTTTTATTTTGATAAACATTTTTTAATAGCTGCCATATAAGCTGGTTTATCCATATATTCACTAAGTAATAAAAATATTAGAGTTATATAAATCAACATAGTTGAAATAGTAGGATAATATATATCGAAAAATTCTTTTGTTGCTTGAAAAAAATTCTCTAAAAATACAACAAGTTCGAAAATTTTTACCCAATCACTATCTACAACCATATCAGCTGAATTTTGATTACGAGAGTTAAAAAATAAAGTTATAGGTTTTCTATAGTCATAAGCAACAAGTAGTTGCTCTTATAAAGAATTCCACCTAGTGGATACTTCTTCTGAAATTTTTCTATAAGGTAGTCCACAATCGTGACAAGCTTTTTTATATTCTTTTCTTCGTTGAACTCTATTACTTTTAAAAATAAAGTTTATAGCAAATTGTATTTTACTAAGAATGTCTTCAAAAAATGATAGATCATCCTTTACAATTAAGTTATATATATGACACACACATTTTGTATGAAAATGATCTGAAAAAGATGGAGTTAAACTATTTTTTAAAATTGTAATAGCGTAATTGTTAGAAGAAGTGTTATCTAATGTAATAGTCATAATTTTATCGGTTATTCCATAATAATGGCACACTTGATAAATATTTTCTGCAATAAAAGTACCAATGTGCCTATCATCTATATATCTATACGCTAAGATACGTTTTTGCATAGACCATTTATAATATATCCAATGACAAGTTACCGTTAAATAATCATGGCCGTTAGTACTACAGCCTATATCAGACGTGATAGATACTTTGCCATTAAAATGATATAATGAATAACGTAAATATTGTTGATATTCATGTGCGAATTTAAATACATTTCTCTTAACAATTGATATAGTAAAACCGTTAAAAACAAGATTATATATATCTCTAATGTAATGAATAAAATCGGGAGATGAAGGAAATGAAAAGGGCAAACCCTCCACAGCAACTAATTTTGATATTGCTTCCCTATCTCTATGTTTATTGTATTTAGAGCCTACAATTCCCCCCGTCATAGGGTTAATTTGACCATGTACTTGGTCCGGGACGATATCGTATGTGAACCTTGTCCCGATGGAGCGGCGTTTGCGCACCCGGTTTTGAAGCCTGGTATTGGGCATACCTAGCTGGATGAGCACTTACTACGTGTCTAATTACACCCCCCGTCCCACCGTGACCTTTTCCAGTTTTAAATTTTAAAACATTTTTACAAATTTTACATATAACTACTTGATTCTCTACATCCCTATCAAAAAATGTCCATGCATCTGATTTTAATGGTCGTTTTGCTGGACCTCGTATCATACTAGGGGGAATAGGAGGTATTTCAGTTGAAGGTGCACTAGTGGGTGTGTTGTCATCAACATTAGTGGGTGTATCATCTAGATCATCGTGTAAATTAAAGTCTTCTTGAGTTCCGAGAAAATAGTTCATCGTCTAAATCTAATGGTATTGTAGGAAAATGTTGAGTATCAACAAAATCATCATGTGTAGGAATAAGATGACTAGAAGAAGTACCATTGCCCTGGTTGTCGCCCCTACTAGAAGAAGTCTTACCCTTACCCTTAAACATACCTCTAATTCCTTCCATTTTAATTATATGCTAACAAATAATTAAAGTAAATGAAATTAAGTGCGCTAAATAAAATAAACAGACAATAATAATTTAATGAAGGAACGAATGTACCAAACGCCGACGTAACATCGACGTGTAATGAGAGGTTGAAAATTGAAACTTTGCTCGATGGAAGATCATCAAGCTAGTTGCCAACTTCACTCCCAATTCCCAAATGAATAAATAAAATTGAATATTTAGCAAACAATGTAGACTTGTAGAGAGAGATATTGAGAGATTAGAGAGATTGTAGGAAGATTTGTGAGAAAGATGAAGAGAAAATGAGTTATTTATAGTTGGAAAATTGGGTTAAAGTGTAAATATAATAACTTGTGGGTTAAAAATAAATATTAAGGGGTTGGGGGAGGGGGGAGGCCTAAAATGGCCGTTGGCCAATGGCCAAAATCTAAAATGGCCGTTGGTGCAACGATCATATTTGCAAAGGGGGGACAAAGGGCGAGGTCGGGTCGGGCGGGCCTGGGGCGGGCTCGGGTCTGGCAGGATGAGACATTGTCCCGTCCCGAGTTCGAGGCCCGCCACTTTTTTTTTTTAAGCGGGGTCGGGGCGGGACCGGGACGGGGTCGGGCCGTCCCGGCCCACTGGTCAGCCTTAAAAAGAACTAGAAATTGTGATCAGTGTTTTCAAAAGCATTTTTGGGGTGAGTCTCGAGGCGTGGCGTATCAAATAAAAGGCGAAGAGCCATAGGACCTACACCCTAAAATTTGAGTTGTAAGCCGTGGCGCCGGAGCGTTAAATTTGATTTTTATTGTTTAAAAGTATTTTTGCTATAAATCAGATTTTTATTATTGGTGTAAATATATTTATACTTATGTTATTATTATTTTATTTTGTACTGATATTTTCTAAAATATAGAAATAAATAAAGTAACTCTTATGGAAAATAACGCTAGGAAATCCGGCAGAGGTTCGAGAGTATATGACTCTAAGTCTCTATGGCTTATAATGTTTTTCAGAATTACTGTATTGAATAATGAGGTGAATGCCTCTATTTATAGTTGAAAAATAGGTCAAAATCGGATTAGGGTTTGACCTTTGGTCTGGCCCAAAAATCGAGGCAGAGGCGCTCGGCATGCGCCTGCACTGCACCGCGGCACTCGGCATGCGCCTGCACTGCACCGCGACACTCGGCATGCGCCTGCACTGCATCGCGGCACTCGGCATGCACCTGCACTGCACCGCGGCCCTAGGTTATGGTAACCGCGACGCTCGACTTTATTTTTCATGCATTCTTAATTAAATCCAAAATCCAATTGACTTAATTAGAATAATCATTATTCAATTAAATGTCTTGATTCAAAATTGAACATTTTAATTACTCTCTCATCGATATCCCATTCTCGATGATCATTAGTCGAGGCTATTTTAAGAGTTACGCTCTATCATTAATAGCTCACTCTATTAATGACAATGTAAGCTCAAGGGATGCACATTAATGAATAATTACAAACAATCAAATGATAATTCAATAATTGCACATGCCAAAATATTAATCTCCATTAATAATAATATGAATGTGTATAAAGTACATTTGTCCTAATACAGATTGTCTCTAGAACATAAATATACTTTCAATCTCCCACTTGGCTTAGAGCAAATCTCCAACATATCTAATGCTCATATTTTCAAAATGACCATTATGCTTGACTAAGCTTAATGGTTTAGTGAATGGGTCAGCTAGATTATCGTATGTGGGAACATAGTCTAATCTAATCTCTTCAGTCTCTACCATCTCCCTGAGTATGCGGTACTTCTTTGGTACATGTTTGTTTCTGTTGGTTGATTTTGGTTCCTTAGCTTGTGCAATCGCACCAGTGTTGTCACAATAAAACGTTATTAGACAAATGACACTTGCAACAACCCCTAGTTCCTTCAGGAACTCAGATATCGCGACAACTTCTTTACCAAACTTTCGATCCAAAGAATGTACTCAAACTTCGTTGTCGAATCAACGGTTGTAGCTTGTTTGAAACTTTTTCATCTAACTCGCTCCACCATTGAAAATGAATGTGTAACCTGATTGAGATTTATAGTCATCAACATATGTGTGGAAGCTAGCATCAGTGTATCCAGTACTTATTAGTTTCTCTTCTCCACCATAGACTAAGAAGTAATCTTTAGTTCGTCTAAGATACTTAAGTCTCTTGATCGCCTTCCGAGTGTTCTTCCCCGAATTCTCGCCGGAACTTGCAAGTCATACTAAGTGCAAATGCCACATCCGGCCTAGTACAGTCATGGCATACATGATCGATCCTATAGCCGAAGTATATGGGATCCTTTTCATGCATTTAAGTTCTATAGAATTAGAATGACTATCCTTCTTAGATAACTTGATGCCTTATCCCATTGGTAGACCGCCTTTCTTGGATTTTTTTCATAGAAAAACGTCTAAGCACTTTGTCTATGTAGGGCGATTGTGACAGCCCCAACAATTTGTTAGGTCTATCTCTATAGATCCTAATCCCCGAATGTAGCAAGCTTCACCTAAATCCTTCATCATGAAGGTACCGAGCAACCACTCATTGATCGACATTGCGGGGAGAGTCTTATTGTATCCCATTATTAATATGTCATCTACATATATGATAATGAAGGCAATACTTCCATCCTTGCGTTTACTATAAACACATGGATCCTCTTTGCTTATGACAAAATCAAATGACTTGATATCCTTGTCAAAGTAAATATTCCAACTCGTCGAGGCTTGCTTAAGCCCATAAATGGACTTTTGTAGCTTGCATACAACATTTGGTTTGGACTCGATTGAAAAACCCTCAGGTTGTTTCATATACACTTCCTCAACTAGATTACCATTGAGGAAAGCAGTCTTGACGTCCATCCGTCAAATGTCATAGTCATAATATGTAGCTACGCAAGCAAAATTCAAATGGACTTGATCTTAGCAACATGTGAAAAGGTTTCATCATAATTGACCCCCGATCAATTTATTATAACCTTTAGCCACCGGTCTTGCTTTATAAGTTTGTACCTTGCCATATGCATCAATCTTCTTCTTGAAGACTCATTTGCGTCCTATGAGTCTAACCCATGCTGGCAAATCAACCAAGTTCCAAACTTGATTTACGTACATCGAGTCCATCTCGATTTCATGGCTTTTTGCCATCTCTCGCGAATCAATGTCTAACATAGCTTCGTTGTAGGTTGTAGGTTCATCGTCATCACTTTGTCGCGCCCGTTTTTAACCCCGCGGGGTCCGCGACGCGACTGGCGTCGATTCCCTCTGGATTGGATAAAAAAAATGCTTTGTTGAGGAGTTGCCACCTAATTATTCTGAGGTGAATTAGGACACTTGAATGTTAACTAAATGATGCAAAATAACTCCAATTTTGGTCTGCGAAAGTGATGAGATTCTAGGTAAGGGTTATTTATTATCCTAAAGAAAAGGGATTAGGCACCCTTTAAGATCCGCTAACTTGCAGATATCCGGTCAAACTCAGGTTAATTATTATACTAAGAAAATGCATGTTTAAAAATATAAAGTTAAAATGATGTTGCATTTGTACAAGTATGCATTTGTATGGCATTAAAAATACATGTAAAGTTGAAAAAAATATGCATTTGTATGAAAATTGATAAAAATATGCAAGGTGATTTTTTACGGGCGACGGGCCTAAAAATAGGTAAACTAGCGATTTTCGATTTTAAAACTAACCGAGCCTAAAAATAAATAAACCAGCGATGGGTTTCCAGTTTTAGACTATCCTATTAATTAATTATAAGTCTACCTATTCTAAACATTTCAATAATTTCACGAGTACAATAATATTACAATACATAATGAAATAAAGATGAATTAAAGAAAGTAAAAACAACAACAAAATAAATAATCTTCGAGAGGTATCTTGTCTTCTTTAACTGTGTTCCTTGCAAGATGTTAAGAACAAACGGTGAGAAACAATTGAATATAAATAACTTCGGATCCGTATCCAAAATAGTAAATGTTTTGATTACGGAGGGCTCAGACTTAAATTTTGAAAGATAATTCCAATCACGTCGTGGCTGCGAACATATGACTCGTTGGTCATTTTAGTTGCCTTGCCTACCGAACATGTTGGTCTCTCAGGTGAAAAAAGATCTAAGTTTCATCCTTGCCTAGAAGTTATATTTTCGTCTTTCCAACTGTGGAGGACTAAAAAATCGACGGATATTTTTTCATCGGCAAGTGTAGTATCATGTTCACATCAGTAAAATAATACCAAAGCAGTAAAACCGAAACCGAGGAAACGATTTCTGAAGGTACACGGCCTCAAATTCAATTTCATTGGCCTAAATGCAGTATCCATTCAGATCAGTAAAACAATAAAGTAGACCGAAATCGAGAACCAATTTTAGTAGGGACATGGCCTCAAATTTAATTTCATTGGCCTAAATGCAGTATTTGTTCAAATCAGTAAAATAGCAAGATAGTTGTGTAACGGATGTTAAATGCCAAAATAAACCAACAGTCCGCCATTCAAATGTCCGACTCGAATTCTAAAAATTTTGAACCGAAACAGAACTTGAAATGCTCCTGAAAATTCGACCCGACCCGAATTTCGACAAAAATAGTAAAGATAATTAGGTAATAGACCCAGTTTTGAAAAACAGACCCGGATTTTGGGTCGACCCGACCCGAGAAATGCAATCCGAAACAGTGACACGACCCGGATCAATTTTCTTTTTGAAATTCAGATAACCAACAACAAGATATTAAACATAAAATCTGGAAATTTTACTTGAATCGGGTTGACCCCACCCAAATCGATGATCCGACCACGAATCAGAGGTTCCAACCCGAATCAATTTTTTCCAGATTTCAGATAACCAACAATAAAATATCAAAGACAAATTTTACAAATTTTATCCGACCAGGATTCAAGCCCGACCCGACCGGAACAGTGACCCGACCGGAAAATATGTGCCAACTCCGAGAAACACATTTGTTTTCATTGCAATTTCAGATAACCAATCAAAGGTAAAAGGATAATCATTAACAGTAAATCACATAAGATCCAACCTTATTTTCAGATTTTTGGCACCGATTTCAACCCAAAACACATAGCAGACTCGACCCGGAACGCGACCCTGAATACCGACCAGACCCAAATTCGGAATCCGAAAAAATAGTGAAGAAAATAGCAGGAATTTCATATTCTTCAACACCCAAAACAACTCACTTTGTATCCTTTTCGAAATTTAGAACACATATTTGGAGTTCTAGATATGAATTTCGGAACCCCCAAATATCAAGATTTTCAACTTGTATTTTCGGACTCGTAACATGAAGAACAACACAACTATAGAGAAATACAACCCTTAAAAAGATTTTGGATTTTCAAAAGTTAAACCTAATTTTTTGGACCAAAAATCCATCGAAAACCACCCAAAATCCGACCCGAAATAGTGAACAAATGGCAAAAATCCGACCTAAACTCCGATCAAAAACTCCGACCGAAAAACCTGTGAACAAAGGACAAAAATCCGACCTCAACTCCGACCGAAAACCTCTCAAAACAGTGAACAAAATGGGGTTTTTTTTATAGATGGTACCCCCATACCCCTTACACAAATTGAATTCGAATTTCCAACAAAAGGGGGCAAAAATCTAATTTTGGGGCGATTTCTTGGGTTATGGGTCGGTGAGGCGATGGGGTAGGTTGGTGGTGTCATGCGGCGGTGTCGACGACAGGTGGTGTCAGGCGTAGGGTGCGGCGACGTGGGGGTAGGGGTGTGCGACCGAATGAGGGGTTAGGGGTGTAGGGGTGTGCGGTCGAATGGGGGGTTAGGGGTGTTAGGTTTTGGGATTAGGGTAGGGTTTCGAGTTAGGGGGAATAAAATGGGAAAGGGAATTGGGCCGGTTCGGTTTGGGTTTGGGGGGTTGGCCGGTTGGGCCTCGGATGGGGTCCGAAAATGGGGGTTTTGGGTTTAAAATATAAAAAGGGGTTTTATTATATAAAAAAGAAAGCTTTGCAAAATTTATAAATTGTAAAGATGACAATATGATAAAAAAAAATATAATATTTACGAATTGTTTGGTGCTTAAATAAAAAATAAAATGCGATGCCGTTTTACGAAAATAAAATAACATATAATATTAAGATAAAAAGTATGATTATGATATTAAAATGCAAATGACAATAAAATATGCAAATAATAATAATAATAATAATAATGATATATATATATATATATTTTAATTTTTTTTGAGGTATCAAAAATATTTAAAATTGCAAATAAAATCAGAAAATATGGGACAAAATTGGGTGTCAACAATCAGGAATATCTATCTCATTGTGTGTTTCGACAGGGAGATTAAGTATTTCAGGTAGACGATGAGTCCTAGTGGTCCTACGGAGTTGAGTACTCTGCATTTCAGTGTTTGTTGCATTCTGATTGTGAGAAGGTCTTTGTGTGTTGGACAATCCATCACCTTGAGAGCTTGCAGGAATGTCATTTTTATGTATTTTCTGAATGGAATGAGGTACAACCATTGTATCATCTTCCATTGGTTGTGTATGAGAGCCTTGCATTTCTGCATTATCTCTCACAACACTCCCACTGGCTGAAGGGTGTACTCTAAGTACCCAATCTTCACCAGATACTCCCACTGAATCCTTGTTTAGGTTATTCGACAATGGTTCATTTTCTATGTTATATCATGGTTCTTGAATTTCTTCAAGTTCTATCTCTGTCATGACTATGTTCCTTGTAGACATATTCTTCTTCAAGGAAAGTTGCGTTCCTGGAAACAATGACCTTATGTTCTCCAGAAAGTTAGAAGTAGTATCCCTTAGTTTCCTTTGGATACCCCACAAAGTAACATTTCTCACTTTTAGATTCCAACTTGTCAGTGAGCATCTTCTTAAAATATGCAGGGCACCCCCAGGGTCTCATATGTTTAAGAGCTGGCTTCTTGCCACACCATATCTGATAGGGTGTCTTTTCTACCGACTTGGAAGGAACCCTATTTAGAATATATACAAAGGTTTGTTTAGCATGTCCCCTAAGGTATGTCGGTAGAGCTGAGGAGCTCATCATAGATTGAACCATATCCAATAAGGTTCGGTTTCTCCTTTCGGCAACACCGTTCATCTGTGGAGTTCCTGGAGGTGTCCATTCAGATTGGACTCCATGTAGCTTTAAGTAATCTAGAAATTCCCTGGTTAAGTATTCAAATCCTCTATCTGATTGAAGGGTCTTGATGCTTGTTGCAAGTTGCTTCTCTACTTCCGACTTGTACTCCTTGAACTTCTCAAAAGCCTCAGATTTATGTCTCATAAGATACACATACCCATACCTTGTGAAGTCGTCAGTAAAAGTGATGAAGTATGGGAAGCCTCCTTTAGCTTGAGTCAAGAATGGCCCACATACATCAGTATAGACCAACTCAAGTACCTCATTGACTCGCACACCTTTCCCAGAAAGTGGGTTATTGGTCATCTTTTCTCTCAAGAAAGATTCACAGTTACCATAAGACTCCAAGTCAAATGGTTCGAGGTAGTCTAACTTCCTCAATTTTGCTATCCTTGATTTGTTGATTTGACCAAGTCTGCAGTGCCATAGGTAGGTAGAGTTTCTATTACTTGTCTTGGCTAGTTTATTTTGTACATTGAAAATCTATCGACTATAGTTCAGTGTATATAATCCATCCACAAGAGGAGCAGTTCCATATATACCATTATTAAAAGACAGCATTTGACTGCCATTATAAATATACGAGGAAAAGCCCTCCATGTCCAACACTGGGATAGAAATAATATTCCTTGTCAAAGAGGGAACATAAAAACAATCATTCAACACTAAACAATAGCCGGAAGGTAAATTTAATCTATAAGTACCTACGCGCTCAGCATCGACTCGTGCTCCATTTCCAACGCGTAGGTCTACCTCTCTCGGTCCAACCTTCCTGCTATCAGTTAGCCCCTGCACATTTGTACAAATGTGTGAGCCACAAGTGGTGTCCAATAACCGGGAATGAGAGTTATTTATAGACATATTTATTTCAATGACGTACATACCTTGTCCACCAAAAGCAGGAGCACCCGGTGCTTTCCCTCATTATGGTGCCTTGCAGTCCTTTTTCCAATGCCCTTTCGTATGGCAGTCGCACATTCTATTTCTGAGGCTTTCAATACTAGCCGCAGAAACAGCATGTCTTTGTGAGGTTGTGTTGAAGATGAAGAAGATGGTATGGAAGCCGGTAAGTTACTAGCATTTTCTTGTTGATAAAATCTATATATTTTTTTGCATTGGTGTTCTACGCTAGACAACACTTCTTCTTTAGTTTGTTCAATAGGTATTGGGTGATTTAGATTTTTGGGACTTGGAGGTGGTAGTACTTCTATACAATCGTAAATAGTTTCAATTAGTGATTTAGTACCGTCTATTTTAATAGTAGGATTTAATACAGAACCAATAATATAAATAGAGGGAATAGGAATAAAATATTTTTTTATTTTGACAAATATTTTTTTAATAGCTGCCTTATAAGCTGGTTTTTCCATATATTCACTAAGTAATAAAAATATTAGAGTTATATAAAACAACATAGTTGAAATAGTAGGATAATATATACCGGAAAATTCTTTTGTTGCTTGAAAAAAATTCTCTAAAAATACAATAAGTTCGGAAATTTTTACCCAATCACTATCTAAAATCATATCAGCTGGATTTTTATTATGAGAGTTAAAAAATAAAGTTATAGGTATTCTATAGTCATAAGCAACAAGTAGTTGCTCGTATAAAGAATTCCACCTAGTGGATACTTCTTGTGGAATTTTTCTATAAGGCAGTCCACAATCGTGACAAGTTTTTTTATATTCTTTTCTACATTGTACTTTATTACTTTTAAAAATAATGTTTATAGCAAATTGTATTTTACTAAGAATGTCTTCAAAAAGTGATAGACCATCCTTTACAATTAAGTTATATATATGGCACGCGCATTTTATATGAAAATGATCTGGAAAAGATGGAGTTAAACTATTTTTTTAAATTGTAATTGCGTAATTGTTAGAAGAAGCGTTATCTAATGTAATAGTCATAATTTTATCGGTAATTCCGTAATAATGGCACACTTGATAAATATTATCGCAATAAAAGTACCAAAGTGTGCCTATCATCTATAAATCTATACGCTAAAATACGTTTTTGCATAGACCATTTATAATCTATCCAATGACAAGTTACAGTTAATTAATCATGACCGTTAGTACTATGACCTATATCAGACGTGATAGATACTTTGCCATTAAAATGATATAATGAAAAACGTAAATATTGTTGATATTCATGCGCGAATTTAAATACATCTCTCTTAACAATTGATCTAGAAAACCGTTAAAAACAAGATTATATATATCTCTAATGTAATGAATAAAATCGGGAGATGAAGGAAATGAAAAAAGGCAAACCCTCCACAACAACTAATTTTGATATTGCTTTCCTATCTCTATGTTTATTGTATTTAGAGCCTACAATTCCCCCCCGTCATAGGGTTAATTTGACCATGTACTTGGTCCGGGACGATATCGTATGTGAACCTTGTCCCGATGGAGCGGCGTTTGCGCACCCGATTTTGAAGCCGGTATTGGGCATACCTAGTTGGATGAGCACTTACTACGTGTCTAATTACACCCCCGTCCCACCGTGACCTTTTCCAGTTTTAAATTTTAAAACATTTTTACAAATTTTACATATAACTACTTGATTCTCTACATCCCTATCAAAAAATGTCCATGCATATGATTTTAATGGTCGTTTTGCTGGACCTCGTATCATACTAGGGGGAATAGGAGGTATTTCAGTTGAAGGTGCACTAGTGGGTGTGTTGTCATCAACATTAGTGGGTGTATCATCTAGATCATCGTGTAAATTAAAGTCTTCTTGAGTTCCAGAAAATAGTTCATCGTCTAAATCTAATGGTATTGTAGGAAAATGTTGAGTATCAACAAAATCATCATGTGTAGGAATAAGATGACTAGAAGAAGTACCATTGCCCTGGTTGTCGCCCCTACTAGAAGAAGTCTTACCCTTACCCTTAAACATACCTCTAATTCCTTCCATTTTAATTATGATAATAAATAATTAAAGATAATAAAATTAAGTGCGCTAAATAAAATAAACAGACAATAATAATTTAATGAATGAACGAATGTACCAAACGCCGACGTAACGTCGACGTGTAATCGAGAGGTTGAAAATTGAAACTTTGCTCGATGGAAGATCTTCAAACTAGTTGCCAACTTCACTCCCAATTCCCAAATGAATAAATAAAATTGAATATTTAGTAAACAATGTAGACTTGTAGAGAGATATTAATATATTGAGATATTAGAGAGATTGTAGGAAGATTTGTGAGAAAGGTGAAGAGAAAATGAGTTATTTATAGTTGAAAAATTGGGTTAAAGTGTAAATATAATAACTTATGGGTTAAAATAAATATTAAGGGGTAGGGGTTGGGGGAGAGGGGGAGGCCAAAAATGGCCATTGCCCAACGGCCAAATTCTAAAATGGCCATTGGTGCAACGACTATATTTGCAAAGAGGGGACTAGGGACGGGCTCGGGGCGGCCTCAGGTCTTGTGGGATTGGGGCGGGCTCGGGACGGGTCGGGATGAGACATTGCCCCGTCCCGGTTCGAGTCCCGCTACCGATTTTTTTTTTACTAATCGGGGTCGGGGTGGGGCGGGGTTGGGCTGTCCCAGCCCACTGGCCAGCCTTAGTTTGATGTACATAACAAACTGCACCCGACCTGATATTGCTTATGCAGTCAACAAGTTGGCTAGGTTTATCCGTAATCCGAGTGACGATCACTGGAAGGAGTTGAATCGGGTACTTCAATACCTGAAAAACACGCTAACTTACGGGTTACATTATTCGAGATATCCAGTTGTACTTGAGGGGTACAGTGATGCAAACTGGATATCTGATATAGATAACACCAAGTCCACCAGTGGGTATGTATTCATAATTGGTGGTGGGGCTGTGTCTTGGAAATCCTCTAAGCAAATTTGCATCGCCCGATCCACGATGGAATCAGAGTTTATCGCTTTAGACAAAGCATGAGAAGTTGAGTGGCTTTACGACTTCTTGGAGGATGTTCCGTGCTGGAACAAACCCGTATCTTTTGTAATGATCCACTGCGACAGCCAGTCGGCTCTAGGAAGGGCACGAAATGCTATGTACAATGGCAAGTCTCGTCATATTCGACGGAGACATAAGACCGTTAGGCAGCTGATTACCACGTGTATAATATCTATTGATTACATAAAATCAAATGATAACATAGCTGACCCACTGACAAAGGGCTTACCCAAGGATCAGATGTTCTGCATGTCTAGGGGAATGGGCTTAAAACTCAAAGTATAAAGACCAATACGGTGGTAACCCAACCTTACTGACTGGAGATCCTAGGAATTAGGTTCAATGGGAAAACTAATGTAACATCTCGTATTTTCGGGTAACGGTTGAACACATAAACGTATGTAAGTAGACTCGATCTCTGGGAAATTTATGTTGTACTTACGTATGTTGATAAGGAAATTAGTATGTAAAAGGACGTGATCCCGAAATAATTTTGGATTTAATATGTGCGATGACGGGGGAGTATTAATAATAATTGTGTATCCCCGAAGAAGTGTAGACTATTGTCATATACCGCAGAATTATGACATTAAGTGTAAGAAGGTTTTATAAGTCGCCGGGATTTAAGTGAATTGAGATCGGAAATTAAATTATGGGTATAATTATTTAATTGTGGGATTAATTATAATTGGGGAGATAATTTATATTGGGGGATTTATATGTGTACTCTTATAAATCACTGTGGGGTGACTAAGCCCAAAGTGATCGACCGGTGGCAGTTCCTCAAGTCTCCAAACATTTCTCCTTCTCCAATACTAAGCAAATCTTCATCTCTACAAATTCCTCCATCATTTCAAGCAGAAGAAGTAAGCTCGGTTGGTGGGCTCTCTGGAAATTCTCGATCGAATTTGGGGAGCTTCCGCAAGCTTCTGCTCACCAAAAAGGGGGAAGCAGTCATGATGTTCTGGGCCTTGGTCCAGTGAAATTAAACTCTTAAAACAAGCTTGGACACGCAGAAATCGAGCACATGCCTTGAGTTCGAGAAGCCCTGGCTCAAGTCAATTTTTGGGGGTTCTGTTTCTGTGTATCGAAAGTTGTTTGGGGTGACAGATTTTCCGACGACACTCGTCGTCGCTTGCGTCTAATAGAGGTAATCTTCATTGTTTTTAAAATTTATACAAGTTCTAAACTTGATTCTTGCCACTAGTTCTAAAGACGATTATCAAAAATGCTATGTTTAGGTTGGGTGTTGTCGGAACTGCCGTAATTGTAAGGTATTGGGATTGCATGTGAAATTATTGTATTGTTTTGGAAATTATAGCAAAGTAAAAAGAAGGATTAAGAGGGTTGGGTGTTTCTCTACATGCATAGGTTTCGATATAGAAGGAATATAGGTTCTACGCGTACAAGGTGTTCGCTAGAATGTCTCAATGAATTTGTTTCTAGTATGATGATTCGATTATGATTTAAATCATCCGTGTGATGTAGATAATCATTCATAGAGCTTATAAGGACCCGCGGAACTTAGATAATTTCGACAACAAGGTATGCAAGACTCTTTCTTTCTTTTTGGCATATTCTACGTACAAGTATAACCGGAATATTGTCCCATAAAGTACTCTACTCTAAGTAGTTAAGAATGATTATGTTATTGACTCTTATGTTAAAAGTTTGTTTTAAGTATGTTTCGAAGTCCTTATTAAGGCATGCGAAAAAGATGATGATATTCACAAGTATTAGCCAAAGGTACAAGGATATTGGGCCAGGATGTGTTATTGTCATTCATGCATTCTCATTTGCATTGCATTCATATATTACTCTGGGCCACTTGTGCTATGCACACTACTATATGGTAAATATTATATATGTAAGGGGTATGAGGAAAGGAAAAGGCGTTATATACGCACACCACCTGCACTGGTACCAAACTATCACGCCCTAAGAGGCCAATATGATGTGATGTGATGCATATATGGCTTATTGGGACGGGTTGCACGATCCGCAACACTAACATATATTGGGACAGGTTGCACGATCCGCATTTGCATTATGCATACTTTCATTTATCAGTATATGGTACGAGAGGTTATTATGGTAAGGGAGATGCCCGAAGAGGTGATGTATATGTATCTTGCATTGTGCATAACATTTAGGCATGTGTATTAGGGGCCTCGAAGGCATTCACCGATGTTCAAATTTGTTTCTCGTTTCGATTATGATATGTCTCTACTATATTATTTCTTATGTCTGACATACTCAGTACATCAGTCGTACTGACGTCCCTTTTGTTGGAGAACGCCGCGTTTTATGCCCGCAGGTTCATATTGAGAGATCGACGATTCGCACATGTAGGTTGCTGGTTCAGCTGGTATTTGGAGCACTCTATTCGTTCTGGAGTTGCAATCTGGTCATGGTATGTTTTACTCTTTAGAGGCTTATAGATAGGTGTCATGTGGTTAGTTGTCGTGTAAGGCCTTGTCGGCCTTGGTATATAAATGGATAAGTTGGAGCTTTTGGGTTGAAACTTTATTTAATATATCACGGCTCAGTCCGTGTTTAAATATGATAAAGGGTGGAGTGTAGATGTGGTGTCCGGCGGGTAGGGTCCGGGTGCCCGTCGCGGCCCTCCAGTTTGGGTCGTGACAACTAAGCTGTAAAGGTTCAGTTGATCACTTTGGTGGAAGCATGAGCACTTCAGATAGTGATTTCGGTGAAGAAACACCAAATCCAAAGTCGTTCCCGCGATAGACTATAAGTGCTATCTGCAGTGTGGGTGAAGGTTAAGTTTCCAAAACCTTTAATGATCCTCACCGGTTGAGGTGTTAGGTTTGGAAAAAATTTTAATAGTTCCTAGCACTTGTAAAGTGAGGTATAGCAGGATACCTTGTAGGAGACCACGTATTTAAGTGCGAGGACAGGCCGCCTCAAATGAACGCACTTAAGAATCCAAGAAGTGTCCACATCCACAACGGACAAAACATTACGAAGAACTGAGTAGAGGAAGTTGTTGTGTTGGTACCGTTGACTTGGCTTACACTAAACACTGACGGCTCAAGACATCACGTTCACCACGCAAGAAGTCCGATGGTATTCAACTATGGAAGGTTCAAAGCATATGCTACCTATCCAGATGCAACATCGGTCCGTTGAAAGATTGCTAGAAAAGGCACCATGTGTGTGCACCAAAATCTCTTTCAAGAGGGGATTGTTGGAAATTTACTAAATGTGGAAATAAGTATATCCCAATAATTTATGACTCGAACAATTGGGCCCGCACATCGGAAACGTCGTTTCCACACATGTGCACACGTAGTGCCAAGTATCGCAAATTTCATTAGTGAAAGAGATATTGGTACGTATGTAACACGTTTGAGACATAGAATTATGGACGTTTATTGACCAAATGACAAAGTATTCCACGTTGGTAAATGAAGGAAGAAGTGTACAAAGTGTAAAATGAAACGAGTCAGAAATCGCCGCGGAGCCGTGAAGGGCCGCGACGCCACACCGTCGGAGCCGCGGCGCAAATTGGCTGGTCATATTTCTATTAAATAATATAAGAGGCAATTAGCCTTGGAATGTTTTTTCACTATCTTGTTCAATTATTTAAGCGTTTAAATATATATTTTAAAAAAAATAAGTGTAGAAAAAAAATATTTAAGTCCCCCCAAATCACCCTACCTGAAATCTGATAGTACACATGCGCTTATAACATCATGTTCAATACAAAGGACTTTTTATTAACTAAACATGGCAGAACATCAATATAATTGTCCAGCAGCTGTAGAAATTGCTTTTAGGAAGAAACTGGAACCTATTCCTTCTTGGTAGGTTGCCAAGTTTGGTACCTAGTCCAGTCTCTCTGTCCAGGATTTAAAGTATGTCCCTTGGAGTGATATATGTATGCATCACCTTCACCAGAAAAGTTCTCCCTGTGCTCAAGCCCATACCTCTTTGGTTTCAGCAGTAGCAGCTGCATGGCATGTAATATAAGAATTCTGAAATGGTGTATTACACATCAAAGAAAACTTGTCAGAACTTACTTCATCACCAGTGTGATCAGTGATGTGATGGAGCCAGCCATGCCATTCTGCTGGAACTTGTGAAGCATTGTAGCGATCCTTCTGTGCATACTCCACCCACCGGTGTCTTCCTATATAATCATGTTAAAAAAAAGATGTTTTTTTACCTGAGCAATCAAAAAAATAAAACGAACAAATAAATCACTGAGGTCAAATTAAAGGTCCCCAAATTTGGTTTACAGGCATTATTCCCCGCCTCTTAAGGGCGATGAAACTCCAAACTCTCACTCTTAAGGTTATCCAGTTAGTGTCTTAAACAAGATTTACATATCTCTAGAATTTGAAAATGAAGTCAAGCTTCCCAATACCACCCGGAAAGCATGTTTAACTAGGTCAAAACCTATTATTAAGGTGAAACAAACAAGCCTCCTGTAAAGTTAAAATCCTCTACCAACAGAGATCACTACACATACTGAAGCAGATTGTTTGAACCGCACTAAGTTCTGTAACCATGAAGTATAGTCTTGACAAAGTATAAACTCTTGTGGATAATTCAAGCAGGCGGCAACAACTACCCAGAGAATAAAGTGCAAGAGGCCTTTGATTTTTTACCTAGAACAAGGGGAATACAATGATTCTTATATGTAGCTAAAAGCCTTTCCTCTGATCGTCTTCAGGGGAAACTACAGGAGCATACGATTTTAGTATTTTACAACCCTCAACTTTTAAGCGATACATAAGGGAACCCGTAAACTTGAAGATACATTTTGTGGCACTCTTATTAAACAAGATAACAACAAATGAGGTGTATGAGGCAAACTGATTTAAGACACAGGAAAGCAGGAAGCAGCTGTACCGACCAGATTGTGTATCACCTAGCTTCTCATAGTATTTGTTACCAAATTTATCCACACCAACAAGTGTTGCACCTATGTTGTGGATCTTGGTTTGCCTGAAGCAACAAGAAACAAGAAACAAGAAACAAATCATATCTTAGATGGACAAATTTAAGAACTCACTATAACAAGTAAGAGAGGTGGTATTGGGAAACTCATATGATCCTCATACCAAATAAAATAAAATAAAAGTAAATAGTTTTATAGAAATCTTCTGCTGAAGATATAAATGTTTATGAAGGGTCAAGTATTCTGACAAATGGAATGTATCACTGGAGGTAATTAGACCCTACAACCAACGTCTACTAAAAGGCTTCTCCTAAAATTAAATTAAAAGGGGGTTGTCTCCCAAGATAACCCACAGTACCGGATTATAAGATTATGCACCCAATAATAAAGAGAAAAAGATTTTACCCAACAAAGAAAAGTAACCGCAATTTCTTCACTATTCTAACTGGTGTGGATTTTTCCTATGCCTTTAGCTCTGTTTAAAATAAATATTCTGAACCTGGGGTTTAGTTCCAATCTATTTGCTGATATTGCAAGATTTCTTTAGCACATCACTGCATAAGCTCCCGTATCCAACAACAACAACATACCCAGTGTAAACCCGCAAAGTTGGGTATGAGGAGGGTAAGATGTACGCAGACCTTACCTCAACCTTTATAAGCTCCTGTATCCATTTGCAAGAATTTCAACTCAGACCTAGTTGGTAGTTGCTGATACCAGTAGTTGGAGTGTCTGAGAGTAAAGACCTTGAGCAACTAGCCAAATTCAAATTTTCTGACAATTGCAAGAAAATGAGTTTCTTGTTCTATGATGAACTTATAAAGTTACAGCACGTTTCTACCAAAGCAAATTTTCTTCAGGACTTGAAACCTTAGCAACTGACGAGAAGAAGTAAGGTCGAGAAAGAGAGGATCATAATTGATGATTATGAAAACAAAATATATACTTTCCAACATTTACATTTACAACACCAAAAGAGTTAGCTGTCCAGAATTTTTTAACGAAAAAAAAATCAGCTTGAACAATGAAGTCAACCCCTGACAAGAAGCTGGGAGAAATAAAAAAAGAGACCTGCTTGACATGATCATGACAAATTTTTTTAGATTGAATCAAGAGCTCATGATATAAGCAAGCTAAAGATAGAAAAAGAGAAGAACTATAAAACTCCGACAATAACTACTATGAGTTCATTCCCCTGGAGCTTGTCTTCTTGTCTAATAACTTTTAACCAAGTAACAGCTCTAACTCCACCTCGTTTCATCCAAGAAGTGGACCATCGTCTAACTATTACATACTAAGGAGAATATCTAGTTCAGCCACTATGGAACTACAGATAATCTATTTATTTTTACAATTGAGAGATCCCCAAGGGCCAGTGGCGCACCGTTCGAAACTAGGTGGATAATGAATCTGCCCCTCTACAGCTCTACGCTTCTCCACTTATGTACCAGGTATTTATCTAAGGTAGGGTTCGGACTCATGATATGTGCCTACCTTACACATCACTTGTTGCATTCTTACCACTAGATCAAACTTGGGGCAGAAATACAGAAAATCTTTCAACCAGCGATGAAATAAACAATCAAAGGGAGATATTTTCCCATACCTGAAAGACACAATGACCAGTAGGAATGGACAAATTATCAGGAAGGAGCTGAAGAAGAAATGGGAAGAAACACAGGTGCTTTGAGGATAAGCTTTTATCTTTACCTTTTGTAAGGTTTAATATCTACGGAATTTTACTTCTGTCTTCTGCCATAAGAAGGATGTAAAAAAGGAAAATCTACTGGAATACCTGGACTCATTTAGTATCTGAAGTCTATGATTCCTTCAAAGACTTTTATAAGTATACAGTACCTACTTGGTACTAGCCAGATTAATAAATTTTACTTCCGCTTCTCAAAATAAAATAAAAAGAAGTTACTTTGCGCATCTTGAGACATGTGATCTTCAATTGTAGGAGAGCCAAGTAAAAACAAAACTTTGCCACCGAAAAGTCCAAATTTCCTATCAAGACTTCATGTCACAGTGCCCTTTAGGTGCAAGCACTTGGTCTACGTGCAACAATTAAAGATACAGTATCAACAGAAGCCTTGACATTGTGATCATGTAATTATCCTACAGGGAGGTAAAAACTTAGGTATTGAAGTAGTAACAACAACAACATACCCCAGTGTAATCCCACAACGTGGGTCCTGGGGAGAGTAGGATGTACGCAAACCTTACCTCTATCTTTGTGGGGTAGAGAGGTTGTTTCTGATAGACACTCGGCTCAAAAGAAAAGTAGTCGATGCGGGATTGCAAGGAAAATAAGACAGCTAAATATCAATATACAAAACAAATGAAGCAACACATAGTAATACACACATAAAGAGTAAGGATCTACGCAATACCTAAATAATATTACTAATAAAAGTAGAGGAGGAGATGAAGAGGCTAGCCCCCTACCTCTCCCACACAATGCGACAAAAACTCAACTACCCACTAACCTTCTACCCTTATTCTCGACCTCCAGATCTTCCTATCTAAGGCCATGTCCTCAGTAAAAAAAAAATTGAGAAGGTAACAGTTGTATGTATAGACTAAACCAGCACAGCCTATGTGCTGAAAACCATATTTACATCAGGCAAAAGGAAAATACTGATCCAACATTCTAGAAAAGATCCTAGAATACCTATAATGGACTCAGTATCCTCTGGATAAATCTGCATAGACCAGAAACAAAAAGTCTAATGCAATTAAGTTTGATCTTTTTTTACTTCATTGTCGATGTCCTCAAAACACCTTGAATTCCTTTCTTTTCCAAATTGTCCACCAGATACAGGCTGTAACAAACCTCCATCTATCTCTGTCTGCAGCTCCTACTCCTGCCTCCTCCCAGCTATATAGTACTTGAGTAATCTTGTTTGGCATTACCCAAGCCAAGCCCCTAAGGTTAACAAAAATCCTCCAAAGTTGGACTGTTATCTTGCATTGTAAAAATAGATGGCTGACTGTTTCAGCCTCTTCACTACATAGATAGCATCTGGAACAAAGAGAATAAAAAACATTGCATTCTTCCTCAGATCTATTACAGCCAATCGCTTACTTTGAGGGACAAGATTGAAAACTCAATGCATGGTGCCTATTAGGTGCAACTCAGCTGGTCTAAGTGCAACGGATAGACAATTAGCAAAAACCTTGACATTGTTTTCTTGCATTTATCCCATAGATAGGTAAACACTTGTAGGTATTCAAGTAGCAAAAACATCACTTTCTTAAGTTTACTTTCTTCCTGAGTTCTACTACAGTCAGTTACGGATTATACTGACTTTTAGATCCACGGACGAAAACTTAATGAGACTAGACAACCAAAAGAGCCAGTAATGCTCTTTGCCCATTATGGTATAAAGTCTTGTGTATAAAAGTATTTGGCCATTGACGGGTGAATCTAGAGGGTCATTACTGGTTCACGTGAATTCAATAGCTTTTGCTCAGGTCCTATATATATGTTAAGAAATCTACTAAATATTTACAAATAATTGATTGTGAACCCAATTATTATTGTAGTATTAACTTGAAGTCGTCGTAGGACTCCATAAAACTTCAAACCCTGATCCGCCTCTGGCCATTGAGCTCCTATCCTCCTCATTATACCACACTGCTAGGGGAAATGAAACGACGGTCACTCATGCATACGAGTGTCAATCTGTCTATACACATAAATCTGAAGAAATCTAACTTAAAACTGTTATTAGTTACTAACCACTCCCCTCTCCCAGATTTTAAAAATGTTACACTATGAAAGATTAGATAAAACCACACCAAGATTTATGTGGAAACGCCCAATGAAGGTAACACACAACTAAAGGAGGAGAAAGTCTAGTATGTTTGTGTACTGTGGAAAAACTCAGGCAACAATAGAGAGAGTATCTAAAAGTGCTTAACCACCCCCACCAAAAGCGCATATAGAAGTAGGCCAAACAAAGAGGTCATGACGACCACAAATCTTTAAAAAAATTCCAGTCCATATTTCGTACTGTCATCTTCTTAGCTCAAGTCAACCAGAATTTAGGCAACCAAAAACAAATAAACAGAATGAACAGCTTTTTCAATTGTTCAACCAGTAATCACTAGTTTAGATGGTGACAAATACAGATAATAACACCATAAAGGGCAGCATCGTGCACTAAGCTCCCGCTATGAGCGGGTCCAGGGAAGGGCCGGACCACAAGGGTCTAATGTACGCACTTACCCCGCATTTTCGTAAAGGTTGTTTCCACGGCTTGAACCCGTGGAACACAGCTAATAATAGTTTAGATGGTGACAAATACAGCTAATAACACCATAGAGCACATAATAGTTTCGGTACCTTATTTTAATTAAGTTCATTCTGTAACCTAATATGGACCAGAACTCGAAGTATTGAACAATATCATGAAGACAAATAAGTCAACCCCCTATCTTACCCCCACTGACAAATGAAAGATTCAGTTATCATTCATCATTTCAAGGGTGGTGTTTCCACCAAAAGTGGATCAAATTTTTTTCTTTTTGAAGAAAGTGGATCAATTTTTTTACAGCACTTAATTAGAAAGAGAGCTAAAATGGTACTTACAAAAGATTTCCATCCGCGAGACAACTCCTGGCAAAATGCAAAGATGGAAGATGTGATTAGCTGAAAGTTTGAGACAAATGAAACCATATAAAAACAAGAAATGTAAATGTTTTTAACTAATAATAACAGTGATTGAAGAACCAAGCAAGTAAAATTTCCAGAAATTATGATAGACAAGTATTTTAATGAACACTAGAAGACATAAAAAGCTGATGACCCAATATGCTAGAATCGGTCAAAACATCCAATTTACTTTGGTCGCTTAAAGAGCAGAACTAAGTCAGTTTAAGCTGGTTATAATACAACTACTCCTTAATCCGAAACTAGTTGGGATTGGTTCAAATTGGTTATTCACACAAAACAATATCCTATAAAGATCAGAAGTTCTCTGAAAACATAGGATAATAACTTTATCACATGTCATTATGCACGATATTTTTTTGATGACAAGGGAACCGTAGCCACTACACTTCGGGTGCGCACAGGGTAAACTCCGCTCCTGTGCAATAGCCCGCAAACCACACATGAGAGATAACCAGCACTAGGCAAGCCATGTGCAACGAGCTCAACTCAGAAGGCAAATCCACTGCTGACGTAGGTAGTGGGTTTCGAACCTGAGACCTCCATTATGGAAGCTTCATGCTCAACCAACTGAGCCACCCTTGCGGGTCATTATGCACGATATAATGGATCAAAAACACCAAAACATTATAAATTTCAGGTTATGTAATCGTTCAGACATCAGACCATTCAAAAAATAAGCGATTTTATTTCAACGTTACCTTACTGTTCTTGCTATTGCAAATCCAAACGAAATCATTTTCAACAAATTACTAACGGTAACCCAAACAATATGGATTTCAAACCTTCTCATTCTCAATTTTGAGCTTACAACAGGAGATTAAATGGAAATAATCAGCAGGAAAGATCGATATCAGTTTAAGATTATTGGAATCAAATTGATAGAGATGCATATCAGATTTGCAATTTGCAAACACCGAAAGGATGTTAGATGAATAAAAGGTAGAGAACTAACAGGTATCCTTCTTCTCGTAGCTCCCTGGCGAAATTTCCGATGCCCTTTTCCTTGATTGACTTGAAAATGCCCCTCACCACCGACGCCATTCTCTTCTGCTTCCTTCTCTGAATTCTGAAAACAGACGCCGAGATTCGCTTGCTGCGATCAAAATAATATGGGCACGAAGTGAGTTGGTCTGGTTTACATATCTGAACCCGTTTGAAGACAATTGGGCTGGCCAGCTTTTGGGGCGATAATTAGTGTATAGCCACCATTATTCGTATTTCATTTTCTAATGCGTTTGAAAATTATTATTTGAAGCAAATACATACAATAGTAAAAATTATATCATACTCTAGTAGTAAATTGTGGTACAATCATAATCCATAACATGATGTAACTCACGTGGCAGATGTGGAAGTGAAGATTGACACACAAGTGATCATCAAGAGAATGTTCAAGTATCTTGGGTTAATAATTCAAAGACACGATGATGTATGATGTGTCGCATCATATTGGAGCGAGGTGGATGAAATGAACGTTCACATCTAGTGTCTTATGTTGATAACAATGTGTCATCAAGAATTAAAGATAAGTTTTATAAAGTGGTTATTAGACTAACTATGTTACATGGGGCGAGTATTGACCAGTCAAGAACTTGCCCGTCCAAAAGATGAATGTAGTGAAAATGATAATGTTGAGATGGATATGTGGGCATAATATGAGAGACAAGATTAGTAACGAAGATATTCAGGATAAGGCGGGAGTAGAGCTGTCAATATGGGCTAGGTAAGTTGGGTCGACCCAACCCAACCCATGATTTAATAGGGTTGAATTAAGATTTTGCGTACCGTTTAAGAACAAGGCTTTTTAGCCCGATCCGAAAAAGCCCATTGGCCTATGAACTTAAGCGGTGGTGGTTTGGGTCGGCCGTGGGTTTGAGTGACACTAGTATAAATATCATTAACCAATAATAAAAAAATATAATCTACAATAAAAAAAATTAAAACAACAATTATTAATTTAGCGTATGGGGCGTATACTTCTATGCCCGGAGCTTACGCTTTTGCGCCCGGGGCATATGCCTCAAACTCTAGGGCGTACTACTATGAATATAGGCTTTTTATTTGCACTCCATAGTGTTTTTGGTATGCCATACCTCAAGACTTGCCGAGACTCGCCCCAAAAAATGATTTTGAAAATACTGAATTGTCTTGTAAATATGTATGTCAGCATTTTTAAATTAGAATTTAAAATAATAGAAGCTGATGTGGTGTTTAGAGATGCTGCTGGTGATTTTTTGTGTGCTGCTACCCAATTTTTGGTCGTACAAACTAATATGTATTCGAGAGATAATGATTTTGATAGAGGGGATGAAGAAAGTGGACAAAAGAGACTCGCATTTCTCATCGAACAAATAAATACAGGAATATTTGAAAAAGGTGGATGGCCCGTTTAGGCCCGTAATCTACGTAGTGATTGGTTGGGCTAGTTGTTTTAAGGCCCATAAAAATGATGGCCAGTCTAACATGGCACGTCGAATTCTAAAGCCCGTGTGAGCTAAGCCCGGATGGGCTGGGCCAATCATTTTGACAACTCTAGATGGGAGTGGCCTCCGCGGTGGACAAGATGGGGGAAGCGAAGATGAGATGGTTCAGACACGTGAAGATGATGCACAAATTCCTTATAAGGAAGTAAGAAAGGTTGGCTATGGTCGATATGAATAGAGGTATAGGTAGGCCAAAAAAATTATTTGGGAGAGATGATTAGACATGACATGACACAAATGTAGCTTACCAATGACATGACCCTAGATAAGAGGATAGGGAGGCCAAGAATTATGGTAGAAGGCTAGTAGGTAGTCGAGCTTAGTCTAGTTTCTCTTATCAGTATTATTATTACTCTCTTACTTTCTTATTCTTCGATTTTATTATTACATGTTGTTTCCTTTGCTTTGCTTACCGTATTATTTGTTGTTGCTGTTATTTTCTTCTCCTTTATTTTTAGCATGACTTTTTTATTATTATATTTTCTTTCCATTATTTTTTAAGTATGATTTACTTAAGTCCATTATTTACCGAAAACAACCTCTCTAGCTTCACAAGGTAGGAGTAAAGCTGGGTACACTCCACATACCCTGCTTGTGGGATTACTCTGATTGTGTTATTATTGTTTATTAGTCAAAATGATGCAAATATTCTATTTTTTATTTACTTATTAAAGTCAGCATACATGGACATATATATTTTGTCACCTACTACCTACGTCGGAAAGGCCATGAAAACTTTAGACTTTCGAAATAATAATTTTTACTAGCAATTAGATATGATATCATAAAATGAAAAATCAAAGGTTTTATGTAATTCATTTATCGACATTATATATTTCTAAGGTCAAATCCATCGCTGGTCCCTTGTGGTCGTCTAAATTTATCACTTAAATACCTCAAGTGAACTTTGTTCCATATAGACATTTGTAGTTGGTCCCCACTGTGTCACTTAAATATTTTTTGCACCGTGTCTTTTAAATCTCGAGCGCGTGTGAACAAACGACTCCTACGTGGTTTAAATTGTGCCGAGTCATTTTATTATGACCAGTTAAATTGTGTCAGCTCATTTTAAGTGCCACATCGATCAACACGTACACAAATCGATTAAATACTCAATTAGGGCCCAAAATACCCATTTTCGCCTACACTCAAAGTAGTCGTATTTGGGCGGTTTTGCTACTGTAGAACCCTAGGTAAAAATCTAGTCGATTTCGCTCAATATTGTTTCAATTTTCACTGATTTGTTAGTTAGTAATGATTTACAAGACCTTATTTTCATTTATTTGCATGTTTTATTGTTGAAATCGACCATTTGAATCTCGTCGCTTCTAGTTCCTTTACGACATTGGAGAAATTGAAGGCGATGTTGAACTTTGCTCGTGTTTGTGTAGCATATTGTGTTAAACTTAGGATCTTTTTGGTATGAAATTAGTTGTTATCCCTTTATTTCGTAACGAGATTTTTTTCGGTATTTCGGTGGTAAAGTTAGGATTCTTTTGGGTATTTCCTTGTTGTTATTCACCTTTTGTGTTGGGAAATTTCATGGACGACTATATTTTAACATGTTTTCACCATGGGGGTACATTTGTCGAAGACCTTGTCTTGTGTCCTACTTATCAAGATGAATTGTAGGTCTTTGATATTGCTATCGATAAAGACCATTTTAGTCCTGTCGAGTTGGAAGCATACACCAAAGACCTTCGGTACTCTAAAATTATTGAATTCTACTGCAAAAGGGTGTGTGATAGTGAATTAATGAGTTTACTAGTGATAGCCAATTGTTAAGAGTTATGGCTGATTTAAAAGATGGTGATGAGTTTGATGTGTATGTGATCCATGGCATTCATGACTTGGAGTTCATACCACAACTTATTGATCTTTTAGTAGGGCCAGATGGTGACCCTACTGATGAAGCTAGGGCAACACACGTGGGTAAGGATATAAATACTAATGAGAATGAGACTCAAGAAGTTCCAAAAGAGGCTGAAACAAATCTGAATGGGGGTCAAACAGATCTGAATGGGGATGAAACGAATCTGAATGGGGATGACCCAGATTTTAATATTTATGAACATGATATTGCTGGTGATGAATCAAATGATGATGCAATTCCAGATGTTGATGATTCATATGTTCATGAAGAATTGAAATCTCTTAGAAATGAAAAAAGAAGCAAGAAGAATGCTAATTCCATGGGAAAAATCAAAACAACTGAAGAAATACCACTAGGTGAATCTGGTATTGACCGAGGCTTTGAAGATATTGAAAGAAATAAGTCTGCAAGATATGTGTGTAGATTAGGTGGAGATGAGGATTTTATTTACAATTTAGACTGTGGTAGTGAAGATGAGATAGATGTTGATGTTGTTAATGATGCTGATATTCCAACAAGAATGAAGAGCACAAAGGTCAGGTATGATCCAGACTGTGTGGTTACTACTTTTGAACTTGGTATTATTTTTGAAAATGAAAAGGTATTTAGGAAAGCATTGACTGACTATCAATAGAATACAAAATTAATCTCAAGTTAAGGCCTAATGATCATGATAAAGTAAGGGCTAAATGTAAGGGTAACAATAAATGCAGTTGGTTGTGATATAATGCATTAAATTGAAATTCCGATGACTTTATGCTTAAGAACTATCATCATGTACATAAGTGTACAACTTCAAATAAGAACAAGATGTGTAACACACAATACCTTGCTGCAAAATTCAATGATGAGATAACTAAGCAACCATCTTTGAGAAAACAGGAGATTCAAGATATGTCATATGTGTAGGGATAAGTTAGGATTGTATGTTGGTAGGACTATTTGTTATAGAGCAAAGATGCAAATTCTTAGAGAGTCCATGGGTGATTAAAATTTGGAGTTTGCAATATTATGTGACTATGGTAGTGTTATAAAAGAAACCAATTCTGATAGTTCTGTTTGGGTAAGGATGAATAGACAAAGTGTACCAATGCAAAATATGTTTGTGTACTTCTATATTTATTTGGATGCATTGAAGAATGAGTGGATGGAAGGTTGTAGGAAAATAATAGGATTTGATGGATGCTTTTTAAAGGGTGTTTGTAAGGGTGAACTGCTAGTAGCAGTTGGAAAGAATGAAAACAATCAGATGTTTCCTATAGCCTGGACAGTTGTGGACCAAGAGATTAAGCATAGTTGGGATTTCTTCATCAAGTACTTGAAAGAGGATTTGCAGTTGGGTACTGGAGAAGGTATGATTGTGATGGCAGATATGCAAAAAGTATTGTACATATTAACTTTGTTAAATCTGTTAATTTTATACCTTTGAATGTTTATTTAATTATTTTTGCAGGATTTTCAAGATGTTGTAGATGAACTGCTACTCAATGTTGAGCAAAAAATATGTGCCAGACACATCTGATCCAATTGACATAAAGTTTGGAAGGGTGAGGAGAGAAGAAAACAGTCTTGGAGGTGTTTTAAGGCAAGTTTTGAAGTGAAGTTCAGGTAAGAGCTTAAAAAAATGGACAAACTTGGTAAGATTATTTATGCCGATTTGTTGCTTTATCCAGAAAATACATGGGTTAGAGAATTCATTAAAGAGCATTCTAAGTGTGATGTTGTTGAGAATTACATGTGTGAGACATTCAATTCACGGATTTTGTCTTGTAGACACAAATCAATCATAACCATGTTGGAGAAAATTAAGAGAAAAATAATGACTAGGCAAGTAGATATGATTAAGTTTGGCAACACTTAGATATCGACTTACCTTAGAGGATAATAATGAGATAGCTAGGGGATGCAATGTCCTTTGGAATGCTGATGTTGGGTTTGAGATTGGAGAGGGAGAGTATAAGCATACAATTAACATGACTAATAGGTGTTGTAGTTGTACAACTCGGCAGTTGAGGAAAATTCCATGCCAACATGTTATTTGTGTTTTGTACCACATAGACAAAGAGCGTGAACATTTTATGGAGAATTGGTACATGAAGCACAAATTCTTAAAGGCCTATAGCGATGTCATCCAGCCAATTACAAATATGAAAATATGGGTGAAACAAACAATCCAAAGATTGTGCCTCATACACCTAAATCAATGCATGACAGAGCTAAAAATAACAGAAATAAGGAAAAAAATGAACCAAAATAGATGAAGTATGGAAAGTGGTCCAAAAAGAATGGAAATTACATGTTCAAAGTGTCATCAACAAGGACATAACAAGAGATATTGCAAGGTAAAATAGTTAACTAGGTGACTATTGTTTGTAACTATGCAGCTTTCTCTATTGTTAACTAGGTGACTATTGTGTGTAATTTTGCAGGTTGTGCCTGGAGGAGAAGCACCTAGCCAACCATCATAAGATCCTGGCCAAAGTTAAAAAAGATCTGCACCAATAAGGTCAAGCAAGACTGCACCAACCGGCTCAAGTCAGCCTGCACCAACAAGGTCAAGTCAGCCTACTGCACAGTTAGCAACAATTTGTGAGGATACAACAAGAGTTAGGAGGGTGAATGAATCAACAAGATATAGAAGCTCAAGCTAGCCAGCCCCTACATATACTAATATTCCTGTTACAAGAGGAATAACTAGTCAAATACCTCCTAGAAAAAAATAAACTGTTGGACATAAGAGAATCAGGATTGCAACTTGAGAATAATCTTCAAGCAGGGGACACAACAAGGCTGCTAGTGTTGGACTTGGCATATATACAAGTACAAGTGAAACCCAAATACTAAATATAAGTGAATTCTAACTTTGATCTCTTAAAGACAACTAAAATGTAACTGAACTAATTGTGGTTCATTTTTTACAAAAATACAGCTAGGAACATCAAGCCAAAGGATTCTAGAAAGTGATTTAGCTTACAAAGATGCAACTCCAACTGGTATAGACCTTGGTTACAACTTACAAGGTTAGAGACTTGAGATAGAAAGACAACGAATATCTCACCACATCCCAATTGAAGCAGGTGGCAAGCAAGAAAAAGAAGAAAAATTATGATTCTTAGAAAAATATGTAGTAGTTATTTTGGAATGTAATATGCAGTACCAAACGATTTGTGTTTTTGGATGGTTATTTTGCCAATCTGCTACTTGTATATAGCAGTAAACAATTTCATTTTGGATATTTGTTTTTGGCATTTAAATTATGCCATGATGTTAACTTTGAACTCATTGTTGAGCATGATAATATATTAGGTCTTGTTTATTTTATCCTGTGCCATATTGTTGTTGTTGTTGATACTAATATTTTGCTCAATATATATGTTGTTGACAACATATAGTAATGGTAAATTATGTGAATAAAAGAGTTAAGAATTCTATAGAGCCAAAACAATATTTTATTACTGTTGGCCAGAGTTCAGCCATACCAAAATCCAAAATTGTCACAACATTGTAATAGTCAAATTACATTCATAACAACCCATAATCCTAACCATTTTACATACCAAACAATAACTACTAAACTAACCTAAAGACAAGGACCTAAAGGTTACACATTGTACTACTGCATCTAACAATTTGCCTAGAATTTTCATATCCAAAACATGATCAAACCAGCAACAATGGCAGCAACAATAAACATCTTTCTTGTTCAATTTCTTTTCTCCTCAAAAGCATTCACTTTCTTCAACAAACCCCATATCACTTTATTTGCTTGAGCAGGGTGTCGATCTTCAAACCAAAAAGAAATAATCACATCCACCCATTTTTTACAAAATGAACTTCAAGCCAACAATTAATCATCAAATCAAGAATTAATGAAAAAATTAAAGAAAAAAAGTTTACCTTCGAAATTTTACAAGTTAAAAATCTACGATCTGGGTGTAATTGGGTCCAAGAAGTCTTCAATAATGCTTCATTACCACATCTATAATATCAGACATGTTCGTAAAAAAACTCCATGAAAGTATCGGACATGCTCAACACTGATATCAATTGAGGATGAAACGAGAAGAAATGGAAATAACAATAAAAGAAACGAGCTTCAATTGAAGAGAAAAAATGAGATGAAAAAATCAAATCTTGAAAAAAGGCTAATCGTAATGAAGAAAGGGGCTAAAGAAGGAGATATATATGGCCATATATATTTGATCGTCATATATATACGTTGGACGCTACATCAACTTGAAAAAATGTTGTTCACGCACATTATTTGGGTGAAATACACATGACATGCCAATGGTGCAAAAAACGTTGAAGTGACACAATGAGGATCTACTACAAATGTCTATATGAAATAAAGTTTACTTAAGATATTTAAGTGACAAATTTGGACGACCATGAGGGTCATTGATGGGTTTGGCCTATTTCTAATTATTTGGTCTACATGACTACATAGATAAGCAAAAATAAATAAAATTTAAAACCCGTTTTATACACACACCTAAAACCAACCGGTTTGTTTTTTTGGGTCGGCTCAGGCTTGTGAATGCACACGTGGCGAATATCAATTGGATATGCCTCCCTCAATGACGTTCTTCCTCCTCATTCACCTTCTCCCATGGCTATCAAATTTATTTTCTTCCACTACTCATGTATGAAATCTTGAATAGCTAAGGATTCAGGATCGTCGCGAGGAACAGAAACTTGACAGGTAAATTGATCTACGCAGCATTTCAAAAGTATTAGGGTTTCGTTACACTTTGTATGTTGTTTCGATCTTCAACCAATCAATCATATCCCTAACTAGTTGCGTCCGCTATATATATATTTGTTGCTATATTCGGTCCAATTCATTCAAACTTTACTGAAATATGAAATATAATGTCTTTGTGTTATAGAGGTTCGTTAAATCTCACAGTTATCGTTGAATTTCTTATATCTGTCCCCTAATATGTGAATTTAGTATTTCTAATGTGCCGTTAGGTTAGTATCCTAATATTTGGGCGGAATCGATATACAAACACGCATAGTTTTGATTATTTGGTCTTTTTATAACCTAGGATGTAAATTATCTTGATGCTCTTTCACTTTTTAGCTTATAAAGCCAAAAATCATCCCTCTAGCACATGTAATTTGTGGACACATGGTTATTCCCTTATTTGATCTGATTTAGAGTTTCTGATATTGACAGGAATTAGAGAAGATGATGAGGTTACAAACTTATGCGGGACTTAGCTTAATAGCTACACTCGCCGTTATTTATCATGCATTTAATAGCAGAGGCCAATTTTACCCAGCAATGGTTTATCTGTCAACGTCCAAGATCAGTCTGGTGCTTCTTCTCAATATGGGTCTTGTCGTCATGTGCATTTTGTGGCAGTTGACAAAGAAAATTTTCCTCGGTCCCCTTCGGGAAGCCGAGGTGGAAAGGCTGAACGAACAGTCTTGGCGGGAACTCATGGAAATACTTTTTGCCATCACAATTTTCCGGCAGGACTTCTCTGTTACGTTTCTTGCAATGGTGACTGCGCTCTTGCTTATCAAGGGCTTGCACTGGTTGGCTCAAAAGAGAGTTGAGTACATTGAAACAACTCCAACTGTTACTAAGTTGTCCCACATTCGCATAGTTTCCTTCTTGGGTTTTCTCCTCTTCATAGACAGTCTCTTTTTGTACGACTCCGTAAACTACTTGATACAGACAAGACAGGCATCTGTTTCTCTCTTCTTTGCATTTGAGTAAGTCAAGCTCTTCTGGCTCATTGTTGTTTCTCTCTTTTTGCTTAATATGTTCTCCTTGAGTTCCACATTTAGTGATGTTTTCCTTGCTGCTGTGAAACAAGAATAAAAGGAGGAAAAAAGAAAGAAAGTTAACATCCTCTTACTTTTTGTTGTTAGTCCTTTTCTTTTATAAAGTATAAACTAGAGTCCTAAATATCAGTGATAGAGAAACTAGAGATGTTAGTGATCTTAATAGATTAAGGGCTTCCGTAGTTGGTGTTTGATGCCTTACAAAATCACGTGGTTGGGCATGGGGATGTATCATGTTTACGTGAGTGCTGACACGTTGGCAAAGGTGACAGTAGGCTTTCGATCTATGAGTGCTATTTTCTTTTATACTGTTCTTACTCTGCTTCTGTTTATGTGTGTATACTTAATAGTACTGCAATGCTAAATCTCGTACATGTTAGAAACCTGATTTGTCTAGCATTATGGATGGATGATGTCAAGTCTCTTGTAATAGCAGTCTTATCTCATAATTCATGTAATACTATGTTACAAATCTTAATCAGGTAAATATGTTAATACACCCAATTTTCGATTCTCTTTTTTAGGGTTGATCTCTTATAATGTATAAATTAATGGATGATTCACTGTTTCGTTAGAAATCTTTGGCTTTTTCATGCAAGTGCTAACATTGTTATATCAATAAATTCTATTGACACATGTCTGATTCATGTATTGTATTTATAATTGCTGGGTAATATGTTCTTGAACTTGATTATTTCATTGTTTTCCCCACTGCAGTTTGATCATGTTAACTGAATCCTATATCCTTCTCACTAATGACAACCAACTTCTTTTGTGTAATGATTCAGGTACATGATACTTGCAACAACAACTGTCTCAACTTTCGTAAAATATGTCTTCTACATAAGTGACATGCTTATGGAAGGACAATGGGAGAAGAAGCCTGTCTATACTTTCTACTTAGAACTCATTCGAGACTTGCTCCACTTGTCACTGTACTTGTGCTTCTTCATGGTGATTTTCATGTAAGTCAAATTTAAGTTTTTGTAGTTTATTTTTCTCTACTCATAAGTGTATAAGGTGTTTCTTCAGAAAGAAATTTTAAGGTGTATAGAGGTGTCTCTTCTGGATATAAAAACTTTCATCCTTCTCTAGCATAAGTTGCTGATGTGATAAAAAACAGCCATACTTGTTTGTAGAAACTTCCGTCAATCCATTTATTTGACTGCTTTCATCCCCCTTTCTTCCATAAGGAAACATGCATTGATGATTAAGTCCTTACTTAACTTTATCAGAAAGTAATTCCTTATCTAGAAATTTATTGATGATATAAGTAGCAGCCACCTTTGTTGCAAAAAAGTTGCCCTCATCCTTATTATACTTACCTGACCAACACACGATTCAGAACAGAGCTCATAATATACAGAATTTGGGATTATTTTATCGATGAACTGAGAGCTATTAATTTGGCCTTGCACCAGCATTCATATAATTAATGTACTTGCTGTGGACCAAATGTGCCACGTTTAACAATAAAAAAACCAAATGTGTCACATTTATAGGTATCCAAGAAGACTTTTTTTTTGTTTTAAAAATTTCTTTAGTCAAGTATCTGGGCATATAGGCCCTGTTAGATCTCTATGTGTACGTTATGTAGCGGTTAGTGGTGGTGTTGCTTATGTTTTGGAAGGTGCAGAAGGTACCCTAATGAGAGTTATCATTCTTATGTGATGATGAATTTATTGGATGTGCTTGGTACTTTTCTGTTAGTAAAGTGGTACTAAAATGAACCTGGTTGAGTACGTCATTTCTCTTTCCCCTTGGAGATCTTTCCTTGTTAGGATAAGGTTTTGAAACACATTTTACTGTACAGTTGGAGACTTACTTTTTGGTACAGAAATAAACCTTGCAGCAGCTGGCAATTTATCATTTTTTTTTTGAAGAGTGTGTGTGTGTTAATTCACTGTTTTCACTGTTTACTTTTTATCCTCCGTCCCCTTATGAAGGACATGTATAAATGGAGAAGCACAATGTCCTAAAGACTTACTAAGGTTCCTCAAGTGGACATAGCTACATAGTCAAGTTGTTGTGTGACATTTGTTGCTTGTTCTGCAGATCTTTATTTGACTTTTGATGGAAGACCTCTTTCTTGTTTATCTATGTTGATGTTACTTTCTATTTGTTGACGAAGGCTTGTCTATTAAGCATGCTCTTTTCCTTTTGCTCCTGTTATTATTATATTGAGACACCTCACTTTATTAATCTATTTTCTTGTACATTCCAGGAACTATGGTGTGCCCCTGCATTTGATTCGGGAGCTTTATGAGACATTCCGCAACTTCAAGATTCGGGTTGCCGATTATATACGCTATCGGAAGATTACTTCAAATATGAATGACCGTTTTCCAGATGCTACACCAGAAGAGCTCAATGCGTAAGTTGCTCAATTATAATGTTTGTATACTTTTGTTTCTTCAGAACTTTCTTAATCATTTAACCAATTACTTCTATGTTCCTACAGAAGTGATGCGACCTGCATCATTTGCCGTGAGGAGATGACCACTGCTAAGAAACTTATTTGCGGACATCTGTTTCATGTGCATTGCCTCCGTTCATGGCTAGAACGTCAACACACCTGTCCTACTTGCAGAGCCCTTGTTGTGCCAGCTGAAAATGGGACAAATGCAGTAGGTTCCCGAGCAGATGTGCAACAAGGTATAACTTATAGCTTGATCACATTCAGCTAATATACTTTTTCTATCGAGTGGCGTAGCCAGGGATTCGAGTAAGTGGACTCCAAAAATAATGTCACACCTAAGATATGAACCTATATCGAGGGGATTCAACAGTTTATGTGTGTGTGTGTGTGTCTATATGTTATATGTATGTATGTATATACAAAAAGCTATTTTTACCCTTTTTGCATAGTGCACTTTTCCGGCGAAGGGAATTCAATTGAACCCCCTTCACGAAAGGTAGCTATGCCCTTATTTGTATCAACTAAAATTAAGTCAGCTTCCTTTGAGTGACAATGAACGGATTTTTATCTTCGGGAGTCTTAATCGACATGCCTTTGTCAACTATATGTAGCACTAGGACTTGGAGGCTAAGTCATCCATTCATTGCTAGTAATCCGTGTCGAGCATCAAATTGTAGCTCAAGTGTTGACATATGAATCACGTCGATAACAGGCCATTCCAAGGGCTGACTTCCTAAGACATTTGAGGATGGTTCCAATTTTTTATATTTTTTATATTTTCAAGGTTTGTACTTTGTACTTGTCACTGATTGTGGATTGTATTTTTAGCTTTTTCATTTTTCCATACGTGATTGTATGTCTAGCTTTTTTATCCCAAACAATGACATTCATGTCGGAAGAGCTAATCCCAAGAAAGGACACTTTTATGTATGTATGATTTTTGTACAAATGGATGAATGTGACACTTATATATTTATTTACTGAACCCTTTGTTAATTCTCTCAGGCCCTGGATCAAGTGGGAGAAGTGCAGCTCAGAGTTCACAAGGAGATACTGCGCCAAGCAATAATATTAGCCAGCACCAAGCTAGAATCCAAGCTGCTGCAGCAGCAGCTGCAGTTTATCAGAAGTCTTTTGTTTATCCTTCTGTACCAACATGGTATTGATTTTCTTGTCTTTTATGTACGCGCACTATTGATTATTTGCTTTGCATATTTATTAGTCTACAGATGTGAAAAGCTGAACTATACCTCTCTATATTCCTTTTTCAGCCTACTAGTTAGCGATAAGTAAATTCAATTACTTCATCTAAAAAAAGTTAGTGATAAGTAAATTTAGGAACTTTTCACAGGTAGGGTAAGTTAGAAAGGATTTCAATATGGAAAGTTGGAAACCAGGAAGAGGGAGTTTCGTGTTTGTTATACATGCTTCATTTTACAACATAGAATTGTTATCACATGGTTGGTAGAGGGTCCACACTCTTATGCAATTTGTTACTGCACTGTTTTTTTAGGCAGGGCAGAGTTGTTTTGATTTTTGTTCGTTAACTCTATGGATAATCCTGTTTTCTCTTTTCGTCCTTGTCGTGCTATTCTTACTGGATGTCTACATTGAACTTTCAATTCTTGTGCTTCCCAAATAAATATATTTCTTAAAAGGGGAGATTTGTTAGCATATTACGTGGTACAGAAGTTACAATCTATACCTCCGCGCTTCTTTTTTCCTGTTTCAACTTTTATGGAGTTACTAAAAGTAGCTTGTGCCTCTTACATGCTCCTCAATAAACATTTAAAACAGATCCATTTCAAGCGTCATCTTAGTATTTTGGAAAATCAAACGTAGATCTGCTTGAGATGAAGTGAGCATGAAATTGTGAATTTGCAAACAATGTCTCTCGTTAGCATGCGGGGATTGCGTTGTAATCTAAGTTGCTCGGACTCTCCAAAATGGCTGCCGCACCCGTGACGGATCCTCCAAAAATGCACTACTTTTGGAGGATCTGACACGTACCCGTCAACATTTTTGAAGAGTCATAGTAACACAGGTTGTAATCACTAGTCTGATTGTGGCTCATTCATTCAATTTGGGTCAGTTTCCTAGGAATTATTTGGTTGTCATGGACCTCCTATTAACAACTGCTAATTTAGCTATCCATGACCTGCAAGGGGGTTGCCTTTGACTTGTAGTTCTTTGTTCTGTGATATAAACTAGTAGTCGATGCAGAATGATGTGGAAGGTGACTGCTTCAAGTTTTATTTTTTTACAGTGCACGCATTCCCTGTTTTCTTTCTTTCTTTTTTGACAGTTGAAGAGGAAGTCTGCATTTCTTGGTAAGTTTCTTAACTGTTGGAAGGAAATTGAAACAACGGGTCTCCCTTGCAGGTCTCCAGGATATGCTCCAGTTCCTCCGTCGGGCAGTTCTCCCAATGTTCACTCAGATGGGGAACGGGCATGGAATGAACAATCACTGCAAGATCAGTTAGCAAATATGCCCTTTGCTCAATACACACACTGTGGTTTTCTCCCTTTTCAATATCCAGGTGCTAACAACCTTAGTATTCCAAAGGCTCAACTTGAGGCCCATAAGACACTTTTACAGCAACAAATTGAGGTATTAAATTTTCTCTGCCCGATTGGTATCTTTATCTACTATGCCTCTATTATACATTTGGTATTATTCTGTAAAAGAGCAGGTAAATTTCAATGCACAAATCAATTCTACATGCATGGATCTCGAAGTGGTCTTTTGTTCAATTTTACTCACCTATGTTTGTGTAAATTTCTCCAACTAATATTTTGGAAAACAATTGTTAATCTTAGCGAGAACTACAAGATTTTTAGAGAATATCGTGATTTAGATTTAAGTTATGGATTAAGGAAACATCTGATAACCTATTTGATCTTCTCAGATGAGTTGTACTCTTTATTCTCGAGTATTTCCTTTTGTTATCTCTCAAGTAAATTAGATCTCACGTGGCTCCTGATTGAGATTTATTATTCGTTACTTCAGTTTGTGGGCAATGATCTCTAGGTAGAGTTCAATAGCACAGTCTGGATATTATTACTATTTGTAGATAATTGCTAGCTTTGCTTTATTTGTTTGGTTATCTTATCATTCCCTTTTTTCTTTTGGGTTTTGAGGGGGGGGGGGGGGGGGGGTTATTTTTATGGCTAATAGGTGGATGAGATATATGAAACATAGGCTCACTACAATCTGATATATACCATTCATCATGCACATGGCTGCTTTATAGTGGACTGGATTCTCATTTTGGAGAATTGTTTTTCCTTACCTTTTCTCTCTACTTTTTGTAATGCATTCTTTTGATCTCTCACTGTGAACTTAATTCTCATTCGAATTATGCCGCTGGTGTACACTGTATTTGTGATCAGGTTCTGCAAACCCAGCTCAAGCTTTTAGAGAATCCAAACACACATAAAACAGCAGATGCTTTAGTAACTTCTGATAGTAAGGGAAAAGCAATTTTGTCAGAGAGTTCTCGAGGACAAACCGAAGGTGCAGAAATTTGAAGCTAGCCAAACTGTATATTTATGGTAAGGGCAGGCTGGAGTTCGGACGTACAGTTAGAAATAGTAGCAATTGAACAATGGAATTTATTAGAGGTTCTGTAAGTTGTACAATTCTCGAGTGCTATGGGAAGTGTTGTATTTTAGTTCAGCAACTGATTATTTTTCTCTTCTGATAGGATTTCTTCTTAAGAATGACAAAATCTTGTAGGCCTGGTGAGTTTTAACTTCACTTATGGTGTACTATACACAATTTTCTTATATTAAACTTCACTTCTTCTGTACTCCAGTTTCAGTAAAATATGATAGTATACGTCCTAAGCCAAGCATTCATATTATTCCTTGTTTTTCTCTCTTATTTTTCTGTGAGGCTAAATTGCACTCAGTAATTAGAAAGTTGAACCACGGATTATAGCTGTAAATTGAGCTTTTAGGTTGTACCTAGAATTTGCGTGGACATTTGAGTGTCAGATTTAAGTATTGGAGTATATACCAGTGAAAACAGCATTTTTCTTATCCTTCTGCTTTAGCTCACAACCGGGAATATGTTGCAGATGATCCACCAGAATTTCGACTAGCAGATTTTTACTCTTTCCCGAACAACACGGTGTGAAAACACTCGGGCTTTGGTTTGGGTTAGAGGAAGGCAAAACTCAACTATAACTTATAACTCAATCGTAAAATTGGATTATTAGCGTTGCATTATCGGATTAACAATTGGTGAACGGATTAAATTTTTATAGTTAATGGTTTATCAATGTGGGGTTGAATTAATCAATTTCCTTATTGGGTAAATCGTTAATCCATTAAAAATTATCATAACATTTACATTTTTATGCCTGGAAATAAAATATATATTTTATCTTTTCGTTATTGCCATTTATAAAATGTCGCAAAGGTTTTGTTTTATAACTTGAAGAGTTGTGCGAAAGAACTTGGCACAAGCAGTTGTGGCAGTTATTAAGATTCAGCTGGTTGTTTTTTTATGGTAAAATACAAAGGTTTTGTTGCTTTATCTTTGCAACAACAAATATGTAAAAGAACTAGTGGTGGCCAGTGGGCCGGGCTCGGGTCTGGCGGGCCGGGTCTGGCGGGGTCGGGGTCGGGTCGGGTCTGGCGGGGTCTGGCGGGACTTGCTCCAGTCCCGTCCCGATCCCGTCGGTATCGGGGCGGGGCGGAGTCGGGATCTGGGCGGGGTCCGGCGGGTTTTCCTTCTTTTTTTTTTTTTTTAAATAACATATGTATAAAAAAAACTCAATAAACAAAACAAGATAGTATAATAAAAACATCCCAATGTTGTTTTTGTGCCTCTTATATTATTTAATAGACATATGATTTTTTTGTAATACAAATACAATTGTCTAAAATCTAAATTGCAACTTTGTGGTGTTGTCCAAAAGTTGCAAATTACATAATAAAATTGCAATTAAAAAAATTACATTCTCAAAAAAACCTGTTCTAATTGCTTGATGATTTCTGTGGTTCTTCGGTTGGAATTGGTATTTGTTGGTCAAATTGATCCACGTCGCTTCCACTACCTTCGGTTAAGATTTCGTTGTAGTTTTCATCTTCTTCTTCGTTGATCTCCGGTTGACCGCACCTTCTCCGCTCCGCTCGTATCCAATCTCTCGAATACCGCAATTTCCAAGTGTCTCCGGCTAATGAGTGTACGTGGTCTCCTATTTGATATCTACCGGCAGAAAAAGCGCTTTCGACGCGATTGATGACGCTTGAATGTTCAAAACATCTCGGGCCATCAATGAAAGTGTCGGAAAGGTCTTCTCATTCCCCCTCCAGTATTTCAGCAAGTCTTCATGTCCATCTTCATTGATAACTTCTTGATACGGTACAGAACCCTGCAAAATAAAAATATTCAACTCGCTAATTTGGTTAGTAGAGGTACGGTCGCACATTCTATTTCTGAGGCTTTCAATACTAGCCGCAGAAACAGCATGTCTTTGTGAGGTTGTGTTGAAGATGAAGAAGATGGTATGGAAGCCGGTAAGTTACTAGCATTTTCTTGTTGATAAAATCTATATATTTTTTTGCATTGGTGTTCTACGCTAGACAACACTTCTTCTTTAGTTTGTTCAATAGGTATTGGGTGATTTAGATTTTTGGGACTTGGAGGTGGTAGTACTTCTATACAATCGTAAATAGTTTCAATTAGTGATTTAGTACCGTCTATTTTAATAGTAGGATTTAATACAGAACCAATAATATAAATAGAGGGAATAGGAATAAAATATTTTTTTATTTTGACAAATATTTTTTTAATAGTTGCCTTATAAGCTGGCTTTTCCATATATTCACTAAGTAATAAAAATATTAGAGTTATATAAAACAACATAGTTGAAATAGTAGGATAATATATACCGAAATTTTTTTTTGTTGCTTGAAAAAAATTCTCTAAAAATACAATAAGTTCGGAAATTTTTACCCAATCACTATCTAAAATCATATCAAATTTGGATTTTTATTATGAGAGTTAAAAAATAAAGTTATAGGTATTCTATAGTCATAAGCAACAAGTAGTTGCTCGTATAAAGAATTCCACCTAGTGGATACTTCTTGTGGAATTTTTCTATAAGGCGAGTCCACAATCGTGACAAGTTTTTTTATATTCTTTTCTACATTGTACTTTATTACTTTTAAAAATAATGTTTATAGCAAATTGTATTTTACTAAGAATGTCTTCAAAAAGTGATAGACCATCCTTTACAATTAAGTTATATATATGGCACGCGCATTTTATATGAAAATGATCGGAAAAGATGGAGTTAAACTATTTTTTTAAATTGTAATTGCGTAATTGTTAGAAGAAGCGTTATCTAATGTAATAGTCATAATTTTATCGGTAATTAGTAATAATGGCACACTTGATAAATATTATCCGCAATAAAAGTACCAAAGTGTGCCTATCATCTATAAATCTATACGCTAAAATACGTTTTTGCATAGACCATTTATAATCTATCCAATGACAAGTTACAGTTAATTAATCATGACCGTTAGTACTATGACCTATATCAGACGTGATAGATACTTTGCCATTAAAATGATATAATGAAAAACGTAAATATTGTTGATATTCATGCGCGAATTTAAATACATCTCTCTTAACAGTTGATCTAGGAAAACCGTTAAAATCAGGATTATATATATCTCTAATGTAATGAATAAAACCGGGAGATGAAGGAAATGAAAAGGGCAAACCCTCCACAGAACTAATTTTGATATTGCTTCCCTATCTCTATGTTTATTGTATTTAGAGCCTACAATTCCCCCCGTCATAGGGTTAATTTGACCATGTACTTGGTCCGGGACAGTATCAGTATGTGAACCTTGTCCCGATGGAGCGGGCGTTTGCGCACCCAGTTTTGAAGCCTGGTATTGGGCATACCTAGCTGGATGAGCACTTACTACGTGTCTAATTACACCCCCCGTCCCACCGTGACCTTTTCCAGTTTTAAATTTTAAAACATTTTTACAAATTTTACATATAACTACTTGATTCTCTACATCCCTATCAAAAAATGTCCATGCATCTGATTTTAATGGTCGTTTTGCTGGACCTCGTATCATACTAGGGGGAATAGGAGGTATTTCAGTTGAAGGTGCACTAGTGGGTGTGTTGTCATCAACATTAGTGGGTGTATCATCTAGATCATCGTGTAAATTAAAGTCTTCTTGAGTTCCAGAAAATAGTTCATCGTCTAAATCTAATGGTATTGTAGGAAAATGTTGAGTATCAACAAAATCATCATGTGTAGGAATAAGATGACTAGAAGAAGTACCATTGCCCTGGTTGTCGCCCCTACTAGAAGAAGTCTTACCCTTACCCTTAAACATACCTCTAATTCCTTCCATTTTAATTATATGCTAACAAATAATTAAAGTAAATGAAATTAAGTGCGCTAAATAAAATAAACAGACAATAATAATTTAATGAAGGAACGAATGTACCAAACGCCGACGTAACATCGACGTGTAATGAGAGGTTGAAAATTGAAACTTTGCTCGATGGAAGATCATCAAGCTAGTTGCCAACTTCACTCCCAATTCCCAAATGAATAAATAAAATTGAATATTTAGCAAACAATGTAGACTTGTAGAGAGAGATATTGAGAGATTAGAGAGATTGTAGGAAGATTTGTGAGAAAGATGAAGAGAAAATGAGTTATTTATAGTTGGAAAATTGGGTTAAAGTGTAAATATAATAACTTGTGGGTTAAAAATAAATATTAAGGGGTTGGGGGAGGGGGGAGGCCTAAAATGGCCAAAATCTAAAATGGTCGTTGGTGCAACGATCATATTTGCAAAGGGGGGACAAAGGGCGAGGTCGGGTCGGGCGGGCCTGGGGCGGGCTCGGGTCTGGCAGGATGAGACATTGTCCCGTCCCGAGTTCGAGGCCCGCCACTGTTTTTTTTTAAGCGGGGTCGGGGCGGGACCGGGACGGGGTCGGGCCGTCCCGGCCCACTGGTCAGCCTTAAAAAGAACTAGAAATTGTGATCAGTGTTTTCAAAAGCATTTTTGGGGTGAGTCTCGAGGCGTGGCGTATCAAATAAAAGGCGAAGAGCCATAGGACCTACACCCTAAAATTTGAGTTGTAAGCCCAGGGCGCCCGGAGCGTTAAATTTGATTTTTATTGTTTAAAAGTATTTTTGCTATAAATCAGATTTTTATTATTGGTGTAAATATATTTATACTTATGTTATTATTATTTTATTTTGTACTGATATTTTCTAAAATATAGAAATAAATAAAGTAACTCTTATGGAAAATAACGCTAGGAAATCCGGCAGAGGTTCGAGAGTATATGACTCTAAGTCTCTATGGCTTATAATGTTTTTCAGAATTACTGTATTGAATAATGAGGTGAATGCCTCTATTTATAGTTGAAAAATAGGTCAAAATCGGATTAGGGTTTGACCTTTGGTCTGCCCCAAAAATCGAGGCAGAGGCGCTCGGCATGCGCCTGCACTGCACCGCGGCACTCGGCATGCGCCTGCACTGCACCGCGACACTCGGCATGCGCCTGCACTGCATCGCGGCACTCGGCATGCACCTGCACTGCACCGCGGCCCTAGGTTATGGTAACCGCGACGCTCGACTTTATTTTTCATGCATTCTTAATTAAATCCCAAATCCAATTGACTTAATTAGAATAATCATTATTCAATTAAATGTCTCGATTCAAAATTGAACATTTTAATTACTCTCTCATCGATATCCCATTCTCGATGATCATTAGTCGAGGCTATTTTAAGAGTTACGCTCTATCATTAATAGCTCACTCTATTAATGACAATGTAAGCTCAAGGGATGCACATTAATGAATAATTACAAACAATCAAATGATAATTCAATAATTGCACATGCCAAAATATTAATCTCCATTAATAATAATATGAATGTGTATAAAGTACATTTGTCCTAATACAGATTGTCTCTAGAACATAAATATACTTTCAATCTCCCACTTGGCTTAGAGCAAATCTCCAACATATCTAATGCTCATATTTTCAAAATGACCATTATGCTTGACTAAGCTTAATGGTTTAGTGAATGGGTCAGCTAGATTATCGTATGTGGGAACATAGTCTAATCTAATCTCTTCAGTCTCTACCATCTCCCTGAGTATGCGGTACTTCTTTGGTACATGTTTGTTTCTGTTGGTTGATTTTGGTTCCTTAGCTTGTGCAATCGCACCAGTGTTGTCACAATAAAACGTTATTAGACAAATGACACTTGCAACAACCCCTAGTTCCTTCAGGAACTCAGATATCGCGACAACTTCTTTACCAGCTTTCGATCCAGCAATGTACTCAGCTTCTGTTGTCGAATCAACAGTTGTAGCTTGTTTGAAACTTTTTCATCTAACTGCTCCACCATTGAAAATGAATGTGTAACCTGATTGAGATTTATAGTCATCAACATATGTGTGGAAGCTAGCATCAGTGTATCCAGTACTTATTAGTTTCTCTTCTCCACCATAGACTAAGAAGTAATCTTTAGTTCGTCTAAGATACTTAAGTCTCTTGACTGCCTTCCAGTGTTCTTCCCCAGAATTCTGCTGGAACTTGCAAGTCATACTAAGTGCAAATGCCACATCTGGCCTAGTACAGGTCATGGCATACATGATCGATCCTATAGCCGAAGTATATGGGATCCTTTTCATGCATTTAAGTTCTATAGAATTAGAATGACTATCCTTCTTAGATAACTTGATGCCTTATCCCATTGGTAGACCGCCTTTCTTGGATTTTTTTCATAGAAAAACGTCTAAGCACTTTGTCTATGTAGACTGATTGTGACAGCCCCAACAATTTGTTAGGTCTATCTCTATAGATCCTAATCCCCAGAATGTAGCAGGCTTCACCTAAATCCTTCATCATGAAGGTACTGAGCAACCACTCATTGACTGACTGCAGGAGAGTCTTATTGTATCCCATTATTAATATGTCATCTACATATATGATAATGAAGGCAATACTTCCATCCTTGCGTTTACTATAAACACATGGATCCTCTTTGCTTATGACAAAATCAAATGACTTGATATCCTTGTCAAAGTAAATATTCCAACTCGTCGAGGCTTGCTTAAGCCCATAAATGGACTTTTGTAGCTTGCATACAACATTTGGTTTGGACTCGATTGAAAAACCCTCAGGTTGTTTCATATACACTTCCTCAACTAGATTACCATTGAGGAAAGCAGTCTTGACGTCCATCTGTCAAATGTCATAGTCATAATATGTAGCTACTGCAAGCAAAATTCAAATGGACTTGATCTTAGCAACATGTGAAAAGGTTTCATCATAATTGACCCCAGTCAATTTATTATAACCTTTAGCCACCGGTCTTGCTTTATAAGTTTGTACCTTGCCATATGCATCAATCTTCTTCTTGAAGACTCATTTGCGTCCTATGAGTCTAACCCATGCTGGCAAATCAACCAAGTTCCAAACTTGATTTACGTACATCGAGTCCATCTCAGATTTCATGGCTTTTTGCCATCTCTGCGAATCAATGTCTAACATAGCTTCGTTGTAGGTTGTAGGTTCATCGTCATCACTGTCGCGCCCGTTTTTAACCCCGCGGGGTCCGCGACGCGACTGGCGTCGATTCCCTCTGGATTGGATAAAAAAATGCTTTGTTGAGGAGTTGCCACCTAATTATTCTGAGGTGAATTAGGACACTTGAATGTTAACTAAATGATGCAAAATAACTCCAATTTTGGTCTGCGAAAGTGATGAGATTCTAGGTAAGGGTTATTTATTATCCTAAAGAAAAGGGATTAGGCACCCTTTAAGATCCGCTAACTTGCAGATATCCGGTCAAACTCAGGTTAATTATTATACTAAGAAAATGCATGTTTAAAAATATAAAGTTAAAATGATGTTGCATTTGTACAAGTATGCATTTGTATGGCATTAAAAATACATGTAAAGTTGGAAAAAATATGCATTTGTATGAAAATTGATAAAAATATGCAAGGTGATTTTTTACGGGCGACGGGCCTAAAAATAGGTAAACTAGCGATTTTCGATTTTAAAACTAACCGAGCCTAAAAATAAATAAACCAGCGATGGGTTTCCAGTTTTAGACTATCCTATTAATTAATTATAAGTCTACCTATTCTAAACATTTCAATAATTTCACGAGTACAATAATATTACAATACATAATGAAATAAAGATGAATTAAAGAAAGTAAAAACAACAACAAAATAAATAATCTTCGAGAGGTATCTTGTCTTCTTTAACTGTGTTCCTTGCAAGATGTTAAGAACAAACGGTGAGAAACAATTGAATATAAATAACTTCGGATCCGTATCCAAAATAGTAAATGTTTTGATTACGGAGGGCTCAGACTTAAATTTTGAAAGATAATTCCAATCACGTCGTGGCTGCGAACATATGACTCGTTGGTCATTTTAGTTGCCTTGCCTACCGAACATGTTGGTCTCTCAGGTGAAAAAAGATCTAAGTTTCATCCTTGCCTAGAAGTTATATTTCCGTCTTTCCAACTGTGGAGGACTAAAAAATCGACGGATATTTTTTCATCGGCAAGTGTAGTATCATGTTCACATCAGTAAAATAATACCAAAGCAGTAAAACCGAAACCGAGGAAACGATTTCTGAAGGTACACGGCCTCAAATTCAATTTCATTGGCCTAAATGCAGTATCCATTCAGATCAGTAAAACAATAAAGTAGACCGAAATCGAGAACCAATTTTAGTAGGGACATGGCCTCAAATTTAATTTCATTGGCCTAAATGCAGTATTTGTTCAAATCAGTAAAATAGCAAGATAGTTGTGTAACGGATGTTAAATGCCAAAATAAACCAACAGTCCGCCATTCAAATGTCCGACTCGAATTCTAAAAATTTTGAACCGAAACAGAACTTGAAATGCTCCTGAAAATTCGACCCGACCCGAATTTTGACAAAAATAGTAAAGATAATTAGGTAATAGACCCAGTTTTGAAAAACAGACCCGGATTTTGGGTCGACCCGACCCGAGAAATGCAATCCGAAACAGTGACACGACCCGGATCAATTTTCTTTTTGAAATTCAGATAACCAACAACAAGATATTAAACATAAAATCTGGAAATTTTACTTGAATCGGGTTGACCCCACCCAAATCGATGATCCGACCACGAATCAGAGGTTCCAACCCGAATCAATTTTTTCCAGATTTCAGATAACCAACAATAAAATATCAAAGACAAATTTTACAAATTTTATCCGACCAGGATTCAAGCCCGACCCGACCGGAACAGTGACCCGACCGGAAAATATGTGCCAACTCCGAGAAACACATTTGTTTTCATTGCAATTTCAGATAACCAATCAAAGGTAAAAGGATAATCATTAACAGTAAATCACATAAGATCCAACCTTATTTTCAGATTTTTGGCACCGATTTCAACCCAAAACACATAGCAGACTCGACCCGGAACGCGACCCTGAATACCGACCAGACCCAAATTCGGAATCCGAAAAAATAGTGAAGAAAATAGCAGGAATTTCATATTCTTCAACACCCAAAACAACTCACTTTGTATCCTTTTCGAAATTTAGAACACATATTTGGAGTTCTAGATATGAATTTCGGAACCCCCAAATATCAAGATTTTCAACTTGTATTTTCGGACTCGTAACATGAAGAACAACACAACTAGAGAGAAATACAACCCTTAAAAAGATTTTGGATTTTCAAAAGTTAAACCTAATTTTTTGGACCAAAAATCCATCGAAAACCACCCAAAATCCGACCCGAAATAGTGAACAAATGGCAAAAATCCGACCTAAACTCCGATCAAAAACTCCGACCGAAAAACCTGTGAACAAAGGACAAAAATCCGACCTCAACTCCGACCGAAAACCTCTCAAAACAGTGAACAAAATGGGGTTTTTTTTTATAGATGGTACCCCCATACCCCTTACACAAATTGAATTCGAATTTCCAACAAAAGGGGGCAAAAATCTAATTTTGGGGCGATTTCTTGGGTTATGGGTCGGTGAGGCGATGGGGTAGGTTGGTGGTGTCATGCGGCGGTGTCGACGACAGGTGGTGTCAGGCGTAGGGTGCGGCGACGTGGGGGTAGGGGTGTGCGACCGAATGAGGGGTTAGGGGTGTAGGGGTGTGCGGTCGAATGGGGGGTTAGGGGTGTTAGGTTTTGGGATTAGGGTAGGGTTTCGAGTTAGGGGGAATAAAATGGGAAAGGGAATTGGGCCGGTTCGGTTTGGGTTTGGGGGTTGGCCGGTTGGGCCTCGGATGGGGTCCGAAAATGGGGGTTTTGGGTTTAAAATATAAAAAGGGGTTTTATTATATAAAAAAGAAAGCTTTGCAAAATTTATAAATTGTAAAGATGACAATATGATAAAAAAAAATATAATATTTACGAATTGTTTGGTGCTTAAATAAAAAATAAAATGCGATGCCGTTTTACGAAAATAAAATAACATATAATATTAAGATAAAAAGTATGATTATGATATTAAAATGCAAATGACAATAAAATATGCAAATAATAATAATAATAATAATAATGATATATATATATATATATTTTAATTTTTTTTGAGGTATCAAAAATATTTAAAATTGCAAATAAAATCAGAAAATATGGGACAAAATTGGGTGTCAACAATCAGGAATATCTATCTCATTGTGTGTTTCGACAGGGAGATTAAGTATTTCAGGTAGACGATGAGTCCTAGTGGTCCTACGGAGTTGAGTACTCTGCATTTCAGTGTTTGTTGCATTCTGATTGTGAGAAGGTCTTTGTGTGTTGGACAATCCATCACCTTGAGAGCTTGCAGGAATGTCATTTTTATGTATTTTCTGAATGGAATGAGGTACAACCATTGTATCATCTTCCATTGGTTGTGTATGAGAGCCTTGCATTTCTGCATTATCTCTCACAACACTCCCACTGGCTGAAGGGTGTACTCTAAGTACCCAATCTTCACCAGATACTCCCACTGAATCCTTGTTTAGGTTATTCGACAATGGTTCATTTTCTATGTTATATCATGGTTCTTGAATTTCTTCAAGTTCTATCTCTGTGCAGCTATGTTCCTTGTAGACATATTCTTCTTCAAGGAAAGTTGCGTTCCTGGAAACAATGACCTTATGTTCTCCAGAAAGTTAGAAGTAGTATCCCTTAGTTTCCTTTGGATACCCCACAAAGTAACATTTCTCACTTTTAGATTCCAACTTGTCAGTGAGCATCTTCTTAAAATATGCAGGGCACCCCCAGGGTCTCATATGTTTAAGAGCTGGCTTCTTGCCACACCATATCTGATAGGGTGTCTTTTCTACCGACTTGGAAGGAACCCTATTTAGAATATATACAAAGGTTTGTTTAGCATGTCCCCTAAGGTATGTCGGTAGAGCTGAGGAGCTCATCATAGATTGAACCATATCCAATAAGGTTCGGTTTCTCCTTTCGGCAACACCGTTCATCTGTGGAGTTCCTGGAGGTGTCCATTCAGATTGGACTCCATGTAGCTTTAAGTAATCTAGAAATTCCCTGGTTAAGTATTCAAATCCTCTATCTGATTGAAGGGTCTTGATGCTTGTTGCAAGTTGCTTCTCTACTTCCGACTTGTACTCCTTGAACTTCTCAAAAGCCTCAGATTTATGTCTCATAAGATACACATACCCATACCTTGTGAAGTCGTCAGTAAAAGTGATGAAGTATGGGAAGCCTCCTTTAGCTTGAGTCAAGAATGGCCCACATACATCAGTATAGACCAACTCAAGTACCTCATTGACTCGCACACCTTTCCCAGAAAGTGGGTTATTGGTCATCTTTTCTCTCAAGAAAGATTCACAGTTACCATAAGACTCCAAGTCAAATGGTTCGAGGTAGTCTAACTTCCTCAATTTTGCTATCCTTGATTTGTTGATTTGACCAAGTCCAGCAGTGCCATAGGTAGGTAGAGTTTCTATTACTTGTCTTGGCTAGTTTATTTTGTACATTGAAAATCTATCGACTATAGTTCAGTGTATATAATCCATCCACAAGAGGAGCAGTTCCATATATACCATTATTAAAAGACAGCATTTGATTGCCATTATAAATATACGAGGAAAAGCCCTCCATGTCCAACACTGGGATAGAAATAATATTCCTTGTCAAAGAGGGAACATAAAAACAATCATTCAACACTAAACAATAGCCGGAAGGTAAATTTAATCTATAAGTACCTACGCGCTCAGCATCGACTCGTGCTCCATTTCCAACGCGTAGGTCTACCTCTCTCGGTCCAACCTTCCTGCTATCAGTTAGCCCCTGCACATTTGTACAAATGTGTGAGCCACAAGTGGTGTCCAATAACCGGGAATGAGAGTTATTTATAGACATATTTATTTCAATGACGTACATACCTTGTCCACCAAAAGCAGGAGCACCCGGTGCTTTCCCTCATTATGGTGCCTTGCAGTCCTTTTTCCAATGCCCTTTCGTATGGCAGTTGAGACATTCATCCTTAGCCGCACTCACCTTCTTCTTCACATCTCCATTGGGCTTCATAGCTGAGGGCGCAACGATTGCCTTGCCCTTCTTCTTCTGTCATTCCTTGCCTTTCGGCTTGGGTCGGCTAGAAGAGCTCACCATGAACACAGCTTTGCCTTTGGAAGTGGAGGACTCAAAGGTCTTGAGCATGTTGTGCAGCTCTGGCAAAGTCCCCCTCGTTCCATTCATGTTGAAGTTCACTATGAAGTTCTCAAAGCAACGAGGGAGAGAGTTCAGGATGAGTGGGGTAGCGACATTCTTTTCAAGCTTCGTTCCAATTGAAGCAAGCCTCTCTATCAACCCTATCATCTACAACACATGTTGTGAGACCGGGCCCGCTTCATTGAGCTTACACTTGAAGAGTTCTATTAGCAACTCATATTCCATTATTTGGGATTGAGAGTCGTAGAGACTCTTCAAGTGTTCGAGCATCTCATTGGGCCCCATGTTCTCATGTTGTCTCTGAAGTTCAATCGACATGGAAGACAACATTACGCATTGCGCCGAAGTGGCATAATCTAGATGTTTTTGGTAAGCATCTTTATCAAATGTGGTATATTATTCAGAATCTGTCGCATGGATTGTTGGGAACACCGTGTCCAACACGTATTCTATTTTCTCTTGTCTGAGTACTATTCGCAAATTCCATAGCCAGTCAAGGTAGTTCAGTCCAGTAAGTTTATTCATCTCAATCAACATTTTCAACGACAGGCTCGACATCTTTTATAACCTGAAGAATTAGATAGACCAAAAATCAAATTCAAAATCTATTTTCTATCATACACATTCATTTAGGCTAATCAACAAGGCCTTTTGTTTAATTAGCTCCCACTATTTTAACATACTTCTACGATCCCATGGTAGAATACATACCTATGTTAATTGAGGTCGTAATGGGCCAAGATCCAAACTTATGCTATCTCCGCGTTTGTTTTGGCTTATAACTTCAATAACATATCTTGGTAGGTTTTAAACCAATTGCAAATTTTATTCGCAACTCTTGGTTGATCAAATTATTACATTTAATCTTGCATCCTTAGATTAGTTCGACAGTTTGGCGTAAAGATTTGTCTAAGCAAGTCAACCCCATTACACGACTGCGTTTATGTATCTAAGCAAATTTTGCCTTTATGAGCAAACACTTTGGTGTAAATACCCACAAAAGTTTATCATTTACTTTTACATTAAAACACATCTATGAAAGAGTCTGAGTCCTCGTAGACTTAGAGCAAATGCTTTGACATAAATACTCGTATCGCCGAAAAGGATTTTGCACTCTAACAATTATAATGGACAACGCATTTTAATTTAGACTTGTATTTAAAGTTTCGGGGAACATTTTAATTCGGGATTTTAACCAAGATTAACTCTTTTATGCCATATCTAATACGACATCTTAACATCATGCAAAACTTATAACACATATAGTTTGGGAACTGTCAACCCAATATGCATGATAGAAGATGGTTTAATTAAACACTGGGCGCCGCCTGCCCAGACAGTTATAGCGGACACCATTCTAAAAATGTAAATGACAAACAATTTGACATTTAGCACATAAACAATATACTTATCAAATAATATACTATATAATAATAATGTTGGGTTAAACATTATGACCTCATTTTTTTTTGTTTCTGGATAGGTGGGGCCGCGGCGCCAATCATTAGAGCCGCGGTGCGACTGAGGCAGTAACGCCATAATTCTGAAATATGCACTAGCGCTGCGGCCCCTGTTGTCAAGTGAGTTCATATTTTGAAACAAAGCATTAGCGCCGCGATGCTCCACCATGGAGCCGCGACGCCTCCTTGAAACCCTAGTCAGCGCCGCGGCGCCCTACCATAGGGCCGCAGCGCCGACGTCCTTACAAATGTTACTGTGTTGATTTTCAAAAAAATCGTTCAACCCCTAAATCCAATTTAGGGATCAATTCACATGTCTTTTATCATCACCCACCATTATCAATAACGCCCATATCGACCGTTCTTTACTCGTTCTTAGCGTGCACCGTGCAATGAGTCGGATAACACATTTAGCTTAGTTCGAGTTAGAGCGGAATGACTTCCTCGAGTTAGCGTAGGAGATAATTTAGGGTAATTCCAAAAGGTCAACATTCGTTCAAGATATGTAGGATTTCAAGAAACATTGTTTTAATCCAATTTTATGTTTAACCCATATTATTATTCTATTCAATTGTTATATAACAATTTAAGCAGTTTGAGCTCTGATACCACTGTAGGGTTTTGTTGGGTTCAAAACACATAAGTAAGGCATAACGTAAGTTTTAAAAAAATATTTCTTACTTACCCCAACAATAATTTATGGTATGGTTATACAACAATGAAACTTGTAACATAAAACATTTACTTACAAGTTATAATATCTGGAATCTTTGTCTACTATAAGGTGCACACGCGGTTGCCCTTCCAATTGCAAGCTCCAAGCTTCAATGTACTTCTCTTTCAGAAAGAGTTGTGCGAAAGAACTTGGCACAAGCAGTTGTGGCAGTTATTAAGATTCAGCTGGTTGTTTTTTTATGGTAAAATACAAAGGTTTTGTTGCTTTATCTTTGCAACAACAAATATGTAAAAGAACTAGTGGTGGCCGGTGCGGGCCGGGCTCGGGTCCGGCGGGCGGGTCCGGCGGGGTCGGGGTCGGGTCGGGTCCGGCGGGGTCAGCGGCGGGACTTGCTCCAGTCCCCGTCCCGATCCCGTCGGTATCGGGGCGGGGGAGTCGGGATCTGGGCGGGGTCCGGCGGGTTTTCCTTCTTTTTTTTTTTTTTTAAATAACATATGTATAAAAAAAACTCAATAAACAAAACAAGATAGTATAATAAAAACATCCCAATGTTGTTTTTGTGCCTCTTATATTATTTAATAGACATATGATTTTTTTGTAATACAAATACAATTGTCTAAAATCTAAATTGCAACTTTGTGGTGTTGTCCAAAAGTTGCAAATTACATAATAAAATTGCAATTAAAAAAATTACATTCTCAAAAAAACCTGTTCTAATTGCTTGATGATTTCCTGTGGTTCTTCGGTTGGAATTGGTATTTGTTGGTCAAATTGATCCACGTCGCTTCCACTACCTTCGGTTAAGATTTCGTTGTAGTTTTCATCTTCTTCTTCGTTGATCTCCGGTTGACCGCACCTTCTCCGCTCCGCTCGTATCCAATCTCTGAATAATACTGCAATTTCCAAGTCGTCTCCGGCTAATGAGTGTCGTGGTCTCCTATTTGATATCTACCGGCGAGAAAAAGCGCTTTCGAGTACGCAGATTGATGACGCTTGAATGTTCAAAACATCTCGGGCCATCAATGAAAGTGTCGGAAAGGTCTTCTCATTCCCCCTCCAAGATTTCAAACAAGTCTTCATGTCCATCTTCATTGATAACTTCTTGATACGGTACAGAACCCTGCAAAATAAAAATATTCAACTCGCTAATTTGGTTAGTAGAGGTACGGTCGCACATTCTATTTCTGAGGCTTTCAATACTAGCCGCAGAAACAGCATGTCTTTGTGAGGTTGTGTTGAAGATGAAGAAGATGGTATGGAAGCGGTAAGTTACTAGCATTTTCTTGTTGATAAAATCTATATATTTTTTTGCATTGGTGTTCTACGCTAGACAACACTTCTTCTTTAGTTTGTTCAATAGGTATTGGGTGATTTAGATTTTTGGGACTTGGAGGTGGTAGTACTTCTATACAATCGTAAATAGTTTCAATTAGTGATTTAGTACCGTCTATTTTAATAGTAGGATTTAATACGTAACCAATAATATAAATAGAGGGAATAGGAATAAAATATTTTTTTATTTTGACAAATATTTTTTTAATAGTGCCTTATAAGTGGTTTTTTCATATATTCACTAAGTAATAAAAATATTAGAGTTATATAAAACAACATAGTTGAAATAGTAGGATAATATATACCGGAAAATTCTTTTGTTGCTTGAAAAAAATTCTCTAAAAATACAATAAGTTCGGAAATTTTTACCCAATCACTATCTAAAATCATATCAGCTGGATTTTTATTATGAGAGTTAAAAAATAAAGTTATAGGTATTCTATAGTCATAAGCAACAAGTAGTTGCTCGTATAAAGAATTCCACCTAGTGGATACTTCTTGTGGAATTTTTCTATAAGGCAAAGTCCACAATCGTGACAAGTTTTTTTATATTCTTTTCTACATTGTACTTTATTACTTTTAAAAATAATGTTTATAGCAAATTGTATTTTACTAAGAATGTCTTCAAAAAGTGATAGACCATCCTTTACAATTAAGTTATATATATGGCACGCGCATTTTATATGAAAATGATCTGGAAAAGATGGAGTTAAACTATTTTTTTAAATTGTAATTGCGTAATTGTTAGAAGAAGCGTTATCTAATGTAATAGTCATAATTTTATCGGTAATTCCGTAATAATGGCACACTTGATAAATATTATCGCAATAAAAGTACCAGTGTGCCTATCATCTATAAATCTATACGCTAAAATACGTTTTTGCATAGACCATTTATAATCTATCCAATGACAAGTTACAGTTAATTAATCATGACCGTTAGTACTATGACCTATATCAGACGTGATAGATACTTTGCCATTAAAATGATATAATGAATAACGTAAATATTGTTGATATTCATGTGCGAATTTAAATACATTTCTCTTAACAATTGATATAGTAAAACCGTTAAAAACAAGATTATATATATCTCTAATGTAATGAATAAAATCGGGAGATGAAGGAAATGAAAAAAGGCAAACCCTCCACAACAACTAATTTTGATATTGCTTTCCTATCTCTATGTTTATTGTATTTAGGGCCTACAATTCCCCCCGTCATAGGGTTAATTTGACCTTGTACTTGGTCCGGGACAGTATCAGTATGTGAACCTTGTCCCGATGGAGCGGCCGTTTGCGCACCCGATTTTGAAGCCTAATATTGGGCATACCTAGTTGGATGAGCCCTTACTACGTGTCTCATTAAACCCCCCGTCCCACCGTGACCTTTTCCAGTTTTAAATTTAAAAACATCTTTACAAATTTTACATCTAGCTACTTGATTCTCTACGTCCCTATCAAAAAATATCCATGCATCTGATTTTAATGGTCGTTTTGTTGGACCTCGTCTAATACTAGGGGGAATAGGAGGCATTTCAGTTGAAGGTGCACTAGTGGGTGTGTTATCATCAACATTAGTGGGTGTATCATCTAGATCATCGTCTAAATTAAAGTCTTCTTGAGTTCCAGAAAATAGCTCCTCGTCTAAATCTAATGGTATTGTAGGAAAATGTTGAGTATCAACAAAATCATCCTGTGTAGGAATAAGATGACTAGAAGAAGTCCCTTGCCCTGGTTGCCCCTACTAGAAGAAGCACCCTTACCCTTAAACATACCTCTTAATCCTTCCATTTTAATTATGATAATAAATAATTAAAGATAATAAAATTAAGTGCGCTAAATAAAATAAACAGACAATAATAATTTAATGAATGAACGAATGTACCAAACGCCGACGTAACGTCGACGTGTAATCGAGAGGTTGAAAATTGAAACTTTGCTCGATGGAAGATCCTCAAACTAGTTGCCAACTTCACTCCCAATTCCCAAATGAATAAATAAAATTGAATATTTAGTAAACAATGTAGACTTGTAGAGAGATATTAATATATTGAGATATTAGAGAGATTGTAGGAAGATTTGTGAGAAAGGTGAAGAGAAAATGAGTTATTTATAGTTGAAAAATTGGGTTAAAGTGTAAATATAATAACTTATGGGTTAAAATAAATATTAAGGGGTAGGGGTAGGGGTAGGGGTTGGGGGAGAGGGGGAGGCCAAAAATGGCCATTGCCCAACGGCCAAATTCTAAAATGGCCATTGGTGCAACGACTATATTTGCAAAGAGGGGACTAGGGACGGGCTCGGGGCGGCCTCAGGTCTTGTGGGATTGGGGCGGGCTCGGGACGGGTCGGGATGAGACATTGCCCCGTCCCGGTTCGAGTCCCGCTACCGATTTTTTTTTTACTAATCGGGGTCGGGGTGGGGCGGGGTTGGGTCATGTCCCCGGCCCACCGGCCACCTTAGTTTGATGTACATAACAAACTGCACCCGACCTGATATTGCTTATGCAGTCAACAAGTTGGCTAGGTTTATCCGTAATCCGAGTGACGATCACTGGAAGGCGTTGAATCGGGTACTTCAATACCTGAAATACACGCTAACTTACGGGTTACATTATTCGAGATATCCAGTTGTACTTGAGGGGTACGGTGATGCAACCGGATATCTGATATAGATAACACCAAGTCCACCAGTGGGTATGTATTCATAATTGGTGGTGGGGCTGTGTCTTGGAAATCCTCTAAGCAAATTTGCATCGCCCGATCCACGATGGAATCGGAGTTTATCGCTTTAGACAAAGCATGAGAAGTTGAGTGGCTTCACGACTTCTTGGAGGATGTTCCGTGCTGGAACAAACCCGTATCTTTTGTAATGATCCACTGCGACAGCCAGTCGGCTCTAGGAAGGGCACGAAATGCTATGTACAATGGCAAGTCTCGTCATATTCGACGGAGACATAAGACCGTTAGGCAGCTGATTACCACGTGTATAATATCTATTGATTACATAAAATCAAATGATAACATAGCTGACCCACTGACAAAGGGCTTACCCAAGGATCAGATGTTCTGCATGTCTAGGGGAATGGGCTTAAAACTCAAAGTATAAAGACCAATACGGTGGTAACCCAACCTTACTGACTGGAGATCCTAGGAATTAGGTTCAATGGGAAAACTAATGTAACATCTCGTATTTTCGGGTAACGGTTGAACACATAAACGTATGTAAGTAGACTCGATCTCTGGGAAATTTATGTTGTACTTACGTATGTTGATAAGGAAATTAGTATGTAAAAGGACGTGATCCCGAAATAATTTTGGATTTAATATGTGCGATGACGGGGGAGTATTAATAATAATTGTGTATCCCCGAAGAAGTGTAGACTATTGTCATACTGCAGGAATTATGACATTAAGTGTAAGAAGGTTTTATAAGTCGCCGGGATTTAAGTGAATTGAGATCGGAAATTAAATTATGGGTATAATTATTTAATTGTGGGATTAATTATAATTGGGGAGATAATTTATATTGGGGGATTTATATGTGTACTCTTATAAATCACTGTGGGGTGACTAAGCCCAAAGTGATCGACCGGTGGCAGTTCCTCAAGTCTCCAAACATTTCTCCTTCTCCAATACTAAGCAAATCTTCATCTCTACAAATTCCTCCATCATTTCAAGCAGAAGAAGTAAGCTCGGTTGGTGGGCTCTCTGGAAATTCTCGATCGAATTTGGGGAGCTTCCGCAAGCTTCTGCTCACCAAAAAGGGGGAAGCAGTCATGATGTTCTGGGCCTTGGTCCAGTGAAATTAAACTCTTAAAACAAGCTTGGACACGCAGAAATCGAGCACATGCCTTGAGTTCGAGAAGCCCTGGCTCAAGTCAATTTTTGGGGGTTCTGTTTCTGTGTATCGAAAGTTGTTTGGGGTGACAGATTTTCCGACGACACTCGTCACTGCGTCTAATAGAGGTAATCTTCATTGTTTTTAAAATTTATACAAGTTCTAAACTTGATTCTTGCCACTAGTTCTAAAGACGATTATCAAAAATGCTATGTTTAGGTTGGGTGTTGTCGGAACTGCCGTAATTGTAAGGTATTGGGATTGCATGTGAAATTATTGTATTGTTTTGGAAATTATAGCAGTAAAAAGAAGGATTAAGAGGGTTGGGTGTTTCTCTACATGCATAGGTTTCGATATAGAAGGAATATAGGTTCTACGCGTACAAGGTGTTCGCTAGAATGTCTCAATGAATTTGTTTCTAGTATGATGATTCGATTATGATTTAAATCATCCGTGTGATGTAGATAATCATTCATAGAGCTTATAAGGACCCGCGGAACTTAGATAATTTCGACAACAAGGTATGCAAGACTCTTTCTTTCTTTTTGGCATATTCTACGTACAAGTATAACCGGAATATTGTCCCATAAAGTACTCTACTCTAAGTAGTTAAGAATGATTATGTTATTGACTCTTATGTTAAAAGTTTGTTTTAAGTATGTTTCGAAGTCCTTATTAAGGCATGCGAAAAAGATGATGATATTCACAGTATTAGCCAAAGGTACAAGGATATTGGGCCAGGATGTGTTATTGTCATTCATGCATTCTCATTTGCATTGCATTCATATATTACTCTGGGCCACTTGTGCTATGCACACTACTATATGGTAAATATTATATATGTAAGGGGTATGAGGAAAGGAAAAGGCGTTATATACGCACACCACCTGCAGCTGGTACCAAACTATCACGCCCTAAGAGGCCAATATGATGTGATGTGATGCATATATGGCTTATTGGGACGGGTTGCACGATCCGCAACACTAACATATATTGGGACAGGTTGCACGATCCGCATTTGCATTATGCATACTTTCATTTATCAGTATATGGTACAGAGGTTATTATGGTAAGGGAGATGCCCGAAGAGGCTGATGTATATGTATACTGCATTGTGCATAACATTTAGGCATGTGTATTAGGGGCCTCGAAGGCATTCACTGATGTTCAGCTGTTTCTGTTTCAGATTATGATATGTCTCTACTATATTATTTCTTATGTCTGACATACTCAGTACATCAGTCGTACCGACGTCCCTTTTGCTGGAGAACGCCGCGTTTTATGCCCGCAGGTTCATATTGAGAGATCGACGATTCGCACATGTAAAGGTTGCTGGTTCAGCTGGTATTTGGAGCACTCTATTCGTTCTGGAGTTGCAATCTGGTCATGGTATGTTTTACTCTTTAGAGGCTTATAGATAGGTGTCATGTGGTTAGTTGTCGTGTAAGGCCTTGTCGGCCTTGGTATATAAATGGATAAGTTGGAGCTTTTGGGTTGAAACTTTATTTAATATATCACGGCTCAGTCCGTGTTTAAATATGATAAAGGGTGGAGTGTAGATGTGGTGTCCCGGCGGGTAGGGTCCGGTGCCCGTCGCGGCCCTCCGAGTTTGGGTCGTGACAACTAAGCTGTAAAGGTTCAGTTGATCACTTTGGTGGAAGCATGAGCACTTCAGATAGTGATTTCGGTGAAGAAACACCAAATCCAAAGTCGTTCCCGCGATAGACTATAAGTGCTATCTGCAGTGTGGGTGAAGGTTAAGTTTCCAAAACCTTTAATGATCCTCACCGGTTGAGGTGTTAGGTTTGGAAAAAATTTTAATAGTTCCTAGCACTTGTAAAGTGAGGTATAGCAGGATACCTTGTAGGAGACCACGTATTTAAGTGCGAGGACAGGCCGCCTCAAATGAACGCACTTAAGAATCCAAGAAGTGTCCACATCCACAACGGACAAAACATTACGAAGAACTGAGTAGAGGAAGTTGTTGTGTTGGTACCGTTGACTTGGCTTACACTAAACACTGACGGCTCAAGACATCACGTTCACCACGCAGTAAGTCCGATGGTATTCAACTATGGAAGGTTCAAAGCATATGCTACCTATCCAGATGCAACATCGGTCCGTTGAAAGATTGCTAGAAAAGGCACCATGTGTGTGCACCAAAATCTCTTTCAAGAGGGGATTGTTGGAAATTTACTAAATGTGGAAATAAGTATATCCCAATAATTTATGACTCGAACAATTGGGCCCGCACATCGGAAACGTCGTTTCCACACATGTGCACACGTAGTGCCAAGTATCGCAAATTTCATTAGTGAAAGAGATATTGGTACGTATGTAACACGTTTGAGACATAGAATTATGGACGTTTATTGACCAAATGACAAAGTATTCCACGTTGGTAAATGAAGGAAGAAGTGTACAAAGTGTAAAATGAAACGAGTCGAAATCGCCGCGGAGCCGTGAAGGGCCGCGACGCCACACCGCGTCGGAGCCGCGGCGCAAATTGGCTGGTCATATTTCTATTAAATAATATAAGAGGCAATTAGCCTTGGAATGTTTTTTCACTATCTTGTTCAATTATTTAAGCGTTTAAATATATATTTTAAAAAAAATAAGTGTAGAAAAAAATATTTAAGTCCCCCCAAATCACCCTACCTGAAATCTGATAGTACACATGCGCTTATAACATCATGTTCAATACAAAGGACTTTTTATTAACTAAACATGGCAGAACATCAATATAATTGTCCAGCAGCTGTAGAAATTGCTTTTAGGAAGAAACTGGAACCTATTCCTTCTTGGTAGGTTGCCAAGTTTGGTACCTAGTCCAGTCTCTCTGTCCAGGATTTAAAGTATGTCCCTTGGAGTGATATATGTATGCATCACCTTCACCAGAAAAGTTCTCCCTGTGCTCAAGCCCATACCTCTTTGGTTTCAGCAGTAGCAGCTGCATGGCATGTAATATAAGAATTCTGAAATGGTGTATTACACATCAAAGAAAACTTGTCAGAACTTACTTCATCACCAGTGTGATCAGTGATGTGATGGAGCCAGCCATGCCATTCTGCTGGAACTTGTGAAGCATTGTAGCGATCCTTCTGTGCATACTCCACCCACCGGTGTCTTCCTATATAATCATGTTAAAAAAAAGATGTTTTTTTACCTGAGCAATCAAAAAAATAAAACGAACAAATAAATCACTGAGGTCAAATTAAAGGTCCCCAAATTTGGTTTACAGGCATTATTCCCCGCCTCTTAAGGGCGATGAAACTCCAAACTCTCACTCTTAAGGTTATCCAGTTAGTGTCTTAAACAAGATTTACATATCTCTAGAATTTGAAAATGAAGTCAAGCTTCCCAATACCACCCGGAAAGCATGTTTAACTAGGTCAAAACCTATTATTAAGGTGAAACAAACAAGCCTCCTGTAAAGTTAAAATCCTCTACCAACAGAGATCACTACACATACTGAAGCAGATTGTTTGAACCGCACTAAGTTCTGTAACCATGAAGTATAGTCTTGACAAAGTATAAACTCTTGTGGATAATTCAAGCAGGCGGCAACAACTACCCAGAGAATAAAGTGCAAGAGGCCTTTGATTTTTTACCTAGAACAAGGGGAATACAATGATTCTTATATGTAGCTAAAAGCCTTTCCTCTGATCGTCTTCAGGGGAAACTACAGGAGCATACGATTTTAGTATTTTACAACCCTCAACTTTTAAGCGATACATAAGGGAACCCGTAAACTTGAAGATACATTTTGTGGCACTCTTATTAAACAAGATAACAACAAATGAGGTGTATGAGGCAAACTGATTTAAGACACAGGAAAGCAGGAAGCAGCTGTACCGACCAGATTGTGTATCACCTAGCTTCTCATAGTATTTGTTACCAAATTTATCCACACCAACAAGTGTTGCACCTATGTTGTGGATCTTGGTTTGCCTGAAGCAACAAGAAACAAGAAACAAGAAACAAATCATATCTTAGATGGACAAATTTAAGAACTCACTATAACAAGTAAGAGAGGTGGTATTGGGAAACTCATATGATCCTCATACCAAATAAAATAAAATAAAAGTAAATAGTTTTATAGAAATCTTCTGCTGAAGATATAAATGTTTATGAAGGGTCAAGTATTCTGACAAATGGAATGTATCACTGGAGGTAATTAGACCCTACAACCAACGTCTACTAAAAGGCTTCTCCTAAAATTAAATTAAAAGGGGGTTGTCTCCCAAGATAACCCACAGTACCGGATTATAAGATTATGCACCCAATAATAAAGAGAAAAAGATTTTACCCAACAAAGAAAAGTAACCGCAATTTCTTCACTATTCTAACTGGTGTGGATTTTTCCTATGCCTTTAGCTCTGTTTAAAATAAATATTCTGAACCTGGGGTTTAGTTCCAATCTATTTGCTGATATTGCAAGATTTCTTTAGCACATCACTGCATAAGCTCCCGTATCCAACAACAACAACATACCCAGTGTAAACCCGCAAAGTTGGGTATGAGGAGGGTAAGATGTACGCAGACCTTACCTCAACCTTTATAAGCTCCTGTATCCATTTGCAAGAATTTCAACTCAGACCTAGTTGGTAGTTGCTGATACCAGTAGTTGGAGTGTCTGAGAGTAAAGACCTTGAGCAACTAGCCAAATTCAAATTTTCTGACAATTGCAAGAAAATGAGTTTCTTGTTCTATGATGAACTTATAAAGTTACAGCACGTTTCTACCAAAGCAAATTTTCTTCAGGACTTGAAACCTTAGCAACTGACGAGAAGAAGTAAGGTCGAGAAAGAGAGGATCATAATTGATGATTATGAAAACAAAATATATACTTTCCAACATTTACATTTACAACACCAAAAGAGTTAGCTGTCCAGAATTTTTTAACGAAAAAAAAATCAGCTTGAACAATGAAGTCAACCCCCTGACAAGAAGCTGGGAGAAATAAAAAAAGAGACCTGCTTGACATGATCATGACAAATTTTTTTAGATTGAATCAAGAGCTCATGATATAAGCAAGCTAAAGATAGAAAAAGAGAAGAACTATAAAACTCCGACAATAACTACTATGAGTTCATTCCCCTGGAGCTTGTCTTCTTGTCTAATAACTTTTAACCAAGTAACAGCTCTAACTCCACCTCGTTTCATCCAAGAAGTGGACCATCGTCTAACTATTACATACTAAGGAGAATATCTAGTTCAGCCACTATGGAACTACAGATAATCTATTTATTTTTACAATTGAGAGATCCCCAAGGGCCAGTGGCGCACCGTTCGAAACTAGGTGGATAATGAATCTGCCCCTCTACAGCTCTACGCTTCTCCACTTATGTACCAGGTATTTATCTAAGGTAGGGTTCGGACTCATGATATGTGCCTACCTTACACATCACTTGTTGCATTCTTACCACTAGATCAAACTTGGGGCAGAAATACAGCAAATCTTTCAACCAGCGATGAAATAAACAATCAAAGGGAGATATTTTCCCATACCTGAAAGACACAATGACCAGTAGGAATGGACAAATTATCAGGAAGGAGCTGAAGAAGAAATGGGAAGAAACACAGGTGCTTTGAGGATAAGCTTTTATCTTTACCTTTTGTAAGGTTTAATATCTACGGAATTTTACTTCTGTCTTCTGCCATAAGAAGGATGTAAAAAAGGAAAATCTACTGGAATACCTGGACTCATTTAGTATCTGAAGTCTATGATTCCTTCAAAGACTTTTATAAGTATACAGTACCTACTTGGTACTAGCCAGATTAATAAATTTTACTTCCGCTTCTCAAAATAAAATAAAAAGAAGTTACTTTGCGCATCTTGAGACATGTGATCTTCAATTGTAGGAGAGCCAAGTAAAAACAAAACTTTGCCACCGAAAAGTCCAAATTTCCTATCAAGACTTCATGTCACAGTGCCCTTTAGGTGCAAGCACTTGGTCTACGTGCAACAATTAAAGATACAGTATCAACAGAAGCCTTGACATTGTGATCATGTAATTATCCTACAGGGAGGTAAAAACTTAGGTATTGAAGTAGTAACAACAACAACATACCCAGTGTAATCCCACAACGTGGGTCTGGGGAGAGTAGGATGTACGCAAACCTTACCTCTATCTTTGTGGGGTAGAGAGGTTGTTTCTGATAGACACTCGGCTCAAAAGAAAAGTAGTCGATGCGGGATTGCAAGGAAAATAAGACAGCTAAATATCAATATACAAAACAAATGAAGCAACACATAGTAATACACACATAAAGAGTAAGGATCTACGCAATACCTAAATAATATTACTAATAAAAGTAGAGGAGGAGATGAAGAGGCTAGCCCCCTACCTCTCCCACACAATGCGACAAAAACTCAACTACCCACTAACCTTCTACCCTTATTCTCGACCTCCAGATCTTCCTATCTAAGGCCATGTCCTCAGTAAAAAAAAAATTGAGAAGGTAACAGTTGTATGTATAGACTAAACCAGCACAGCCTATGTGCTGAAAACCATATTTACATCAGGCAAAAGGAAAATACTGATCCAACATTCTAGAAAAGATCCTAGAATACCTATAATGGACTCAGTATCCTCTGGATAAATCTGCATAGACCAGAAACAAAAAAGTCTAATGCAATTAAGTTTGATCTTTTTTTACTTCATTGTCGATGTCCTCAAAACACCTTGAATTCCTTTCTTTTCCAAATTGTCCACCAGATACAGGCTGTAACAAACCTCCATCTATCTCTGTCTGCAGCTCCTACTCCTGCCTCCTCCCAGCTATATAGTACTTGAGTAATCTTGTTTGGCATTACCCAAGCCAAGCCCCTAAGGTTAACAAAAATCCTCCAAAGTTGGACTGTTATCTTGCATTGTAAAAATAGATGGCTGACTGTTTCAGCCTCTTCACTACATAGATAGCATCTGGAACAAAGAGAATAAAAAACATTGCATTCTTCCTCAGATCTATTACAGCCAATCGCTTACTTTGAGGGACAAGATTGAAAACTCAATGCATGGTGCCTATTAGGTGCAACTCAGCTGGTCTAAGTGCAACGGATAGACAATTAGCAAAAACCTTGACATTGTTTTCTTGCATTTATCCCATAGATAGGTAAACACTTGTAGGTATTCAAGTAGCAAAAACATCACTTTCATAAGTTTACTTTCTTCCTGAGTTCTACTACAGTCAGTTACGGATTATACTGACTTTTAGATCCACGGACGAAAACTTAATGAGACTAGACAACCAAAAGAGCCAGTAATGCTCTTTGCCCATTATGGTATAAAGTCTTGTGTATAAAAGTATTTGGCCATTGACGGGTGAATCTAGAGGGTCATTACTGGTTCACGTGAATTCAGTAGCTTTTGCTCAGGTCCTATATATATGTTAAGAAATCTACTAAATATTTACAAATAATTGATTGTGAACCCAATTATTATTGTAGTATTAACTTGAAGTCGTCGTAGGACTCCATAAAACTTCAAACCCTGATCCGCCTCTGGCCATTGAGCTCCTATCCTCCTCATTATACCACACTGCTAGGGGAAATGAAACGACGGTCACTCATGCATACGAGTGTCAATCTGTCTATACACATAAATCTGAAGAAATCTAACTTAAAACTGTTATTAGTTACTAACCACTCCCCTCTCCCAGATTTTAAAAATGTTACACTATGAAAGATTAGATAAAACCACACCAAGATTTATGTGGAAACGCCCAATGAAGGTAACACACAACTAAAGGAGGAGAAAGTCTAGTATGTTTGTGTACTGTGGAAAAACTCAGGCAACAATAGAGAGAGTATCTAAAAGTGCTTAACCACCCCCACCAAAAGCGCATATAGAAGTAGGCCAAACAAAGAGGTCATGACGACCACAAATCTTTAAAAAAATTCCAGTCCATATTTCGTACTGTCATCTTCTTAGCTCAAGTCAACCAGAATTTAGGCAACCAAAAACAAATAAACAGAATGAACAGCTTTTTCAATTGTTCAACCAGTAATCACTAGTTTAGATGGTGACAAATACAGATAATAACACCATAAAGGGCAGCACTGTGCACTAAGCTCCTGCTATGAGCGGGTCCAGGGAAGGGCCGGACCACAAGGGTCTAATGTACGCACTTACCCTGCATTTCTGTAAAAGGTTGTTTCCACGGCTTGAACCCGTGGAACACAGCTAATAATAGTTTAGATGGTGACAAATACAGCTAATAACACCATAGAGCACATAATAGTTTCGGTACCTTATTTTAATTAAGTTCATTCTGTAACCTAATATGGACCAGAACTCGAAGTATTGAACAATATCATGAAGACAAATAAGTCAACCCCCTATCTTACCCCCACTGACAAATGAAAGATTCAGTTATCATTCATCATTTCAAGGGTGGTGTTTCCACCAAAAGTGGATCAAATTTTTTTCTTTTTGAAGAAAGTGGATCAATTTTTTTACAGCACTTAATTAGAAAGAGAGCTAAAATGGTACTTACAAAAGATTTCCGTCCGCGAGACAACTCCTGGCAAAATGCAAAGATGGAAGATGTGATTAGCTGAAAGTTTGAGACAAATGAAACCATATAAAAACAAGAAATGTAAATGTTTTTAACTAATAATAACAGTGATTGAAGAACCAAGCAAGTAAAATTTCCAGAAATTATGATAGACAAGTATTTTAATGAACACTAGAAGACATAAAAAGCTGATGACCCAATATGCTAGAATCGGTCAAAACATCCAATTTACTTTGGTCGCTTAAAGAGCAGAACTAAGTCAGTTTAAGCTGGTTATAATACAACTACTCCTTAATCCGAAACTAGTTGGGATTGGTTCAAATTGGTTATTCACACAAAACAATATCCTATAAAGATCAGAAGTTCTCTGAAAACATAGGATAATAACTTTATCACATGTCATTATGCACGATATTTTTTTGATGACAAGGGAACCGTAGCCACTACACTTCGGGTGCGCACAGGGTAAACTCCGCTCCTGTGCAATAGCCCGCAAACCACACATGAGAGATAACCAGCACTAGGCAAGCCATGTGCAACGAGCTCAACTCAGAAGGCAAATCCACTGCTGACGTAGGTAGTGGGTTTCGAACCGAGACCTCCATTATGGAAGCTTCATGCTCAACCAACTGAGCCACCCTTGCGGGTCATTATGCACGATATAATGGATCAAAAACACCAAAACATTATAAATTTCAGGTTATGTAATCGTTCAGACATCAGACCATTCAAAAAATAAGCGATTTTATTTCAACGTTACCTTATTGTTCTTGCTATTGCAAATCCAAACGAAATCATTTTCAACAAATTACTAACGGTAACCCAAACAATATGGATTTCAAACCTTCTCATTCTCAATTTTGAGCTTACAACAGGAGATTAAATGGAAATAATCAGCAGGAAAGATCGATATCAGTTTAAGATTATTGGAATCAAATTGATAGAGATGCATATCAGATTTGCAATTTGCAAACACCGAAAGGATGTTAGATGAATAAAAGGTAGAGAACTAACAGGTATCCTTCTTCTCGTAGCTCCCTGGCGAAATTTCCGATGCCCTTTTCCTTGATTGACTTGAAAATGCCCCTCACCACCGACGCCATTCTCTTCTGCTTCCTTCTCTGAATTCTGAAAACAGACGCCGAGATTCGCTTGCTGCGATCAAAATAATATGGGCACGAAGTGAGTTGGTCTGGTTTACATATCTGAACCCGTTTGAAGACAATTGGGCTGGCCAGCTTTTGGGGCGATAATTAGTGTATAGCCACCATTATTCGTATTTCATTTTCTAATGCGTTTGAAAATTATTATTTGAAGCAAATACATACAATAGTAAAAATTATATCATACTCTAGTAGTAAATTGTGGTACAATCATAATCCATAACATGATGTAACTCACGTGGCAGATGTGGAAGTGAAGATTGACACACAAGTGATCATCAAGAGAATGTTCAAGTATCTTGGGTTAATAATTCAAAGACACGATGATGTATGATGTGTCGCATCATATTGGAGCGAGGTGGATGAAATGAACGTTCACATCTAGTGTCTTATGTTGATAACAATGTGTCATCAAGAATTAAAGATAAGTTTTATAAAGTGGTTATTAGACTAACTATGTTACATGGGGCGAGTATTGACCAGTCAAGAACTTGCCCGTCCAAAAGATGAATGTAGTGAAAATGATAATGTTGAGATGGATATGTGGGCATAATATGAGAGACAAGATTAGTAACGAAGATATTCAGGATAAGGCGGGAGTAGAGCTGTCAATATGGGCTAGGTAAGTTGGGTCGACCCAACCCAACCCATGATTTAATAGGGTTGAATTAAGATTTTGCAGCCCGTTTAAGAACAAGGCTTTTTAGCCCGATCCGAAAAAGCCCATTGGCCTATGAACTTAAGCGGTGGTGGTTTGGGTCGGCCCGTGGGTTTGAGTGACACTAGTATAAATATCATTAACCAATAATAAAAAAATATAATCTACAATAAAAAAAATTAAAACAACAATTATTAATTTAGCGTATGGGGCGTATACTTCTATGCCCGGAGCTTACGCTTTTGCGCCCGGGGCATATGCCTCAAACTCTAGGGCGTACTACTATGAATATAGGCTTTTTATTTGCACTCCATAGTGTTTTTGGTATGCCATACCTCAAGACTTGCCCGAGACTCGCCCCAAAAAATGATTTTGAAAATACTGAATTGTCTTGTAAATATGTATGTCAGCATTTTTAAATTAGAATTTAAAATAATAGAAGCTGATGTGGTGTTTAGAGATGCTGCTGGTGATTTTTTGTGTGCCGCTACCCAATTTTTGGCTGTACAAACTAATATGTATTCAGAGATAATGATTTTGATAGAGGGGGATGAAGAAAGTGGACAAAAGAGACTCGCATTTCTCATCGAACAAATAAATACAGGAATATTTGAAAAAGGTGGATGGCCCGTTTAGGCCCGTAATCTACGTAGTGATTGGTTGGGCTAGTTGTTTTAAGGCCCATAAAAATGATGGCCAGTCTAACATGGCACGTCGAATTCTAAAGCCCGTGTGAGCTAAGCCCGGATGGGCTGGGCCAATCATTTTGACAACTCTAGATGGGAGTGGCCTCCGCGGTGGACAAGATGGGGGAAGCGAAGATGAGATGGTTCAGACACGTGAAGATGATGCACAAATTCCTTATAAGGAAGTAAGAAAGGTTGGCTATGGTCGATATGAATAGAGGTATAGGTAGGCCAAAAAAATTATTTGGGAGAGATGATTAGACATGACATGACACAAATGTAGCTTACCAATGACATGACCCTAGATAAGAGGATAGGGAGGCCAAGAATTATGGTAGAAGGCTAGTAGGTAGTCGAGCTTAGTCTAGTTTCTCTTATCAGTATTATTATTACTCTCTTACTTTCTTATTCTTCGATTTTATTATTACATGTTGTTTCCTTTGCTTTTCTTACCGTATTATTTGTTGTTGCTGTTATTTTCTTCTCCTTTATTTTTAGCATGACTTTTTTATTATTATATTTTCTTTCCATTATTTTTTAAGTATGATTTACTTAAGTCCATTATTTACCGAAAACAACCTTTCTAGCTTCACAAGGTAGGAATAAAGCTTGGTACACTCCACATACCCTGCTTGTGGGATTACTCTGATTGTGTTATTATTGTTTATTAGTCAAAATGATGCAAATATTCTATTTTTTATTTACTTATTAAAGTCAGCATACATGGACATATATATTTTGTCACCTACTACATACGTCGGAAAGGCCATGAAAACTTTAGACTTTCGAAATAATAATTTTTACTAGCAATTAGATATGATATCATAAAATGAAAAATCAAAGGTTTTATGTAATTCATTTATCGACATTATATATTTCTAAGGTCAAATCCATCGCTGGTCCCTTGTGGTCGTCTAAATTTATCACTTAAATACCTCAAGTGAACTTTGTTCCATATAGACATTTGTAGTTGGTCCCCACTGTGTCACTTAAATATTTTTTGCACCGTGTCTTTTAAATCTCGAGCGCGTGTGAACAAACGACTCCTACGTGGTTTAAATTGTGCCGAGTCATTTTATTATGACCAGTTAAATTGTGTCAGCTCATTTTAAGTGCCACATCGATCAACACGTACACAAATCGATTAAATACTCAATTAGGGCCCAAAATACCCATTTTCGCCTACACTCAAAGTAGTCGTATTTGGGCGGTTCTGCTACTGTAGAACCCTAGGTAAAAATCTAGTCGATTTCGCTCAATATTGTTTCAATTTTCACTGATTTGTTAGTTAGTAATGATTTACAAGACCTTATTTTCATTTATTTGCATGTTTTATTGTTGAAATCGACCATTTGAATCTCGTCGCTTCTAGTTCCTTTACGACATTGGAGAAATTCAAGGCGATGTTGAACTTTGCTCGTGTTTGTGTAGCATATTGTGTTAAACTTAGGATCTTTTTGGTATGAAATTAGTTGTTATCCCTTTATTTCGTAACGAGATTTTTTTCGGTATTTCGGTGGTAAAGTTAGGATTCTTTTGGGTATTTCCTTGTTGTTATTCACCTTTTGTGTTGGGAAATTTCATGGACGACTATATTTTAACATGTTTTCACCATGGGGGTACATTTGTCGAAGACCTTGTCTTGTGTCCTTCTTATCAAGATGAATTGTAGGTCTTTGATATTGCTATCGATAAAGACCATTTTAGTCCTGTCGAGTTGGAAGCATACACCAAAGACCTTCGGTACTCTAAAATTATTGAATTCTACTGCAAAAGGGTGTGTGATAGTGAATTAATGAGTTTACTAGTGATAGCCAATTGTTAAGAGTTATGGCTGATTTAAAAGATGGTGATGAGTTTGATGTGTATGTGATCCATGGCATTCATGACTTGGAGTTCATACCACAACTTATTGATCTTTTAGTAGGGCCAGATGGTGACCCTACTGATGAAGCTAGGGCAACACACGTGGGTAAGGATATAAATACTAATGAGAATGAGACTCAAGAAGTTCCAAAAGAGGCTGAAACAAATCTGAATGGGGGTCAAACAGATCTGAATGGGGATGAAACGAATCTGAATGGGGATGACCCAGATTTTAATATTTATGAACATGATATTGCTGGTGATGAATCAAATGATGATGCAATTCCAGATGTTGATGATTCATATGTTCATGAAGAATTGAAATCTCTTAGAAATGAAAAAAGAAGCAAGAAGAATGCTAATTCCATGGGAAAAATCAAAACAACTGAAGAAATACCACTAGGTGAATCTGGTATTGACCGAGGCTTTGAAGATATTGAAAGAAATAAGTCTGCAAGATATGTGTGTAGATTAGGTGGAGATGAGGATTTTATTTACAATTTAGACTGTGGTAGTGAAGATGAGATAGATGTTGATGTTGTTAATGATGCTGATATTCCAACAAGAATGAAGAGCACAAAGGTCAGGTATGATCCAGACTGTGTGGTTACTACTTTTGAACTTGGTATTATTTTTGAAAATGAAAAGGTATTTAGGAAAGCATTGACTGACTATCAATAGAATACAAAATTAATCTCAAGTTAAGGCCTAATGATCATGATAAAGTAAGGGCTAAATGTAAGGGTAACAATAAATGCAGTTGGTTGTGATATAATGCATTAAATTGAAATTCCGATGACTTTATGCTTAAGAACTATCATCATGTACATAAGTGTACAACTTCAAATAAGAACAAGATGTGTAACACACAATACCTTGCTGCAAAATTCAATGATGAGATAACTAAGCAACCATCTTTGAGAAAACAGGAGATTCAAGATATGTCATATGTGTAGGGATAAGTTAGGATTGTATGTTGGTAGGACTATTTGTTATAGAGCAAAGATGCAAATTCTTAGAGAGTCCATGGGTGATTAAAATTTGGAGTTTGCAATATTATGTGACTATGGTAGTGTTATAAAAGAAACCAATTCTGATAGTTCTGTTTGGGTAAGGATGAATAGACAAAGTGTACCAATGCAAAATATGTTTGTGTACTTCTATATTTATTTGGATGCATTGAAGAATGAGTGGATGGAAGGTTGTAGGAAAATAATAGGATTTGATGGATGCTTTTTAAAGGGTGTTTGTAAGGGTGAACTGCTAGTAGCAGTTGGAAAGAATGAAAACAATCAGATGTTTCCTATAGCCTGGACAGTTGTGGACCAAGAGATTAAGCATAGTTGGGATTTCTTCATCAAGTACTTGAAAGAGGATTTGCAGTTGGGTACTGGAGAAGGTATGATTGTGATGGCAGATATGCAAAAAGTATTGTACATATTAACTTTGTTAAATCTGTTAATTTTATACCTTTGAATGTTTATTTAATTATTTTTGCAGGATTTTCAAGATGTTGTAGATGAACTGCTACTCAATGTTGAGCAAAAAATATGTGCCAGACACATCTGATCCAATTGACATAAAGTTTGGAAGGGTGAGGAGAGAAGAAAACAGTCTTGGAGGTGTTTTAAGGCAAGTTTTGAAGTGAAGTTCAGGTAAGAGCTTAAAAAAATGGACAAACTTGGTAAGATTATTTATGCCGATTTGTTGCTTTATCCAGAAAATACATGGGTTAGAGAATTCATTAAAGAGCATTCTAAGTGTGATGTTGTTGAGAATTACATGTGTGAGACATTCAATTCACGGATTTTGTCTTGTAGACACAAATCAATCATAACCATGTTGGAGAAAATTAAGAGAAAAATAATGACTAGGCAAGTAGATATGATTAAGTTTGGCAACACTTAGATATCGACTTACCTTAGAGGATAATAATGAGATAGCTAGGGGATGCAATGTCCTTTGGAATGCTGATGTTGGGTTTGAGATTGGAGAGGGAGAGTATAAGCATACAATTAACATGACTAATAGGTGTTGTAGTTGTACAACTCGGCAGTTGAGGAAAATTCCATGCCAACATGTTATTTGTGTTTTGTACCACATAGACAAAGAGCGTGAACATTTTATGGAGAATTGGTACATGAAGCACAAATTCTTAAAGGCCTATAGCGATGTCATCCAGCCAATTACAAATATGAAAATATGGGTGAAACAAACAATCCAAAGATTGTGCCTCATACACCTAAATCAATGCATGACAGAGCTAAAAATAACAGAAATAAGGAAAAAAATGAACCAAAATAGATGAAGTATGGAAAGTGGTCCAAAAAGAATGGAAATTACATGTTCAAAGTGTCATCAACAAGGACATAACAAGAGATATTGCAAGGTAAAATAGTTAACTAGGTGACTATTGTTTGTAACTATGCAGCTTTCTCTATTGTTAACTAGGTGACTATTGTGTGTAATTTTGCAGGTTGTGCCTGGAGGAGAAGCACCTAGCCAACCATCATAAGATCCTGGCCAAAGTTAAAAAGATCTGCACCAATAAGGTCAAGCAAGACTGCACCAACCGGCTCAAGTCAGCCTGCACCAACAAGGTCAAGTCAGCCTACTGCACAGTTAGCAACAATTTGTGAGGATACAACAAGAGTTAGGAGGGTGAATGAATCAACAAGATATAGAAGCTCAAGCTAGCCAGCCCCTACATATACTAATATTCCTGTTACAAGAGGAATAACTAGTCAAATACCTCCTAGAAAAAAATAAACTGTTGGACATAAGAGAATCAGGATTGCAACTTGAGAATAATCTTCAAGCAGGGGACACAACAAGGCTGCTAGTGTTGGACTTGGCATATATACAAGTACAAGTGAAACCCAAATACTAAATATAAGTGAATTCTAACTTTGATCTCTTAAAGACAACTAAAATGTAACTGAACTAATTGTGGTTCATTTTTTACAAAAATACAGCTAGGAACATCAAGCCAAAGGATTCTAGAAAGTGATTTAGCTTACAAAGATGCAACTCCAACTGGTATAGACCTTGGTTACAACTTACAAGGTTAGAGACTTGAGATAGAAAGACAACGAATATCTCACCACATCCCAATTGAAGCAGGTGGCAAGCAAGAAAAAGAAGAAAAATTATGATTCTTAGAAAAATATGTAGTAGTTATTTTGGAATGTAATATGCAGTACCAAACGATTTGTGTTTTTGGATGGTTATTTTGCCAATCTGCTACTTGTATATAGCAGTAAACAATTTCATTTTGGATATTTGTTTTTGGCATTTAAATTATGCCATGATGTTAACTTTGAACTCATTGTTGAGCATGATAATATATTAGGTCTTGTTTATTTTATCCTGTGCCATATTGTTGTTGTTGTTGATACTAATATTTTGCTCAATATATATGTTGTTGACAACATATAGTAATGGTAAATTATGTGAATAAAAGAGTTAAGAATTCTATAGAGCCAAAACAATATTTTATTACTGTTGGCCAGAGTTCAGCCATACCAAAATCCAAAATTGTCACAACATTGTAATAGTCAAATTACATTCATAACAACCCATAATCCTAACCATTTTACATACCAAACAATAACTACTAAACTAACCTAAAGACAAGGACCTAAAGGTTACACATTGTACTACTGCATCTAACAATTTGCCTAGAATTTTCATATCCAAAACATGATCAAACCAAAGCAACAATGGCAAAGCAACAATAAACATCTTTCTTGTTCAATTTCTTTTCTCCTCAAAAGCATTCACTTTCTTCAACAAACCCCATATCACTTTATTTGCTTGAGCAGGGTGTCGATCTTCAAACCAAAAAGAAATAATCACATCCACCCATTTTTTACAAAATGAACTTCAAGCCAACAATTAATCATCAAATCAAGAATTAATGAAAAAATTAAAGAAAAAAAGTTTACCTTCGAAATTTTACAAGTTAAAAATCTACGATCTGGGTGTAATTGGGTCCAAGAAGTCTTCAATAATGCTTCATTACCACATCTATAATATCAGACATGTTCGTAAAAAAACTCCATGAAAGTATCGGACATGCTCAACACTGATATCAATTGAGGATGAAACGAGAAGAAATGGAAATAACAATAAAAGAAACGAGCTTCAATTGAAGAGAAAAAATGAGATGAAAAAATCAAATCTTGAAAAAAGGCTAATCGTAATGAAGAAAGGGGCTAAAGAAGGAGATATATATGGCCATATATATTTGACTGTCATATATATCTGTTGGACGCTACATCAACTTGAAAAAATGTTGTTCACGCACATTATTTGGGTGAAATACACATGACATGCCAATGGTGCAAAAAACGTTGAAGTGACACAATGAGGATCTACTACAAATGTCTATATGAAATAAAGTTTACTTAAGATATTTAAGTGACAAATTTGGACGACCATGAGGGTCATTGATGGGTTTGGCCTATTTCTAATTATTTGGTCTACATGACTACATAGATAAGCAAAAATAAATAAAATTTAAAACCCGTTTTATACACACACCTAAAACCAACCGGTTTGTTTTTTTGGGTCGGCTCAGGCTTGTGAATGCACACGTGGCGAATATCAATTGGATATGCCTCCCTCAATGACGTTCTTCCTCCTCATTCACCTTCTCCCATGGCTATCAAATTTATTTTCTTCCACTACTCATGTATGAAATCTTGAATAGCTAAGGATTCAGGATCGTCGCGAGGAACAGAAACTTGACAGGTAAATTGATCTACGCAGCATTTCAAAAGTATTAGGGTTTCGTTACACTTTGTATGTTGTTTCGATCTTCAACCAATCAATCATATCCCTAACTAGTTGCGTCCGCTATATATATATTTGTTGCTATATTCGGTCCAATTCATTCAAACTTTACTGAAATATGAAATATAATGTCTTTGTGTTATAGAGGTTCGTTAAATCTCACAGTTATCGTTGAATTTCTTATATCTGTCCCCTAATATGTGAATTTAGTATTTCTAATGTGCCGTTAGGTTAGTATCCTAATATTTGGGCGGAATCGATATACAAACACGCATAGTTTTGATTATTTGGTCTTTTTATAACCTAGGATGTAAATTATCTTGATGCTCTTTCACTTTTTAGCTTATAAAGCCAAAAATCATCCCTCTAGCACATGTAATTTGTGGACACATGGTTATTCCCTTATTTGATCTGATTTAGAGTTTCTGATATTGACAGGAATTAGAGAAGATGATGAGGTTACAAACTTATGCGGGACTTAGCTTAATAGCTACACTCGCCGTTATTTATCATGCATTTAATAGCAGAGGCCAATTTTACCCAGCAATGGTTTATCTGTCAACGTCCAAGATCAGTCTGGTGCTTCTTCTCAATATGGGTCTTGTCGTCATGTGCATTTTGTGGCAGTTGACAAAGAAAATTTTCCTCGGTCCCCTTCGGGAAGCCGAGGTGGAAAGGCTGAACGAACAGTCTTGGCGGGAACTCATGGAAATACTTTTTGCCATCACAATTTTCCGGCAGGACTTCTCTGTTACGTTTCTTGCAATGGTGACTGCGCTCTTGCTTATCAAGGGCTTGCACTGGTTGGCTCAAAAGAGAGTTGAGTACATTGAAACAACTCCAACTGTTACTAAGTTGTCCCACATTCGCATAGTTTCCTTCTTGGGTTTTCTCCTCTTCATAGACAGTCTCTTTTTGTACGACTCCGTAAACTACTTGATACAGACAAGACAGGCATCTGTTTCTCTCTTCTTTGCATTTGAGTAAGTCAAGCTCTTCTGGCTCATTGTTGTTTCTCTCTTTTTGCTTAATATGTTCTCCTTGAGTTCCACATTTAGTGATGTTTTCCTTGCTGCTGTGAAACAAGAATAAAAGGAGGAAAAAAGAAAGAAAGTTAACATCCTCTTACTTTTTGTTGTTAGTCCTTTTCTTTTATAAAGTATAAACTAGAGTCCTAAATATCAGTGATAGAGAAACTAGAGATGTTAGTGATCTTAATAGATTAAGGGCTTCCGTAGTTGGTGTTTGATGCCTTACAAAATCACGTGGTTGGGCATGGGGATGTATCATGTTTACGTGAGTGCTGACACGTTGGCAAAGGTGACAGTAGGCTTTCGATCTATGAGTGCTATTTTCTTTTATACTGTTCTTACTCTGCTTCTGTTTATGTGTGTATACTTAATAGTACTGCAATGCTAAATCTCGTACATGTTAGAAACCTGATTTGTCTAGCATTATGGATGGATGATGTCAAGTCTCTTGTAATAGCAGTCTTATCTCATAATTCATGTAATACTATGTTACAAATCTTAATCAGGTAAATATGTTAATACACCCAATTTTCGATTCTCTTTTTTAGGGTTGATCTCTTATAATGTATAAATTAATGGATGATTCACTGTTTCGTTAGAAATCTTTGGCTTTTTCATGCAAGTGCTAACATTGTTATATCAATAAATTCTATTGACACATGTCTGATTCATGTATTGTATTTATAATTGCTGGGTAATATGTTCTTGAACTTGATTATTTCATTGTTTTCCCCACTGCAGTTTGATCATGTTAACTGAATCCTATATCCTTCTCACTAATGACAACCAACTTCTTTTGTGTAATGATTCAGGTACATGATACTTGCAACAACAACTGTCTCAACTTTCGTAAAATATGTCTTCTACATAAGTGACATGCTTATGGAAGGACAATGGGAGAAGAAGCCTGTCTATACTTTCTACTTAGAACTCATTCGAGACTTGCTCCACTTGTCACTGTACTTGTGCTTCTTCATGGTGATTTTCATGTAAGTCAAATTTAAGTTTTTGTAGTTTATTTTTCTCTACTCATAAGTGTATAAGGTGTTTCTTCAGAAAGAAATTTTAAGGTGTATAGAGGTGTCTCTTCTGGATATAAAAACTTTCATCCTTCTCTAGCATAAGTTGCTGATGTGATAAAAAACAGCCATACTTGTTTGTAGAAACTTCCGTCAATCCATTTATTTGACTGCTTTCATCCCCCCTTTCTTCCATAAGGAAACATGCATTGATGATTAAGTCCTTACTTAACTTTATCAGAAAGTAATTCCTTATCTAGAAATTTATTGATGATATAAGTAGCAGCCACCTTTGTTGCAAAAAAGTTGCCCTCATCCTTATTATACTTACCTGACCAACACACGATTCAGAACAGAGCTCATAATATACAGAATTTGGGATTATTTTATCGATGAACTGAGAGCTATTAATTTGGCCTTGCACCAGCATTCATATAATTAATGTACTTGCTGTGGACCAAATGTGCCACGTTTAACAATAAAAAAACCAAATGTGTCACATTTATAGGTATCCAAGAAGACTTTTTTTTTGTTTTAAAAATTTCTTTAGTCAAGTATCTGGGCATATAGGCCCTGTTAGATCTCTATGTGTACGTTATGTAGCGGTTAGTGGTGGTGTTGCTTATGTTTTGGAAGGTGCAGAAGGTACCCTAATGAGAGTTATCATTCTTATGTGATGATGAATTTATTGGATGTGCTTGGTACTTTTCTGTTAGTAAAGTGGTACTAAAATGAACCTGGTTGAGTACGTCATTTCTCTTTCCCCTTGGAGATCTTTCCTTGTTAGGATAAGGTTTTGAAACACATTTTACTGTACAGTTGGAGACTTACTTTTTGGTACAGAAATAAACCTTGCAGCAGCTGGCAATTTATCATTTTTTTTTGAAGAGTGTGTGTGTGTTAATTCACTGTTTTCACTGTTTACTTTTTATCCTCCGTCCCCTTATGAAGGACATGTATAAATGGAGAAGCACAATGTCCTAAAGCCTTACTAAGGTTCCTCAAGTGGACATAGCTACATAGTCAAGTTGTTGTGTGACATTTGTTGCTTGTTCTGCAGATCTTTATTTGACTTTTGATGGAAGACCTCTTTCTTGTTTATCTATGTTGATGTTACTTTCTATTTGTTGACGAAGGCTTGTCTATTAAGCATGCTCTTTTCCTTTTGCTCCTGTTATTATTATATTGAGACACCTCACTTTATTAATCTATTTTCTTGTACATTCCAGGAACTATGGTGTGCCCCTGCATTTGATTCGGGAGCTTTATGAGACATTCCGCAACTTCAAGATTCGGGTTGCCGATTATATACGCTATCGGAAGATTACTTCAAATATGAATGACCGTTTTCCAGATGCTACACCAGAAGAGCTCAATGCGTAAGTTGCTCAATTATAATGTTTGTATACTTTTGTTTCTTCAGAACTTTCTTAATCATTTAACCAATTACTTCTATGTTCCTACAGAAGTGATGCGACCTGCATCATTTGCCGTGAGGAGATGACCACTGCTAAGAAACTTATTTGCGGACATCTGTTTCATGTGCATTGCCTCCGTTCATGGCTAGAACGTCAACACACCTGTCCTACTTGCAGAGCCCTTGTTGTGCCAGCTGAAAATGGGACAAATGCAGTAGGTTCCCGAGCAGATGTGCAACAAGGTATAACTTATAGCTTGATCACATTCAGCTAATATACTTTTTCTATCGAGTGGCGTAGCCAGGGATTCGAGTAAGTGGACTCCAAAAATAATGTCACACCTAAGATATGAACCTATATCGAGGGGATTCAACAGTTTATGTGTGTGTGTGTGTGTCTATATGTTATATGTATGTATGTATATACAAAAAGCTATTTTTACCCTTTTTGCATAGTGCACTTTTCCGGCGAAGGGAATTCAATTGAACCCCTTCACGAAAGGTAGCTATGCCCTTATTTGTATCAACTAAAATTAAGTCAGCTTCCTTTGAGTGACAATGAACGGATTTTTATCTTCGGGAGTCTTAATCGACATGCCTTTGTCAACTATATGTAGCACTAGGACTTGGAGGCTAAGTCATCCATTCATTGCTAGTAATCCGTGTCGAGCATCAAATTGTAGCTCAAGTGTTGACATATGAATCACGTCGATAACAGGCCATTCCAAGGGCTGACTTCCTAAGACATTTGAGGATGGTTCCAATTTTTTATATTTTTTATATTTTCAAGGTTTGTACTTTGTACTTGTCACTGATTGTGGATTGTATTTTTAGCTTTTTCATTTTTCCATACGTGATTGTATGTCTAGCTTTTTTATCCCAAACAATGACATTCATGTCGGAAGAGCTAATCCCAAGAAAGGACACTTTTATGTATGTATGATTTTTGTACAAATGGATGAATGTGACACTTATATATTTATTTACTGAACCCTTTGTTAATTCTCTCAGGCCCTGGATCAAGTGGGAGAAGTGCAGCTCAGAGTTCACAAGGAGATACTGCGCCAAGCAATAATATTAGCCAGCACCAAGCTAGAATCCAAGCTGCTGCAGCAGCAGCTGCAGTTTATCAGAAGTCTTTTGTTTATCCTTCTGTACCAACATGGTATTGATTTTCTTGTCTTTTATGTACGCGCACTATTGATTATTTGCTTTGCATATTTATTAGTCTACAGATGTGAAAAGCTGAACTATACCTCTCTATATTCCTTTTTCAGCCTACTAGTTAGCGATAAGTAAATTCAATTACTTCATCTAAAAAAAGTTAGTGATAAGTAAATTTAGGAACTTTTCACAGGTAGGGTAAGTTAGAAAGGATTTCAATATGGAAAGTTGGAAACCAGGAAGAGGGAGTTTCGTGTTTGTTATACATGCTTCATTTTACAACATAGAATTGTTATCACATGGTTGGTAGAGGGTCCACACTCTTATGCAATTTGTTACTGCACTGTTTTTTTAGGCAGGGCAGAGTTGTTTTGATTTTTGTTCGTTAACTCTATGGATAATCCTGTTTTCTCTTTTCGTCCTTGTCGTGCTATTCTTACTGGATGTCTACATTGAACTTTCAATTCTTGTGCTTCCCAAATAAATATATTTCTTAAAAGGGGAGATTTGTTAGCATATTACGTGGTACAGAAGTTACAATCTATACCTCCGCGCTTCTTTTTTCCTGTTTCAACTTTTATGGAGTTACTAAAAGTAGCTTGTGCCTCTTACATGCTCCTCAATAAACATTTAAAACAGATCCATTTCAAGCGTCATCTTAGTATTTTGGAAAATCAAACGTAGATCTGCTTGAGATGAAGTGAGCATGAAATTGTGAATTTGCAAACAATGTCTCTCGTTAGCATGCGGGGATTGCGTTGTAATCTAAGTTGCTCGGACTCTCCAAAATGGCTGCCGCACCGTGACGGATCCTCCAAAAATGCACTACTTTTGGAGGATCTGACACGTACCCGTCAACATTTTTGAAGAGTCATAGTAACACAGGTTGTAATCACTAGTCTGATTGTGGCTCATTCATTCAATTTGGGTCAGTTTCCTAGGAATTATTTGGTTGTCATGGACCTCCTATTAACAACTGCTAATTTAGCTATCCATGACCTGCAAGGGGGTTGCCTTTGACTTGTAGTTCTTTGTTCTGTGATATAAACTAGTAGTCGATGCAGAATGATGTGGAAGGTGACTGCTTCAAGTTTTATTTTTTTACAGTGCACGCATTCCCTGTTTTCTTTCTTTCTTTTTTGACAGTTGAAGAGGAAGTCTGCATTTCTTGGTAAGTTTCTTAACTGTTGGAAGGAAATTGAAACAACGGGTCTCCCTTGCAGGTCTCCAGGATATGCTCCAGTTCCTCCGTCGGGCAGTTCTCCCAATGTTCACTCAGATGGGGAACGGGCATGGAATGAACAATCACTGCAAGATCAGTTAGCAAATATGCCCTTTGCTCAATACACACACACTGGTTTTCTCCCTTTTCAATATCCAGGTGCTAACAACCTTAGTATTCCAAAGGCTCAACTTGAGGCCCATAAGACACTTTTACAGCAACAAATTGAGGTATTAAATTTTCTCTGCCCGATTGGTATCTTTATCTACTATGCCTCTATTATACATTTGGTATTATTCTGTAAAAGAGCAGGTAAATTTCAATGCACAAATCAATTCTACATGCATGGATCTCGAAGTGGTCTTTTGTTCAATTTTACTCACCTATGTTTGTGTAAATTTCTCCAACTAATATTTTGGAAAACAATTGTTAATCTTAGCGAGAACTACAAGATTTTTAGAGAATATCGTGATTTAGATTTAAGTTATGGATTAAGGAAACATCTGATAACCTATTTGATCTTCTCAGATGAGTTGTACTCTTTATTCTCGAGTATTTCCTTTTGTTATCTCTCAAGTAAATTAGATCTCACGTGGCTCCTGATTGAGATTTATTATTCGTTACTTCAGTTTGTGGGCAATGATCTCTAGGTAGAGTTCAATAGCACAGTCTGGATATTATTACTATTTGTAGATAATTGCTAGCTTTGCTTTATTTGTTTGGTTATCTTATCATTCCCTTTTTTCTTTTGGGTTTTGAGGGGGGGGGGGGGTTATTTTTATGGCTAATAGGTGGATGAGATATATGAAACATAGGCTCACTACAATCTGATATATACCATTCATCATGCACATGGCTGCTTTATAGTGGACTGGATTCTCATTTTGGAGAATTGTTTTTCCTTACCTTTTCTCTCTACTTTTTGTAATGCATTCTTTTGATCTCTCACTGTGAACTTAATTCTCATTCGAATTATGCCGCTGGTGTACACTGTATTTGTGATCAGGTTCTGCAAACCCAGCTCAAGCTTTTAGAGAATCCAAACACACATAAAACAGCAGATGCTTTAGTAACTTCTGATAGTAAGGGAAAAGCAATTTTGTCAGAGAGTTCTCGAGGACAAACCGAAGGTGCAGAAATTTGAAGCTAGCCAAACTGTATATTTATGGTAAGGGCAGGCTGGAGTTCGGACGTACAGTTAGAAATAGTAGCAATTGAACAATGGAATTTATTAGAGGTTCTGTAAGTTGTACAATTCTCGAGTGCTATGGGAAGTGTTGTATTTTAGTTCAGCAACTGATTATTTTTCTCTTCTGATAGGATTTCTTCTTAAGAATGACAAAATCTTGTAGGCCTGGTGAGTTTTAACTTCACTTATGGTGTACTATACACAATTTTCTTATATTAAACTTCACTTCTTCTGTACTCCAGTTTCAGTAAAATATGATAGTATACGTCCTAAGCCAAGCATTCATATTATTCCTTGTTTTTCTCTCTTATTTTTCTGTGAGGCTAAATTGCACTCAGTAATTAGAAAGTTGAACCACGGATTATAGCTGTAAATTGAGCTTTTAGGTTGTACCTAGAATTTGCGTGGACATTTGAGTGTCAGATTTAAGTATTGGAGTATATACCAGTGAAAACAGCATTTTTCTTATCCTTCTGCTTTAGCTCACAACCGGGAATATGTTGCAGATGATCCACCAGAATTTCGACTAGCAGATTTTTACTCTTTCCCGAACAACACGGTGTGAAAACACTCGGGCTTTGGTTTGGGTTAGAGGAAGGCAAAACTCAACTATAACTTATAACTCAATCGTAAAATTGGATTATTAGCGTTGCATTATCGGATTAACAATTGGTGAACGGATTAAATTTTTATAGTTAATGGTTTATCAATGTGGGGTTGAATTAATCAATTTCCTTATTGGGTAAATCGTTAATCCATTAAAAATTATCATAACATTTACATTTTTATGCCTGGAAATAAAATATATATTTTATCTTTTCGTTATTGCCATTTATAAAATGTCGCAAAGGTTTTGTTTTATAACTTGAAGAGTTGTGCGAAAGAACTTGGCACAAGCAGTTGTGGCAGCTTATTAAGATTCAGCTGGTTGTTTTTTTATGGTAAAATACAAAGGTTTTGTTGCTTTATCTTTGCAACAACAAATATGTAAAAGAACTAGTGGTGGCCAGTGGGCCGGGCTCGGGTCTGGCGGGCCGGGTCTGGCGGGGTCGGGGTCGGGTCGGGTCTGGCGGGGTCTGGCGGGACTTGCTCCAGTCCCGTCCCGATCCCGTCGGTATCGGGGCGGGGCGGAGTCGGGATCTGGGCGGGGTCCGGCGGGTTTTCCTTCTTTTTTTTTTTTTTTAAATAACATATGTATAAAAAAAACTCAATAAACAAAACAAGATAGTATAATAAAAACATCCCAATGTTGTTTTTGTGCCTCTTATATTATTTAATAGACATATGATTTTTTTGTAATACAAATACAATTGTCTAAAATCTAAATTGCAACTTTGTGGTGTTGTCCAAAAGTTGCAAATTACATAATAAAATTGCAATTAAAAAAATTACATTCTCAAAAAAACCTGTTCTAATTGCTTGATGATTTCCTGTGGTTCTTCGGTTGGAATTGGTATTTGTTGGTCAAATTGATCCACGTCGCTTCCACTACCTTCGGTTAAGATTTCGTTGTAGTTTTCATCTTCTTCTTCGTTGATCTCCGGTTGACCGCACCTTCTCCGCTCCGCTCGTATCCAATCTCTGAATAATACTGCAATTTCCAAGCTGTCTCCGGCTAATGAGTGTCTGTAGTCTCCTATTTGATATCTACCGGCAGAAAAAGTGCTTTCAGACGTAGTTGATGACGCTTGAATGTTCAAAACATCTCGGGCCATCAATGAAAGTGTCGGAAAGGTCTTCTCATTCCCCTCCAAAGATTTCAAACAAGTCTTCATGTCCATCTTCATTGATAACTTCTTGATACGGTACATTTAACCCCGCAAAATAAAAATATTCAACTCGCTAATTTGGTTAGTAGAGGTACGGTCGCACATTCTATTTCGAGGCTTTCAATACTAGCCGCGTAAACAAGATGTCTTTGTGAGGTTGTGTTGAAGATGAAGAAGATGGTATGGAAGCCGGTAAGTTACTAGCATTTTCTTGTTGATAAAATCTATATATTTTTTTGCATTGGTGTTCTACGCTAGACAACACTTCTTCTTTAGTTTGTTCAATAGGTATTGGGTGATTTAGATTTTTGGGACTTGGAGGTGGTAGTACTTCTATACAATCGTAAATAGTTTCAATTAGTGATTTAGTACCGTCTATTTTAATAGTAGGATTTAATACAGAACCAATAATATAAATAGAGGGAATAGGAATAAAATATTTTTTTATTTTGACAAATATTTTTTTAATAGTCGCCTTATAAGTGGTTTTTCCATATATTCACTAAGTAATAAAAATATTAGAGTTATATAAAACAACATAGTTGAAATAGTAGGATAATATATACCGGAAAATTCTTTTGTTGCTTGAAAAAAATTCTCTAAAAATACAATAAGTTCGGAAATTTTTACCCAATCACTATCTAAAATCATATCAACTGGATTTTTATTATGAGAGTTAAAAAATAAAGTTATAGGTATTCTATAGTCATAAGCAACAAGTAGTTGCTCGTATAAAGAATTCCACCTAGTGGATACTTCTTGTGGAATTTTTCTATAAGGCAGTCCACAATCGTGACAAGTTTTTTTATATTCTTTTCTACATTGTACTTTATTACTTTTAAAAATAATGTTTATAGCAAATTGTATTTTACTAAGAATGTCTTCAAAAAGTGATAGACCATCCTTTACAATTAAGTTATATATATGGCACGCGCATTTTATATGAAAATGATCTGGAAAAGATGGAGTTAAACTATTTTTTTAAATTGTAATTGCGTAATTGTTAGAAGAAGCGTTATCTAATGTAATAGTCATAATTTTATCGGTAATTCCGTAATAATGGCACACTTGATAAATATTATCTGCAATAAAAGTACCAGTGTGCCTATCATCTATAAATCTATACGCTAAAATACGTTTTTGCATAGACCATTTATAATCTATCCAATGACAAGTTACAGTTAATTAATCATGACCGTTAGTACTATGACCTATATCAGACGTGATAGATACTTTGCCATTAAAATGATATAATGAAAAACGTAAATATTGTTGATATTCATGCGCGAATTTAAATACATCTCTCTTAACAGTTGATCTAGGAAAACCGTTAAAATCAGGATTATATATATCTCTAATGTAATGAATAAAACCGGGAGATGAAGGAAATGAAAAGGGCAAACCCTCCACAGCAACTAATTTTGATATTGCTTCCCTATCTCTATGTTTATTGTATTTAGAGCCTACAATTCCCCCCGTCATAGGGTTAATTTGACCATGTACTTGGTCCGGGACGAAGACGTATGTGAACCTTGTCCCGATGGAGCGGCGTTTGCGCACCTGGGTTTTGAAGCCCGGTATTGGGCATACCTAGTGGATGAGCACTTACTACGTGTCTAATTACACCCCCCCGTCCCACCGTGACCTTTTCCAGTTTTAAATTTTAAAACATTTTTACAAATTTTACATATAACTACTTGATTCTCTACATCCCTATCAAAAAATGTCCATGCATCTGATTTTAATGGTCGTTTTGCTGGACCTCGTATCATACTAGGGGGAATAGGAGGTATTTCAGTTGAAGGTGCACTAGTGGGTGTGTTGTCATCAACATTAGTGGGTGTATCATCTAGATCATCGTGTAAATTAAAGTCTTCTTGAGTTCCAGAAAATAGTTCATCGTCTAAATCTAATGGTATTGTAGGAAAATGTTGAGTATCAACAAAATCATCATGTGTAGGAATAAGATGACTAGAAGAAGTACCATTGCCCTGGTTGTCGCCCCTACTAGAAGAAGTCTTACCCTTACCCTTAAACATACCTCTAATTCCTTCCATTTTAATTATATGCTAACAAATAATTAAAGTAAATGAAATTAAGTGCGCTAAATAAAATAAACAGACAATAATAATTTAATGAAGGAACGAATGTACCAAACGCCGACGTAACATCGACGTGTAATGAGAGGTTGAAAATTGAAACTTTGCTCGATGGAAGATCATCAAGCTAGTTGCCAACTTCACTCCCAATTCCCAAATGAATAAATAAAATTGAATATTTAGCAAACAATGTAGACTTGTAGAGAGAGATATTGAGAGATTAGAGAGATTGTAGGAAGATTTGTGAGAAAGATGAAGAGAAAATGAGTTATTTATAGTTGGAAAATTGGGTTAAAGTGTAAATATAATAACTTGTGGGTTAAAAATAAATATTAAGGGGTTGGGGGAGGGGGGAGGCCTAAAATGGCCGTTGGTGCAACGATCATATTTGCAAAGGGGGGACAAAGGGCGAGGTCGGGTCGGGCGGGCCTGGGGCGGGCTCGGGTCTGGCAGGATGAGACATTGTCCCGTCCCGAGTTCGAGGCCCGCCACTGTTTTTTTTTAAGCGGGGTCGGGGCGGGACCGGGACGGGGTCGGGCCGTCCCGGCCCACTGGTCAGCCTTAAAAAGAACTAGAAATTGTGATCAGTGTTTTCAAAAGCATTTTTGGGGTGAGTCTCGAGGCGTGGCGTATCAAATAAAAGGCGTCATCGATATCCCGATATCATTCGATGATCATTAGTCGAGACTATTTTAAGAGTTACGCTCTATCATTAATATCTCACTCTATTAATGACAACGTAAGCTCAAGGGATGCACATTAATGAATAATTACAAACAATCAAATAATAATTCAATAATTGCAAATGCAAAAATATTAATCTCCATTAATAATAATATGAATGTGTATAAAGTACATTTGTCCTAATACAGATTGTCTCTAGGACATAAATATATTTTCAACTACAAACAACGATACCATACTCGTTGTCCCATAAATGAGGTCGGGGAATAAGTTGTACGCAAATCTTATCTCTACCTTCTATTTTTGAAGAATGAAAGGTAGAGAGACTATTTTTCGATAGACTCTCGACTAGAAATAAAGCAATAGCAATAAAACAATAACAATAAAGCAATAGATCAATAACAAACATGTCAAATAGAAAAAACAGTAACTATAATAAAATAGTATGCTACGCGAAGAATGAAAGATAATAAATATTATTATCGAAGTACATGAAACTACAAAGAAAATAATGTGACAACAAGCATGGAAGTATAAACTTGGTAATGTTCTATTAACTACTAGCCAACTACCATAATACGAATCCTCCACAAACTCCTATAAATTCATATTTCACTAACCTTTAAAAACAATAATCCAGTGAAATTCCACAACGTTAGGTATGAGGAGGGTAGATTATATGCAGATTTTATCTGTATCTTGATAGATAGAACAATTGTTTTCGAGACACTCGACTCAAAACAAAGCATAAGCACAAGTAAAAAAAGTAAAAACTCCTCTGAATTTTTTAAAAAGAGAGGAGGGGAAAGCGCTTAAAAAATAATTTACCGAAAACACTCTACATAGGAGTATTAAAAGACTTTGTTATGTCTAACAAATAGTATCTATTTTTGTTGTGTTTTCTTTAAATATTTTTCGGTTTTACTTTTCTCCTAGTCTAGTCTCTCCACGCTGTTCTGCTTCAAATTGACGCTGTGTGTGTGTGTGTCTTTTCAGTTTCTAGAAAAACCATCTTTGAATAAGACTTCAAGATTTTGAGCCCTCACTTTTTTTCGCTAGGGTTTTCGTCTCCATACGCTCCTCTTGCGTGCTGTTTCTAGGTTTTTTTGTACTGAAGCTTGTGAGTTCTAGGGTTTATCACTCCGTTCGTTTCTCACCATGGCGGCGGAGAAGCTTAGAGATTTGAGTCAGCCTATTGATGTTTCGTTGCTCGACGCCACTGTTGCCGCTTTCTATGGCACCGGATCTAAGGAGGAGGTGAGAACAGTTGCCCTACCTCTCAATTTGTCCATTTTCCCGCTCACAATTGCTGGTTAATTTCCCAAATTTTCGTTTTTCAATGGCTTGGAAACGCTAATTACTTTTCAGACTCGGCTACTGAAAATTTTCTGAGTGCTGGTGTTGAGTTGAATTGGAAAATCGGTTTAGCGAAGATTCATTTTCTTGCTTTTTGTTGCGCTATAAGTTGGACATTTGGTTTGTAATTGATTGCAAGGAAGCGACATTTCCTTTCAGGAATTTGAAGAATTTCTATTGCTTACACCAGTCATTCCTGTATTTTTTGCTTAACTCATTGATGTCACCGAGATATTGACTAATGTTTCTCCAATCCCTAAGTATTTTTAGTTTTAAAAAAGGAAAAGAATAAAGAGAAAGCTGCAGGAAAGGGGGAAAAGTCCCCATCTACATATGAAGAAAAATGAAGGCTTTGGATGTAGGTGGTTTTTGCTCCGTGGTATCCTGAATTTTAATTTCATTATCTTGAATATAGGTAGATAGTGACACATTAGAAGGATTTTGAACCCTGCTATGTGGATAGAGAAAAACGAAAGGGATCTGTATACCATCTTTCAGAAATATACAATTAACTCAGCAGTTCTCTAGTATGGCTCTAGTTACCCCTTTAGTGTATAATGCCAGGTTGTTGCTAGAACACTTAAAAAAAGGACGTCTATTGCATTCTATCAGGCTTGTTTGAATGCTTTATGTAGCTGTAGATTCACCAATTGAATAATGGGGTCTATATTCTGTGAATTAGAAAGCGTCACAGTTAAAAAATGGAAAATATCATCTTTGAGTGTTTAGTGTGAATAGCAATTCAGTAAGACCATGTTAGTTGCCCGTCATTAGAACTAGTCTGTTCACCAGTAAAAGGGGTGTATCAACGAGCCTTAAATAGTGACTCTTCACCGAGGCAGTTGTCTAATTTCGACAAATTTCATGTCGCTTGAATTGTCTTAAGATTGTGACTGTTTCTCTCCTTGGAAAACATCATATTAGATGGATTTGTGATTTACATGGAGTTAACAAAGAAACAAGATGGGCAACTAACACGCTAGGAATAGTTGATACACGAAGATCGTGTTTGAGGACTGGAACTTGTAAAATCGTTGTTTTCATTGCTAGTCATATTACAAGAATATTTCAAAGACTGGATTACAATAATAATGATAGTGGTGAGTGATAGAAACTTCCATCTGGATTACACTAATAATAATGATAGTGGTGAGCGATAGAAACTTCCATCTGGATTACACTAATAATAATGATAGTGGTGAGTGGTAGAATCAACCATCTGGATTACAATAATAATGAATATAGTGGTAAGCGATAGAAACTTCCATCTGACATTTAATGTGATTTTGCATCTGCTTTCTTTTTGGCGACCAGATATTTACACGGAACCTTCAATTTCCTGCTAGGCTCGGAAGAAAAGGAACCGAAGTATTTGTTGTTCCACGTTAAAAAATGTAGATTATAGAGAATAAACAAAAGAAGCTGGCTTAGCCCCAAAGGATCATATATATAGCTTGTCAATTGGTTTGCTATGTCATCACTACTGATGATTCCCTTTGAACAATTATTCTATTCCACCATTTTTTTGTTGCTCTTTTCTTAAGTATATACTGTACATATTGCTTTGTAGAGAGCTGCAGCGGACCATATTTTGCGTGACTTGCAAAATAACCCAGATATGTGGCTTCAAGTGGTTCACATTCTATCGAGCACTCAAAGCCTGAATACTAAGTTTTTTGCGTTGCAGGTCAGTTTTACAGTATTTTTGTGATACTGGACTTGCAGCCATGACCTTTTTGTTTAATTTTTAGTTTCAATCTTTAAATTGGGTTAAGATTGTTTAACTGTTATACTGTGATTAATGTTTTTATTTTAGTGTCAGTATTTAAATAGGATTGAGATTGTTTAACTTTAACATAACTGTTATACTGTTCCTTGGTAAGTATGACTTTTGACTGATGTTGTACTGGGGAGAAAAGTAATTCATGTAGTAATTTGTCATGATTTATGGTGAGAGTTAAGTTGAGGAATTATTCTTGGACATTGGAGATAAGGGAGGGCTGACAATCCAAATAGTAATTTTTTTGAAAATTGGGAAATTTGAATTGAGTTATTTAGCTTTGAGGAAAAAATGTGGACCAGAATGCTAGAGTTTCATGTCTTGGATATATGAAAAGATAGAGATGCTGTCAGGTGGCATTTATTGCGGAAAAACCCAAATATAAGATCTGTTTTGGTTCACTTCTTTTTCTCTGTTTGTTTGACACTTTTAGTTTAGTTATATATATGGATGGATGTTAACTGGCTTCACCCTGCAGGTTCTAGAAGGTGTTATAAAGTATAGATGGAATGCATTGCCTGTCGAACAACGAGATGGAATGAAAAGCTATATTTCTGAAGTTATTGTGAAGGTATAGCTACACAATTCTTGTCATTTTCTCTGTTAAGTCTTTTGGACCTTGAATTGAATTTCTAATTCCCATGGATTTTATTGACTGTTCCGTTTATGCTTCTCTCTATATAGCTTTCCAGTGATGAAGCATCTCTTCGGCGGGAAAGGCTGTATGTTAGCAAGCTAAACATAATATTGGTTCAGGTACTCTTTATTCACACATCACTCGTTTTATCAAGAAGAAAATCACACACACACACAGAGCGCTCATTCTCTCTCTCTCTCTCACACACACACACACAGAGAGAGAGAGAGAGAGAGAGAGAGAGAGAGAGAGAGAGAGAGAGAGAGAGAGCACTCATTCTCACACACACATACACACACATAAGCTAAACATAATATTGGTTCAGGTACTCTTAATACACACAACACTCGTTTTATCAAGAAGAAAAACACACACAGAGCGCTCTCTCTCGCTCACACACACACATGGACACACTCTTTTCTGTCTCTGTGATTGATTGCAAGTCATGAGACTGATTGTGACTCAAGTTACACATGAAGTTGAAAGGTCTTACATTATTTATTTTTTCCTTGGCATTTATATTCAGATTTTGAAGCATGAGTGGCCAGCAAGATGGCGAAGCTTCATTCCTGACTTAGTTGCGGCTGCAAAGACAAGCGAAACTATTTGTGAAAACTGCATGGCCATATTGAAGGTTTATCTACATCTCATTTCCATCTTCCAATGAAAACATTAGAATGAAGTACACCTTGATGACTTGAAATGATAATCTTCAGCTTCTCAGTGAGGAGGTTTTTGATTTCTCGAGGGGTGAAATGACGCAACTAAAGATCAAGGAGCTCAAACAATCTCTAAACAGGTACAATTCCTGATCTGTTTGAGTTTTTTCCTTATACATCTTTTTCATGTTTTTTTTTCTAGTTTAATTTTCAACATAGGATTGTTTGATTTATGGGATAGCCTGAAGTAGTAGCGAAACATACTGATGTTAAGTAGAGTCTAGAAATCATTTGCCAGTGAGTCTGGCCTTGGTTGAAGTTTTGAAATTGGGGAATAGAAGAGAGGAATTAAGTAGAAATAGGAAAATGGTAGAGAAATCCGAAACTTAAAAACTTCCCTTTCGTTGGTTGCTAGAGAGAATAGGATTCAAAGAGTTCTCAAAATAAAAAAAAGAGAAACAAAAAATAGCATGTAAAAGACTTATCATTGTTTTGGTGAGAGTCTATGTGGGCACAGGAGAAAATATTTCTCCATTCTATGTTTTTCCGGGAAGAAAGATCATTTACAGTTTATTTTCTTCTCATCCTTTTTGATAAATGCATAGGCTTGTTGTATTTTCTTACCGATTAGATAATATTTGTTCCTTTGCCTTGTACTGGTCTATTATTTTGGACACTTAACTTGTTCTTGCCTGCTATTTTTTTAAAATTATTTTACTATTGTTTTTTGTTTTTCAAATATTGAATGTGATTAAAACCTGGTTATTTCTCCTATTGCTCGTGTAAATCAGTCGGTTTTGAGAATAAAAGATTGTATGCACTATGGATTGTTGAGCTCCTTTTATAATTTGAAGAAGAGGTCTTTAATATAAGCATTACATATATATTAATTATGGTAAGATATCTTTTTTCCATTTATAAATTTAGACATATCTTTCTAAGACGCTGGCTGCTTTGTTTACAGCGAGTTTCAACTCATCCATGAGCTATGCATGTATGTGCTATCAGTATCCCAAAGAACTGAGCTCATCAGGGCTACACTTGCTACCCTACATGCTTTCCTTTCATGGATTCCACTTGGCTATATTTTTGAATCAACACTGGTTTGTATTTCTCAGCCGCTTATTATTTATCTTTTTAATTGAAACATGTTCTACAATTTGCTGTTTCAATGTGCTTGAGAAGTGCTGCCTGACTTGTGTCTCTTCATATTCAGCTGGAAACCCTGCTTAAATTTTTCCCCGTGCCAGCTTATCGCAACCTCACTCTTCAGTGTCTGACAGAGGTATATTATGACAAGATCTTTACTGGAGTTTCTTTTAACAAATGAATTGATCCACATCGATTCAGTATACTTCTTGGTTTCTGTGTTAATTTGACAGGTTGCTGCCCTTACTTTTGGGGACTTTTATAATGACCAGTATGTCAAGATGTACACCATATTCATGGTGCATTTGCAGGTGAGCGTAATTAATCATTAACGATACTTTGTGCTTCTTTTAGTTGGTTCAAGATTGTACCCTAGATGAAGTCTGTCTATGGTTGTTAATTATGTCTTTTGTATTGCTGTATCTAGTTTCTAGTTTCTCTGTCAACTTTGTAACTTTTGACAGTGATTTTGTATTTTTGAGCATGGTAAGGCTATTTGGTTCTACTCTGAAGCTAGACTACTGTCTGTTTGATTTTCATTTGAGCCTTTAGAGAGTTCCTAGAATTGGTTGCTTGGCCTACACATTGTTAGGAGTTGTTAGAGGAAACTTTCTCTATGTATCAAATTTTGAATTGTTGTGTGAATTGATAATGAAATTTGTGCCCTTTCCTCCTTATTTGTGTAACAAACACGCCCTATGTGATTAAAATCTATTTTCTTTAGCCGTTGCCAAATATATCTAGTATTTAGCTTTTCCTATGGGTTTGAGGGTTGCCAGTTGACCTTGTGTCAAATGAATGGATAATTTCTTTATAAATTTATTCTAAAGGTGAATGTTAGTCTTATGAAGACCTTTGTGGAGAACAAACATTCAATCACTGACATACTGCCAAGTAGAAATGTTGGTCTGATAATAGTGGACAATATTGATGTATTACATGGGGAAGTTGAATAATTTGGTGTCGTCCGTGGCGAACCATATTTCTATCTAGGTTTCTTTCTAATTTGTATACCACTTGTATACCAGGCTGCTTCAGAACATATGTGAACCCATTATTTTATCAAAAAAAGAAATATAATCCGAGTAGGAGATACGGGAAACTTTTAAATCTTCTCTAGGACAATGTTTAAAGCAAAGGTGGTATTGACTCATTAGACTAGGTTGTTCTCTTGTTGACAAAATGTGGGACCTCTTTAAATTGCTCATTCTGGTCTTGTCAAGCTACTTTTGTCTGTGTTTGCTTTGTCCTTTAGCAGATGCAATGATGAGTTTTAGTTTGCCTTCCAATTTTAGATTTAGTAAAACATCATGTTCAACTTGCTGAAGGACACAGTTTGTTGCTTTGATAACTGAGTTGGAATGTCACTGTAGACTCAGTTGCTTGAAGCAAAATGTCCAAACTTGCAGTTGTAACTTGATTCATCTGCCGTCCTAGGTGTTAATGTTGTTGATATAGCTTATTTAGTTATACTTTTTTTTTTTTTGGCTAATTATGTTTGTGCTATTGTGCTCATTATCTGATGTCTTTTTTTCCCCACATCTAGAATGTTCTTCCTCCTAACACAAACATTCCCGAGGCCTATGCTAATGGAAGCAACGAAGAGCAGGTTTGTTTGAGATAGTGAATGGTTATTTTGTTGTTGTATTCACTTATAAACTTATGCTTCACTTTCCTCTATCCAGGCATTCATTCAAAATCTGGCATTGTTTTTTACGTCATTTTTTAAGGTAAGCTTCTTTACTTTGTGTTTACGACATGAGAACTTTCATTTTGAAGTTGCGTATTGACAATATGATTTTGGCATGTAGTCAGCATTGTCTCTTACAAGCTACTTTGTATGCAGTCTCATATATGTGTGCTAGAATCATCACAAGAGAGTATAAATGCCCTCCTGTTGGGACTTGAGTATCTTATTAACATCTCATATGTTGATGATACAGAGGTTTTCAAGGTATTATTCCACTGTTTGTTCGTGATTCATACTCTTTCTTGGAAGAGTCTGATTGCTAAGGTAGGTGTGGTTTGACAGGTTTGCTTGGACTACTGGAATTCCTTAGTTCTTGAGCTGTTTGAACAAACACATCACAATCTAGATAATCCTGCAATGACTGCAAATATGACGGGGCTTCAGGTATGACAAGTTACATGGATCCTTTTGCCTAGAACTCTCCAAAAACAAACTGCTCATATGCAAGTTTTTGTGTTAATTAAGCAGATGCCCTTGCTTTCCGGCATGGCTGATGGTCTTGGAGCGCAACTTATGCAGAGGCGACAACTTTATTCTGGTCCAATGTCCAAGTTGAGGTTACTTATGATATCTCGCATGGCAAAACCTGAAGAAGTTCTCATTGTTGAAGATGAAAATGGGAACATTGTCCGTGAAACAATGAAGGACAATGACGTCCTTGTGCAATACAAGGTATCTATCTTGTTATAGAATAACCTGTTCAATTTGATTGACATTCTTTTGCTCCTCTTGTTGGGTTGGAGTAAATTAAGAGATGCATGTTATATCTGGTGAAATGCACTTTGCTTGATTCTTGTTTTGCAATGTCGAGTCCTTTTATTTACGTGTTTAATGATATTTAATGTTGCAGATCATGAGGGAAACTTTGATCTACTTGTCACATCTTGATCATGACGATACTGAAAAGCAGGTGAACTTCCTTTAAAGCTATCGACTTCGATGTGACTTAAATAAATGTAGTTGAAGCAGCATGCTAAATGTTCCGTAAGCTAGTATCAGTTCTCTATTTTCATATCGGCACTTTTCTGGATGGTTAATTGGCATCCAAGAAGTCTACTTTGGAAATAGGTTGTTTGGATGTGCTATTATTAGTTTTCTAGATTATGGTGAGTGTCTTGGTAATTGCTGGAGAGCTCTTAAATGCATGAATTCCGTCTGTTGTAGAATTAGTCGAGATAATGATACTATCCTTATTTGCGAACTACTGGATAGAGTTGTCTGGGCAATGTTATTTGTCTTCTGGCTAATTGCACTTTGTTTGGTACTTCAGTGGCCTAGTTATATTTGAGCTGTTCATTTGTTTATCTTCAACATACTTTCAAGTGCTGTTGCTAATGCTTCTGGCTTGATGAACCTTTTTCGGTGATTGTATGTTGTTAGCTACTATTTCTTTACTTTGACACTGTTTCGTGAAAAATGTTTCATGGTGCACAGTCGCTATTTTTTGAGATTCATAATTATTCCATATTCGTGTATCACTCCAGATGCTGAAGAAACTAAGCAAACAACTCAATGGTGAGGACTGGTCATGGAACAATCTAAATACATTATGTTGGGCAATTGGTTCCATATCTGGGTCGATGGTGGAGGAGCAGGTATGCTTATAGTATGTTTATACTAGTTTGTTTTGTGTAGGTATCTACCAAATTACATGGTTCCACTGCAGCTCAAGTTGTATTTTGGTTGTGCAACTTTCTTGTGTTTCCCCATTCAAGAGATCGCCAAATTTTTTGTTGCATGCTGTCAATTACTAAAGTTTTGCTTTGTCATCGTCTGTGTGCATCTTCATTTTCTTGCATCAAACTGAGCAATAAGATTAAATCTCATTTGTAGCATTTGAATGCTAAGTTCTTGATTTCTCACAATTTTTCCCCGTGTTCACTTTGGCAGGAGAACAGATTCCTTGTCATGGTGATACGCGATCTGCTGAACCTATGCGAAATCACCAAAGGAAAAGACAACAAAGCTGTAATTGCAAGTAATATAATGTATGTATGTGATGTCATTGTGGCCTGCCAGTTGTTATTCGTTTTGCCAGACATTTCAATTACAGTGCATAGTGATTACAAGTCTAATTAAATGTTATTCATTGTTTTACATTTGCTTTTCTCTCAAAAAATCTCAAATGTAATCTTCTCCAGAATGTTGCTTATACTAATTTTTTAAGATGGTGTATTGCCTACGGGTACACTTTATCCTTTCAATTAAAAATTGTAGTCATGACTTTTTTTGATCAACTGCCAGGTATGTGGTGGGGCAATATCCTAGATTTTTGAGAGCTCATTGGAAGTTCTTGAAGACTGTTGTGAACAAATTGTTTGAGTTCATGCATGAAACCCATCCTGGAGTGCAGGTTACTATTTCTTAATGATTTAACTTTCAGCTACTGTTTTATTGTTTATCCTTGTCGGAATTTTCTTTGCCCTCTAATTACTGAGTGGTTTGGTCACATATCACCAACTGTTGTGCTGGCTCATACAACTGGTGATAATTTGTCATTTTTGTGAAGTCCTACGGAATATATTCCATGTGGTATCAAGTCTCTCTTTGTTATTGACATTGGGTCTCCAAATAAGTGATGAAATGACTTGCACGCTGAGTTGAGTTGCACCGCCCTCTTTTGTTCTGGGAGTGTGGTTGGGTATGGGTTAGATTGCAGGGTACTTGTTTCACTTTATGGCCTAGGACACTGTATTGCAATCAACTATTTACTTGTGCTTACATGCTATGGTTCATTGTGGTGGTAACATTCCTGTTCATGAGGATCTTCCGTCTCGCTTCTATAGGATATGGCCTGTGATACGTTTTTGAAAATCGTTCAGAAATGCAAGCGCAAGTTCGTTATAGTCCAGGTAATAGAATTGTTTGTCAATAGCGCATCATCTTTTTTTCAAGATACAAGGGTGAAAAAATGACTGAACACTGATCCTGTACTGGTGACTATCCTCGATCTCAGGTTGGAGAAAACGAGCCATTTGTCTCAGAACTCTTAACCACTCTTCCCACAACTATTACAGATTTAGAACCTCATCAGATTCATACCTTCTACGAATCTGTAAGATCTTTTTGTACCAATGAATAAATTTCATTTCTTTTCACTTGTTCCTTTAGATGTATTTTATTCCCTCTGCCTTATTCTATATGGCGGTGTTTGACTGGGCACCGTATTTAAAAATAAGAGACTTTTGGCACATACTAAAAGTCATTAAGGGTAAATTGGTAAGTTTAAAGTCAAAAAGACTCCAAAAATATAGAAATATCTCATTCTTTTCGAGACAAACGAAAAAGGTAGAGTGGTACGAAATAGAAGCTGGGGAGTAGTACTTAATCTTTTATACTGAAAAGGGTTCTGTTTCATTTTACTAGGTTGCTCAAATGATTCAAGCAGAACCCGATCCCCAAAAAAGAGAAGAGTATCTCCAGAGGTTGATGGAGCTTCCAAATCAGGTAAGCTGCTACTGACATATGGTCTAGATTAGATGTATTTGGATGCTACTATTTCTTTATTTTTTGTTATCTGTTTTTGCATACTAATATCTGTCTTTGCGTCCATTGAAGGTGCCGCATAACAATACTCATGGAGTTTGCACTACATATTATTGTGGCTTATGAACATTTAATTTTGCAGAGATGGGCTGAAATTATAGGACAGGCACGGCAAAGTGTGGACTACCTGAAAGATCATGATGTTATTCGAGGTGTTCTGAATATATTGCAGGTTACCTTTTATATCCAACGCCGCTTCGTCATTTCATTAAATGCAGATAGATAAATAATATATGAAGATAAACATGGTATAATATCGAATATCAGCAACTGTCGGATATGCACTCTTGGTCCAGCGGTCAAGCTGTTCCTTGAATTTGAAGTGAGAGGTTACACGGTTGAACCTTCTATCCGCTTTCTCAGTGCTGTTCTTTTTCTTCCTTTCTTTTAAGTTTTAGCTATTGTTTTATTTATTTATTTCAAAGCTCTTTTAACAGTTTAAAAAAATATTTCATTCCTTCCTGCATATGGAGGGAGTGTAATTCGGAAGAAAAGGAATCGACAGTGTTTTAAAAGCAAATATGAAAATATACATTTTCTGAAATATAGATTTATATATTATTTTTTGGCTTTTTGGTGTAGACTAATAGATGTTAATACAGTAGATAGAACGTTAGATTTCCTTAGTTTCCTACAGCGATATAAAGGAACTGATTTGTGTGGTTGGCACAAACTTTGTGCTTCTTTTTGTCACATTTTACCATTCTAAAAAGGTCATGATATTCTTTTTTCCTTTTAAATATTGAGTTTAAAAACATCATGTCACGGCTCTTTTACCAGTTTAAAATAGGGCTGGTCAGTGGGCCTGGTCGGCCTGACCTCGCCCTGGCCCCAACACCTCACCGGTCCCGCCCCGATCTTCCCTAAAAAAATGGGCACGTGACTCTAACCCGGAACGGGACCTAGGCTCGCCCCGCCCGCCCTCCCTCCCCTTTGTAAAAAATGGCCGTTGCACAACGACCAATTTTGGTCGTTGTGTGCAACGGCCATTTTTGGCCTCCCCCTTAATATTTATTTTTAACCCCTAAGTTAATATATTTACACTTTAACTCAATTTTCCAACTATAAATACCTCATTTTCTCTTCATCTTTCTCACAGATCTTCCTACAACCTCTCTAATCTCTCAATCCACCTCTCTACAAGTCTACATTGCCTACTAAATATTATATTTTATTTGTTCATTTGTATAATTGTATCAAAGTTCAAAAATTGGGACTGAAGTTGACAACTAGCTTGAGGATCATCCATCAAGCAAAGTTTCAATTTTTGAACCACGATTACACGTCGACTTTACGTTGGCGTTTGGTACCTTTGTTCCTTCTTTAAATTATTATTGTTATTTTATTTTAATTATCGCACTTAATTTCGTTATCTTTAATTATTTATTCGCATAATTAAAATGAAAGGATTAAGAGGTATGTTTAAGGGTAAGAGTAAGAGTGCTTCTTCTAGTAGGGGTAACAAGGGCTGGGGTACTTCTAGTCATCCTATTCTTAGACATGATGATTTGATTGATTACACGTATAGATGAAACTTTATTTTTAATGATATACCATTAGACGATTGAAATATATTCTGCAACTCAACCAAACTTTAATTTAGAAGATAATCTAGATGACACACCCACTAGTACACCTCAAACTGAAATTGGAACGCCTCATATTCCCCTAGTATGAGAAAAGGCCCCACAGAACGAAAATTAAAATCTGCTGTATGAGATTTTTTTTTGATAGGGACCAAGAGAATCAAGTAGTTAGATGCATAATTTGTAAAAATATTTATAAATTTAAAATGGGAAAAGGCCAGGGTGGGATGGGAGGTTTATTGAGACATGTACAAAGTTTTCACAAAGCTAGGTGGGATGAGTACGAGCCTACAAAGTCGTGTGCGCAAATGCGCTCTCAGTTGGGACAAGGTTCACATAGTGTCCCGAACCAAGTACATGGTCAAATTAACTCGACGACGGGGAATTTTAGGTCCTAAATACGATAAACATAGAGATAGTGAAACAATAGCAAAATTAGATGCGGTAGAGGGTTTGCCTTTTTCATTTCTTTCCTCTCCTGATTTATTCATTACATAAGAGATGTATAATCCTGCTTTTAACGGTTTTTCTAGATCAACTGTTAGGAGAGACGTTTTTGAATTCGCACACGAATATCAACAATATTTACGTTATTCATTGTATCATTTTCTTGGCAAAGTATCTATCACGTCTGATATTGGCCGTAGTACTAACGGCCATTATTATTTAACTGTAACATGTCATTGGATAGATTATAAATGGTCTATGCAAAAACGTATTTTGACCAACAAATTCCAATTCCAATCGAAGAACCACAAGACATTGTGAAGAAACTAGAAAAAGTGTATAAATATGTAAGTTTTTTAATTGCAATTTTACTATGTTATTTGCAACTTTCAACACCACAAAGTTGCAATTTTGAAATTGTATTACAAAAATTTTGGGATGGTTTTATTACAGTATCTTGTTCAATTATTGAGATGTTTATATATGTTATTTATCCCGCCCTGCCCCGATAAGACCGGTCCCCTTTTCCTATCCCCTTTTCCGACGTGACCGGGAATGGGACAACGGCCGATTCAGCCCAGTCCCGTCGGGTCCCGTCCCGCCGGGACCCGCCCTGAACCCGGCCCACTGGCCACCCCTAGTTTAAAATAACAAGGTCTCGAGGCTCATTTGGTAAATAGATTTAATATAAAGATAGAGTTGTCCAATAGTTACGAACATCACCTTTGTAATACACCTACCTCACCACACGGTATGAAAAGAAATACACCAACCTCACCACTTGCATTAAGAACTTTTTGTAAGATTGTCATCAAGGACAATTATGTTAATGTAAATGAAGTGCGTTTTAGTAATATGATCATGTTACAATAATTTAATTATTTGTTCATTTCCTCAAATGTTGACACTACTTACGGTAAATTCTGCGTATGCAACCTAGTCAGAATTCCTCATGGTTTTCTAGTTTTTTTCACCTTTTTTCTTCTCGTTGGAGGTATTTCACAAATACCTGCTAGGTTAAGGAAGAAGCCAGGCAAAGGGGACAACGACCCTACCGAGTGCTCTTCTTCCAATAGGTCATGAAGTGTCTGCTCATTCTCAATGAACTCAAAAGAAGTGATCCATTTTCTATAATAATTTTAGTGCTTCGAAATCTTTCAGTATTAAATTTGGTGATCTAATTTTCTCAAATTTGGTGATTTAGACTTACATGATATGATGTATATTCCCTTTTCTGCATATGCATGATTTATTTTCTCATCAGTCTTATATTTATCTAAAAATGACCTGAGTGGGCCTTCAATTTTCCACCAGTTTCTGTAGTAAGTGAATCAATCCAGTTCAAGTTTAACCGCTTATTACAGTTTCTGCCTTGAATACTATGTGGTCGCAAACTGTAGTATGTTTGTCATGTCATTATGACAGTTGCCAGGGATTAACTGGGATTTTTTAGCACAAGCTAGCTGCAGTATATCTGGGATTCTTCATGCAGGGCTCTCATTACGTACTATATGTTCCTTTTTTATATTTTTTTACTAAACTTAGTAGATGTATGGACATACATGTTATTTGCAAATAATGAAATATTATTCTTGCAAATCAATGTTTATTTCACAATTTTGTTTTTTTTTTATTTCAAACACCAGCCAAATATTTTCCAATAGGGCCCTGAATTATTCTGTGATTTCCAAATCATGTGGCTACATCTGTGTTGGGACGTGGTATCAGGGAGCTTTGACAATCAGTCTTCATATCCTATTTTATTTGAAATGTTATCCGACTCAGCAATGTCTTTTGCGTTAAAATTTTCCAATTCTCAACATGAGGTTTATCTTCCTTTTTTGCCTTGCAGACAAATACAAGTGCTGCTAGCTCACTAGGAACTTATTTCTTACCTCAAATTACTCGCATCTTTTTGGACATGCTCAATGTTTATAGGTATGGGTATCGTATTTTCTTTTTCTTTATTTGATTTTTATTTTCTAAATATTTAGATGGCTCATTATTATAATAACTTCAAACAGTATTGGGCTTTTCTGAATTTTAGTTGTGAACCTTTTCTGTTGCAGAATGTACAGTGAGCTTATATCTACAAGCATAGCACAAGGAGGGCCCTTTGCCTCAAGGACATCCATTGTGAAACTCTTGCGGTAGGTTCCAGTTTTGATTTTTTTCCTTCTTGCCAACTTTATGATGCATCTACTTACACGTGTGATGTGTGGCAGCTCGGTAAAAAGGGAAACGTTAAAGCTTATTGAAACATTTTTGGACAAGGCAGAAGATCAACCACACATCGGGAAGCAATTTGTGCCGCCAATGATGGACCCAGTTTTAGGTGACTATGCTAGGAATGTGCCTGATGCTAGGGAATCTGAAGTTCTCTCTCTTTTCGCTACAATTATAAACAAGTAAGCTAATGACCCCGAACCCCAGCTGACACTCAGCATGACTGAAATCATAAAGTGTCTGTTTCGTAGTGATACACATGCATTTCTGTTATGCACCATTTTGTCCATATTCTCATGGTACATCTACTTCTATATCTAACATTTTTCTTGGTAGGTACAAGGGTGCTATGATCGAGGATGTCCATCGAATATTTGAAGCTGTTTTCCAGTGTACTCTGGAGGTTAGGTTTTTTCCTCATTTCTCCGAGTTGATTAGTTTCTATTCTCTAGGTTAATTGTGTAGTAACTTTATATGTAGTCTCTTCTTCTATATTAAGTCATCCCAACATTACAACAACTATGCCTCAGTCTCAAGCGTCATCCTCAACGTTATGTAATTAAGATATATACTTATAAAGTGCTTGTTTGATAAAGGGTGTTCCTATTTCAATAATGCTGCAGTGTTGCATCTTCTCACGAATGTTAAAGATGTATTTGTTCAAGGCATTAATTTTGGTGATACTATTCATCATCCTCATTTATTTGATTACAAATTCTTTGTTCTGTTGCTTAATAGATGCATCTTTTTTTGTTTCTTGGAGTCTTTAACTGCTTTTAGTACCGTGGTTTTGAGAGAGGCACCCTCATGTTGCCTCAAGCAAATTTAACAGGTAGTAAGGTTGTTGATTTGCCCTGTCCAGGGTGACACAGCAACCAACTGTATTATGCTTTAGAGATAATTTGGTTACTTTAATAAACATTTGGGAAGTTAAGCACTGTGATCGCCCATGATCTGTTTTGATGAATTCGTTCTATGTACAACAGATGATCACAAAAAACTTTGAAGATTATCCAGAGCATCGGCTCAAGTTCTTTTCTTTACTTCGTGCAATTGCTACACATTGTTTTCCTGCTTTAATACGGCTGTCGAGCCAGGTATGTATTTTCTTCCTGCTCTTTGTATAATGTTATGGACCACAAATTTTAGTTTATGAAGCTTGCAATCCTTCAGATTATTTATATGGCTGTCATCTTTATTTTGAATGACTCGATGAGCTGATGATAGATTTTCATATTCTCCTTTTTTTATCAGCAATTAAAACTTGTCACGGATTCTATAATATGGGCGTTTCGGCACACGGAGAGGAACATTGCTGAAACTGGGCTTAATCTCTTGCTGGAAATGCTGAAAAAATTTCAGGTGTTTCTTTATTGTTGGCCATCATATTGATTGTTTAATATATGTGTTTGGAAGTTTAACAGTTTCTTCTCTCATGGCAGGTTCCTGAGTTTGCTAACCAGTTTTATAGGACTTACTATTTGACGATCGAGCAAGAAATTTTTGCTGTTCTAACAGACACGTTTCATAAGCCTGGGTTTAAATTGCATGTATTGGTGCTACAACATTTATTTTGCCTGGTATGTGTGTACTTAACAGATCAGTCTTCTGATTTGTACTAGCATTTTTGTAACATAGTTCTGTGATTTCAGGTGGAGTCTGGCATGTTGACTGAGCCTCTATGGGATGCATCGACAGTGCCTTATCCATATCCAAATAATGCAACATTTGTTCGTGAATACACCATTAAGCTTCTTAGTACATCCTTCCCCAACATGACATCAGCTGAAGTATGAGCACAAGTTTTACATGATATTTTTCAGGTGTATATACTTTTGCTTTAGATGTTAGTAATGATTTGCTCCTTTTTCAGGTAGCTCAATTTGTCAGTGGGCTATTTGAGTCAACCAATGACCTTCCCACATTCAAGAATCACATAAGGGACTTCCTTGTGCAATCGAAAGAATTCTCTGCTCAGGTTAGTGTTACTAAGTAGACCATTTGTTCCAAGCTTTCTTGGTTTGTTTGGGTGTGGGGGTGTGTAGGTCTTCTATTTCTCTATCCTCTTCCCGTATGTACATGCTTCGGCAGACCCTAATAGATTGTCTCACCTTTTTTTGGTTATTGTACCCAATTTCCTGAAAAAAACTTTATTAGTTGTAGAACCCTACTTTTAATCTATTCATTAATCATTACATATTTTTTCTCAAAAAAAAAAACTTACAAGTGTAATGTACTAATGTTATTAACTAGCTTATTCATTTTTTCTCGTCTTTAGCTGTTTTTTGAACCACTTAACTCTGTTCAAAATAAAGATCTACCCTTTACTTTTCTGAATTTCTGATGTCCTCACCTGGATTCTTCACTTCTCCTGCAGGACAATAAGGACCTTTATGCTGAGGAAGCAGCTGCTCAGAGAGAGAGGGAACAACAGCGGATGCGTTCTATTCCTGGTCTAATTGCACCTAACGAAATACAGGATGAAATGGTGGATTCATGAGATACCCAATGTTCACATATATCTGTTTCCCCTGGAGGTGGTGTGGGTGCTTGGAGCGTGTTATCACGGACTGTAGTGGCCAGGATATCCTATTTTTTTAAAATTTCTGTCAATGTCGTGAAAATTTTCTCACAGTAGTACTGAAAGTGGTCTCTTGGCCTTGTGGCATTGGTTCGAAGGAAAGGATTGGCTAGGTGTAGGTAGTTAGATCCTAATCTAGGAATACAACATGTGTATGGACATTCATGGTTTCATTTTGTTACTTTAGTTGGCTAGAGGAATTGATGGATTGTTGAATTGATCTCGATATTTCTGCCATTGAGAGTAGGTTTATTAATGTATACAGGCATTGGCCGGCTGTGCAGTAATCATTTTTGTTTTTTGGTGGAAACAGCAGTGTATTTTTGCACTATATGCAATGGTGTGATTTTAGTTATTGCGTTATTGGTACATGTGGCTTTTTGCCAACAACTGTTGAAAATATATTAATGAAGGGCATCTATGAATTGTGACAAAAGTTTAGGGGACAATGATTTCTGTTTCATTACGGGAACATTACTGTTGGTTCGTGCTCATAAGTGATTAAAAAGAATAAACAGTAATAGAGGGAATATAGGCATATGCGTTGATTGTTTTATTTTATTTGCTTCGATTTTGCTGAAACTTTTCTCCAAATAAGTACAAATGGAATATTCAGTAGACGTGGATTGTGCTTCAACGGCTTGAACATCTGCGGAGGACGTATTTTTTTCCGTTCTTTTTCGCTGTCTCCGAAGGACGTAGACTGATTCAAATTATTGAATGCCTAATAAATTAGAATGGAAGAAAGAAATATAGGACCAACGTGAAAGTAAACTCAGAAGTAATATGTCACTTGAATTACCAGTGAAATAATTAAGGCGACTAGAAATTTATATGAGAAAATCAAAATAATGGTAGTGATTAGAAAATTATGAATGAGAATTTGAAAGTTTCTGAAAAACAGCTCGGATCTAAATTTTAAAAATTTGCTCAATCGGATAGCTTCCCCCCCCCCCCCCCCCCCCCTCTTTCTTAACAGTACTCCCTCTGATTCATTTTACTTGTCGTCCTTATCAGGGTGGGCATGGTACAATATTTAATACTTCGATACGGTAATTATGGTTTTCGATTTTAAAAAATACGATACCATTACCATACCAAATTAATTCGGTATCTTTAAGTTCGGTTTCAGTATTTTGCGGTACGATAAATCGATAACCATAGTTTGTTCGATTTTGATTTACATATATTCATGCTATTCAAAAAGTATCTCAATTATATCGTACAAACACCTTACACATGTAAAAATATTCAAAAGAAAGTACAAGCAATCCCTTCGTAAAATTAACTACACAAAAGAGCATTTCAATCAAGATAAATTACTCAACATTCCAACGTCTAAACAATTAGTTTTGTACTATACTAGTTTATATATTTGTTAGTATTATAATATTAATATATATAAATTGAATATGTAACTATATACTCCATCTGTCTCAAAAAGAATGACTCACTTTCCTTTTTAGTTCTTTAAAAAAAGAATGACATATTTCCTTATTTGATAATAATTTAACTTTAAACTTTACATTTGACACAAAACGAGATGATCTATAACTACATAAATATCTTTGGCTTATTTTAGACTATAAAATTCAAAAGTCTTCATTTATTTCTTAAAGTATGTGACAAATGAAAGTACATCACATAAATTGAGACGGAGGGAGTACTTTGGTATGGTATCCGAAATTTCGGTATTTTTTTAATACATACCAAATAACGTACCGAATAACAACCTTTCTTAAAATTGCATACTATATACCGTATCAAATACCATAATATTGAAACTGCGGTATAAAAAATTTCGATTTCGATATGGTTATCGGTATATAACATACCATGCACACCCATAGTCCTTATAAAAAAATTTCGGTACAAAATAGTTGTTATTTTAGAAATCAAGATATAAATAAACTAGTTTTCAGTTTCAACCTTTGCTCTTACCTGATAAATGTAGAGAAGAGATTAACGTGGTGAGTATTTTAATTAATATTTGTTAAGAGGTGTATAAAGAAAACATAACAAGAAATAGTAAGACAAGAAAAATGATGATCTGGAAACATATAATAAAAGAAAGTGAGAGAGGTTGCCAGCAAAAAACAACGCAACCTTCTCTTCAAGCACAAATGGGACAAGCTTTTCGCAAGCTCTTCGATACCTTCTTCGGGAATTCTGAGATGAGGGTAAAACAATCTTATTAATTGCTCCCTTTCTGTAGCGTGTTTTATTTTCAAAGATTGAATGAGCAAGAATCTGTGATGGGTCTACTGTTATTTGCTCTATTCTATAGATATTAGATTTTTCTGTTTGTATGTGTAGTTATTTTTTAAGAATTTGTTACTATCTTGTTTCATATTGATGTCTCTACTGTTACTTGCTCGTCCCTGATTCTAATTTCAACTGGGACAGGTTGTAATGCTTGGGCTCGATGCAGCTGGAAAAACAACTATATTATACAAACTGCACATAGGAGAAGTTCTATCAACAGTTCCTACCATTGGTATGCTGTCTTAGCTTCTGCTCACTGTTGTGTGGCACTTTGATTTATTTGTAAAACTTCAATAGATCTGCTTGGTAATATCATTGTCAGCTTGGGCATGTTGCTTCCTTTTCTGTTTCTCGTTGCTTGACAGAGTTACCGGTACATGTACCGGTGAGAGGTAACAAGTATCCTGTAGATTAGCTGAATTGCACGCAAGGTGGCCCAAACACTACTGTTATAATAAAAAATAAAATTAAGATGAGAAAGAACTTGCAGGAGACAACAGTTTATAACTTTTTATTGGTCATCATTAGTTCATTGTAAATTCCTGAAAGTGGCTGGCACCTACTACTTCATGAACTTATTTGAGAAATTGAGTGCTAACCAGAAAAGTTAATGGAACCGTAATGGAAGCTGGCTCCTCCTATCTAACTTACTTGCAAACTGCCTCCCAGTGATCAGGTGCAACACTTGATGACATGGCATACTTTCGACATCTTTTTTTTATTGGGGATAAATCACATACTTTGTAGATCTCTTCTTCCGTATGGATCGTTCCATTTTCTTAAATGACTTTGTTTATCACATCTTCGGGCCCAGATTTTATCTTATGTGACTTACCATAGGTTATGGTTTTCTAATCTGTCATTGCTTATTATCTAAACATAATATTTGCACAAGGGTAGTTCAAAATCTTGAGTTTTGACGTGAAAATTTCTTCGTACTTGTAATGTCATAAAGGTTTGTTGGGGAAATTTACCTAATACACCTGTCACTAGCCGAATACTTCCATGTGTAGTTGAAACCATTATAATAGAAGATTGTATATGCATGTCTTGCAGGATTCAATGTGGAAAAAGTGCAGTACAAAAATGTAATTTTTACTGTGTGGGATGTTGGCGGACAAGAGAAATTAAGGCCACTCTGGAGGCATTACTTCAATAACACAGATGGACTGGTAACTGCACCCATTAGATAGTATTTGTTTCTTTTGATGAAGTGGTTTCATTGATGGCATCAAGAATATGCAAAGTACAATAGATAATAAGTGCAAAAGTGAGTTTGATAGCTCCATTGCAGGGGCCCTACACTAAAGGTAGGGAGCTAATAAAATCCAAAAATTTGTCAGGGGCGTTTTCAGGGTCTAGCCTTAAGGGAGTGGCTTGGAGTTGGTATTTCATCGAATCACCCTTTCTTCCTTTATGTCCAAACCCAACAAAAATTATTGGCAGGAATCATTTTCCAGATTTTCTTGATGGACCTACCGACTTTCCAAGAACTCCAGCATATATAGGATCCTTGACCTTGATATTTTCAGGCATGACCCAACTAATTCCAAATATCTGCTGCAATTGTACAGTATCGTAAGAGGTGCCGGTTAGTTTCTATGCTTTGTTGGCACTTATAACATCTATTGACAGTATGTATGCTCCTGCTAAGATTGTCTTTGGGTCAAACATTCTTCATCAGTGCTGTCCAGCTGAAACAAATCACCTTTGGGGGTAACTTTGTTTTCCAAATTAGTTTCCATGGTCAATTATCCACCATCTCATTATGGGCACAAAGGAATGAATTCGTGCTTTAACAAAGTAGAGGTCCATTTGCTTTATCGCTCATCTTAATCTGTCTGAAGTCTATGAAGTCTGTTCATTGACTTTGCAGCTTTCCAGTCTTTCAAGTGAGTTGAGTAGTTCATAAAGTTCCTAACCATGCACATCCCTTGGTTTCTATTCCTCAATAGAAAATAGATACTCCCTCTGTCCCAATCTATATGACACTCTTTCCTTTTTAGTCAGTCCCAAAAAGAATGATACCTTTCTATATTTACTAACAATGTAACTTTAAACTTCTCATTGACCCTTGATGAGATAATCTATAGGCACACACCTATCAATGACTTATTCTGGACCACGCGTTTCAAAAGTCTTTCGTTCATTGGGACTTAGGGAGTAATATTCTTTGGTTTCTACTCTTTATCTACAAGTCATTTCTTTAGTTTGCTTTCAGTGGCATCTAACTCCTGATATCACATAGATGCATGTGGCAAAAGTGAAATTTCCCGTGGTTCATTGGGAGATAACATTGCCTACAGGCAAAGAAGAATTTTAAATCTTGAGAATGATGAGATTAAAATTAAGGATCTAACCGTATGTTCAATTGTGTCGTTGTCCGTCCAACTCTTTGGTCCGAGTTTTTTTTTAATCAAGTAAATGTATTTTCATTCATAAACATGGCAAACTGGCCCGTATAGTATACCAAAAAGTAAAGACTGTACACAAGGATATGATTCTCTACAAACTCCCCCCAATCATCTATAAAACAAGGAACTTTCTGTTCACACCAAAAGAAAATAAGAGAACGGAGACTGCTCCTCAATTGAGAGAAACTTGACGCTACACCTTCAAAAGCTTCTTGTTTCTCTCTCTCCAAACTACCCACATTAAAGCAAGTGGACCCAGGTTCCAAGCCCTTCGTCTTCTCTTCCTTCTCCCTCTCTTCCAACTGAATATCAAATCTTTCACCGTTTTTGGCATTGTCCAAGCAGTGCCATACCACCTGGACAACCTCATGGTTAGCCCCCAATGTAAGAGAAGATGATCAAGTTTATAAAAAAACCTTCCTTCTCAGCCGCACCCCTCCACAAACCATGCACAAGGAAAGAAGGGAACGAGAAGAGATTGATATTTCAAATAAGATAATATATGATTTTTTTTTATCCAAATTTTTGAATTTGTCGACAAAATAAGCATACACTATTAAATGTATCGGCCCATTTCCCTGTGATTGACAGAACTTACCACTTCCCTTGTTTTGTGTATTTCAATTTCTTGTTTGGACATACTGTTCCTCTAAACTGGAGACTATATCGCCTCACTAAGTGTTTTATCTTATACAGATTTATGTCGTAGACTCTTTGGACCGAGAGAGGATTGGAAAAGCAAAATTAGAATTTCAGGTTGTTTCTCTAAACGTTAATTTTATGACTAAGGCTTCTTTGTCGGTGACATTATCTAATGACCTTTATCATGTGTTTTCAGGCCATTATCGGAGATCCATTTATGCTTAATGCAATCATCTTGGTTTTTGCTAACAAACAAGACATGGTAAGTTGCTTTTTGTTCTAGTATGCTTCCTCATCCACTAAATGCAATTAAATGCTTATTATCTGTTTTGCTAATTTTAATTGGTCTTTAGACATAAAAAGTTATCCTAAAGCTATTAAATGAACCCAAGAAAATAGAGGTTCAAAGGTGTTGTGGATGTTATTGAGCAATTTATCAGATCCATCGTCCTGGACTTTGAGATGTTCGGCTGTGTAGTTTGTTAACTAAAATTTCCTGTTCAAGAGGATGATATACTATAGCCCTCGACTCCTTGATTAGCGAAACCTAGCTGTTGTCCATAACTCATAAGATAGGTTCACCTAAATCTAAGCAGACTTAACACAGGTTACCCTGGTCCTTGATTAGTGAAACCAAACTGGTGTCCGTCTCAGTAGATAGTTGCTCAGTAATCTCTGGTATCAATGTAGGTTAATACGGTCTCAATGAAACGCGCACGTGACCACCCTTATTTCTCTTTCTTGCTTTCCAGTTTCCACCAAAGAAACAACTCATTCTTTTTCCTTTTCTTTCTGTATTTTTAACAAAAGCTTTAGAAAGTAGACCTCCATAATCATTGAATTGCCTGGCTCCGTCGACATGATCTGTAACTCTGGCTGCTGATTCTTGTGGCTGGGTGAGCTTCTTGATAATTGTTGTTAAAAGCAAGACAAAATTTTTGTCACGTAAAAGCAATAGAGCTGTCGTGAAGCAAGGAATCGTGTGTCTAAAAGATGAAGAAGTGCAAAGCAATCCGTGCGAGAATCTCTCACTTCTTTAGACCTTATAAGTCAAAAAAAGGGAAAAGCTTCAGCCTTCTTTTCCCTTCCAGTTTCTAGGGTGTGATGACTCTTCTTCGACTCCAGTTTCCCCAAAGCTTCTTTAGCTTTCTTCTGCTTTTTCTTCTCTTGATTTTTTCTTCTTCTGCTACTGCTTCTCATTTCTATTCCAGTTCTCTCTTTCTACGACAGTTTTGCTCTATTCCTTACCTGTTTTCTCATTCATTCTTTGTTATTCACTTCCTCACATATAGGGTGATTACAACAACAACAACATACCCAGTATATTCTGTTGTTGTTGTAATCACCCCATATGTGTGGAAGTGAATAACAAAGAATGAACGAGAAAACAGGTAAGGAATATGGGGTGATTGTTAGGACAATTAAAAAGAGAGTAAAATTAAAGAAATCACATAAAATAGTTTTTCTTTTAATATTTATGAAGAAGCTGATTATTTGTATCATTACAACAACATACCCAGTATAATCTCACAAGTGGGGTCTGGGGAGGGTAAAATGTACGCACACCTTACCTTTGCCTTGAGGGGTAGAGAGGCTGTTTCCGATAGACCCTCGGCTCAAGATAAAGCAAAAGAAAAAAGAAACAGTAACTACAACAAAATAGTACGCTAAGCAAATAATAAAAGATAATAGAAAATTAGAGGAGAAAGGCGGGGATAGAAAGTTGTACAGACTAGCCAAGGCGAGGGAGAGGAAGGCCCGGGACTTGGATAATGTGAGATGCATCAAGGACGAGGATGCCAAAGTACTGGTGGAGGACGTGCATATTAGGTGGAGGTGGCAGTCTTACTTCCATAAACTCTTGAATGAAAAAGGAGATGGAGACATTTTGTTGCGGGATCTGGAACAATCTGGAAGGTATCAGGATTTTGGGTATTGTAGAAGCATTAAGGTCGAGGAGGTGAAGGGTGCTGTTCGCAAGATGCGCAGGGGACGAGCAATCGGGCCTGATGAGATCTCAGTCGATTTTTGGAAGAGCGCAGAATGGGCAGATTTGGAGTGGCTGACGGAATTGTTTAACGTCGTTTTTAGGACGGCGAGAATGCCCGAAGAATGGAGGTGAAATACAATGATTCCGTTGTACAAAAACAAAGTTGATATACAGAGTTGCAACAACTATAGGGGTATCAAGCTGCTGAGCCACACTATGAAAGTTTGGGAATGGGTTGTGGAGATGAGGGTGAGAAGAGACGTGTCCATTTCTGAGAACTAGCTTGGATTCATGCTGGGGCGTTCGATCACATAAGCTATTCATCTTATTAGAAGGTTGCTGGAGTAGTATATAAAGAGTAAGAGAGACTTACTTATGGTTTTCATCGACCTTGAGAAGGCATACGACAAAGTACCTAGGGAGGTTCTATGGAGATGTTTGGAGGCTGGAGGTGTACATGTGGCGTACATTAGGGCGATCAAGTATATGTATGATGGAGCCAAGACCAGGGTATGTACAGTAGGAGACTCGGAGCACTTCCCAGTAATGATGGGGCTACACCAGAGATCAGCTCTTAGTCCATTCTTATTTGCCTTGGTGATGGATGGACTTACGCGACAAATTCAAGGGGAGGTGCCCTGGTATATGTTATTCGCAGGCGACATAATCCTGATTGATGAGACTCGCAGCGGAGTAAACGCTACACTGGAGGTTTGGAGACGGATCCCGGAGTCTAAAGGGTTTAGGTTGAGTAGGACTAAAACAGAATACTTGGAGTGCAAGTTCAGCAACGGGGCGAGCTTAAGACATGTGAGGAGGTGAGGCTTGGTACTCAGGTCATTCCGAAGAAAGAAAGCTTCAAGTACCTCGGGTCTATTATCCAAGGGAATGAAGAGATTGATGATGATGTCACACATCGTATTGGGGCAGGGTGGATGAAATGGAGGCTCGCATGTGGAGTCTTGTGTGACAAAAAGGTGCCACCGAAGCTTAAAGGCAAGTTTTATAGGGTGGTGGTTAGACCGACTATATTGTATGAGGCAGAGTGTTGGCCAGTCAAGATGTCGCACGTCGAAAAGATGAGAGTGGCTGAGATGGATGTGTGGGCATACACGGAGGGATAGGACTAGAAATAATGTTATTGGGGACAAAGTGGGAGTGAGCTCGATGGAGGATAAGATGTGGGAAGCGCGGTTGAGATGGTTTGGGCATGTACAGATGAGAGACACAAATTCCCCAGTACGGAGGTGTGAGAGGTTGGTTATGGATGGGTTCAAGAGGGGTAGAGGTAGGCTAAAGAAATATTGGGGAGAGGTGATTAGACGGGATATGTCACAGATGCAACTTATTGAGGAAATGACCTTAGATAGAGGGTTGTGGAGGACATAGATTAGGGTAGAAGGGTAGTATGTAGTCGAGGGTAGTCTTACTTACGCTAAAATACATGTAGTTGTAGTGTTATTACTGTAGGTTCGCTTAGCATATCATACGAATAGGCGTAATATTGCTTTATAGGCCCCGGTAGTTTGATTTCTGCTGCTTTGTGCTATGTGTTAGTTACTGTTCTTTTTCCAGTATGTGTACTCGCTTTTGATACCAACATTTTCATTTTGATATTCATATTTCATATTGCTTTAATTTTCTTGACCGGGTCAGATTGTTTTCTCTTGTTTTTACTAGTGCATGTGTCTGTCTTGAGCCGAGGGTCTCTCGGAAACAATCACTCTACCTACTAAGGTAGATGTAAGGTCTGTGTACAATATACCATCCCAGACCCCACGGTGTGGAATTCCACTGGGCAAGTTGTTGTTGTTGTAATAGATAGTAACAGAAATCAAAGGATAAGAAACTACAAGAGAAATACTACGACTACTAGTATGGAAAGAAATGTGAGACAAAGCTCTATTACCTACTAACCTTCTACCATAATCCGTGTCCTCCACAACTTCCTATCTAAGGCCATGTCCTCGGTAAGTTGTAACTGCACCATGTCCTTTCTAATCACTTCTCCCCAATACTTCTTCTGTCTACCTCTATCTCTCCTTAAGCCATACATAGCCAACTTCTTACACCTCCGCACTGGGGCATCCACACATCTCCTCCTCACATGCCCAAACCATCTCAGCCTCGATTCCCGCATCTTGTCCTCCATCGAGGTCACCCCCACCTTGTCTCGAATATCTTTATTTCTAATCCTATCACTCCTCGTATGCCCTCACATCCACAACAACATCCTCATTTCCGCCACCCTCATTCTTAAAGCAATAAAATTTTGATGTATGTTAAATTATGCAAAATAATTCTTTTTATCGCTGATTGGCTGAAAACTGAATATATCCTGCAATTGGAACTTTTTGTGTGGATTTGTTGATATTAGCTTCTATTATGTTGAATAGCGGTGTTGGTATTTATACTGTAATGCTGGTAATTACATGCTGAAATCAATCACATTAATTGCATTATTTATGCTAAAAATACTGTATTTATGTGTTAGGTAACTTTTGTATTTATAGAGTCTAATTAAGACTTCACTTACATGAAATGTCTCATTCATGTTGATTGAGGAGTTTTTACCGACTACTAAGCCTTCTCTACTTTAAAAATAGGCCGGAAGGAAACTTAACAAATAACTAAGTGACTAAAATTGTGTGCTTCAAAGAAACGTGTGCTTTGCCTCTCCTAATCATACCAAACAACATACTCTGAATGTTTCATGTATTATCACCTAGTGGGAAGAAATTTTTAAAAAATCATCTATCCACATGCCATTTTCTAGCTTTTACTGTTGGATAGAACTTTTATCATCTTGAATGTCTTTTCTGTCCAGAAAGGAGCAATGACACCAATGGAAGTGTGTGAAGGCCTTGGTCTCTATGAGCTTAAAAACCGAAAATGGCATATACAAGGTACCTGTGCTCTTAGAGGGGATGGCCTATATGAGGGATTGGATTGGTTAGCCAGCACTTTGAAAGAGCACAAGGCGTACTCTTCAATAGGCCCTTCATCCTTCTGAGTGATCAGGTTTAGACCTAGCCTGGGTGTCTTATAGAGTTATAGCTACTATCGATAACCTGCTGATCTAACTTCTAATGACCGTTTGCAGGCTTACTAAAGAACTTGAATCTCTTTTTGAGGAGCAATACTGAATACCCCGCTGTTTATAAATTGGAGGATTATGATCTCACTACGATAGTTTTTGCACTTCTCATCAGTAGGTGTGTCTTTTTATGCTAGTGGAGTAGATAAGGCACTTGTTTCCTGGTCTAGTGTGATTCTTGATCTTTGATTTTGTTGTATATGAAACCTGGAACTTACAATAGATGTTAACCAGATACTACGAATGCTTCTGTTGATACCTACTGCAGTATGCTTCCATGTGAATATGGTGACTAATCATCTAGTCTACCGATGCCCGATTATTATTTGTTCTTTTGGTCCATCTTAATTGTGCCAGTTAAACATTGAATTGGTTAAATTTCTTTTAACTCTAAATTATTTCATATTTGTTAAAGCTGGGGTGGGGTCTCTAAGGCAAGACGAGCAAGTAAGTTATGGAGAAATAGTAGTGTCATTGTAAATATTTACTAATTTATAAACCATTAGAATTATGCACGAGTGAAGTTATAAACATACCTTATTGACATAATCGTTGCCATCAAAATTTAGATTGACTAGTTTCACCAACTTGACACCTGCCTATTAAAGAAGGAAAAATATCACATTCTTTTTATTTCTTATGTTTTGGGTAAGACGACCACATCACCTGTTATGTTATGCTGGATCCAATTTGACTTTTTAGGTTTCTGGGGATACGAATCAAAACTAAGTTATTTGGAAATTTAATAATCCAGCATATATTATCTAGTTTCACCAATAAAGAAATGACGTGGACATGACCTTCACTATAATAGTTGTTTTTTCTTTCTGCAAAAGATTGACTCAAGTATGATACTAATGCATATGAGACGAGTACATGACCTTTTCTCAATTAAAAAATTAACTAATATCATAAAAGGTCTCCTAATTGCACAATATTTTGAAAATAAATATATCATATGCACAATTCAAGAAGTAAAAGAGAAAAAAATACAACTCTATTGCAATTAGCACGTAAAAGATTACCTTAATTAACTTGTTTTAATAAGGAAAAAAGCTTAAATATGTCATCGTCGTGACCAAAATGCTTCATTCATGCCATCTTCAGTTAACAACTCAAATGATTGGATTTCAAAAATTAAATCAAAATTAAAACCTGTCCCAAATAAAATTGAAATCCGACCCACCTAGAAGTTTTTTAACCCAAATCTCTACTCCCTCATCACATTATATGATCAAAATAAAAATCCATTAGTAAGTATGTTAGATTGGAAATTAGTTAATGCTTTGAGAGGATATGATATCATCCATTAGCTACATGTCATATCATTCATTAGCTGGAAAAATCAATAGTCTTAATACCAATCTTAATAGAGTATAATAAATTCATCGTCAGATTATTCATTAGCTACTGCTCTAAAATGATTTATCTAGTCTGTGAAGTTAATAATTCTCACTTTATACAGGATCATGCTTCTTTACTTCTCATTAGGTTCAATCTAACATACCTAATAAATTTTTGTTTTGATCGTATAATGTGATGAAGGAAATAATAACATAAATTTGGGTTAAAAGAATTTTAGGTGTGGGCTAAATAAATCAATAGGCAGTCTTGGTCCTATTGAAAATACCAGTGAAGATCCAAATTGAAAAGTGAAAAACATTCATAGTTACAGTAATATTGATTATTTATTCGGCGTTAAAGACATTCGGATTTTCATCTTTGATGACACTTTTTTAGTTAGTGATAGGAATGGAGACAGATATTACATCTATTTTGATCTTGAAAATCATATTTTTGAGATTGACATCGATCATTCTTTTCTGAGTGAACTAGAAAGTTCTTTTTATAATTATCGAAACTCGAGTTATCTAAATAATGGATTTAGGGGCGAAAATCCCTACTATAATTCTTACATGTATGATACTCAATATAGTTGGAATAATCACGTTAATAGTTGCATTGATAATTATCTTCAGTCTCAAATCTGTATAGATACTTCCATTATAAGTGGTAGTGAGAATTATGGTGACAGTTACATTTATAGGACCATTTGTGGTGGTGAAAGTCGAAATAGTAGTGAAAATGAGGGTTCCAAAGAGACGAACTCGCACGAAGGGCGTGATTTAACTATAAGAGAAAGTTCTAATGATCTCGAGGTAACTCAAAAATACAGGCATTTGTGGGTTCAATGCGAAAATTGTTATGGATTAAATTATAAGAAATTTTTGAAATCCAAAATGAATATTTGTGAACAATGTGAATATCATTTGAAAATGAGTAGTTCAGATAGAATTGAACTTTTGATTGATCCGGGTACTTGGGATCCTATGGATGAAGACATGGTCTCTCTCCGGATCCCATTGAATTTCATTCGGAGGAGGAGCCTTGTAAAGATCATATTGATTTTTATCAAAGAAAGACAGGATTGACCGAGGCTGTTCAAACAGGCATAGGCCAACTAAACGGCGGGAATAGCAATTGGGGTTATGAATATTCAGTTTATGGGGGTAGTATGAAATCCGTAGTAGGAGAGAAAATCACCCGTTTGATTGAACACGTTGCCAATCAAATTTTACCTCTTATTATAATGTATGCTTCGGGGGGGGGGGGGGGGCATGCAGGAAGGAAGTTTGAGCTTGATGCAAATGGCTAAAATATCGTCTGCTTTATATGATTATTAATTAAATAAAAAATTATTTTATGTATCAATGCTTACATCTCCGACAACTTGTGGAGTGACAACTAGTTTTGGTATGTTGGGAGTATCATTATTGCCGAACCCAAAGCCTACATTGCATTTGCAGGTAAAAGAGTAATTGAACAAACATTGAATAAAACAGTATCCAAAGGTTCACAATCAGCTGAATACTTATTCCAGAAGGGTTTATTCGACCAAATTGTACCGCGACCAAATTGTACCGCGTAATCTTTTAAAAAGCGTTCTGAGTGAATTATTTAAGCTCCACGCCTTTTTTCCTTTGAATCAAAAGTCAACTAAAATCAAGTAGAGCACTAAGTTCAATTATTTTATTTGTGTTTGTAGCAAAAAAAATAGTTAGTTTATCGGAATCAAAGTAAATAAGATAATAATGACGTTTTCTTTGGTGATAGAAGATCTAATTGTAGAAAGAATCAAAATTAAAGTTGAGGATAACTCTGTTTTGTTCTATATTCCTGATTACGAATCAAAAAGCCTTTATCAACAAGAGTGAGTTCTTCCTTTCGTGAAATTAGGAAAATAAAACGAATTTCTTCTTGTCTTAGGTATATAATTGGAAATTTAAATATAGATAATAGAGTTTTGTATCTTTCTCTATCTCTCGAAAAACCATTTTAGCTAAAAATTCATGTTGGGTCGGATTCGAACGAATCTTCGATAATCTGTAAAAAAAACTCTTTATCCATTTTTAGAAAATTAGAAGACAAGAACAAAAGACAAAGAAATGAAGAAAAATAATAAAGTTTATTATCATACATATCTTTCTCATGTAGGAGATGAATAAGTCCATTTATTTAGTTCTACATTCTTTGCACTTATTATATGTACTCAGTTAAATTTAGATATATAGACACTTAGATCTATACTAAGAATTTCAAATTCTATTAATAATAAATATTATCTAATTAGAATTCAAGTTATTAATTTAATTATAATTATTACAAGATATCTTTATTTATATAATAACAGATACAAATAGTAAATCGAGGTACCCCTTCTATGACAAATTTGAACCTTCCATCTATTTTTGTGCCGTTAGTAGGCCTAGTCTTTTCGGCAATTGCAATGACTTCTTTATTTCTTCATGTTAAAAAAAACAAGATTGTTTAGATCCACTGTAACCCAATCTCATCTTCTTCTTTTTTTGAAAACGTGGACTTGTATCATAACACATATATCTATTTATTGGAATATAATATAACATGTGATTTCCACTGAACATAAAGGAAAAACTCTTACGCCTGCAGAAACATGATATATGGATATATCAATTCTAGCAATTTTCAAATAGATCAGGGTCGCTGGATGGCTGAAATATAGTCGGTGAATCTCTATGTATAGTGGGATCGTATTAAATAAAGAGTATGTTATTATTTTAGATTAACCAATTTGATGAATTACTCCTAAAGGTTGACATCAAACTAGTGCTAGTTCACCTCAAACTAGTGCTAGTTGATGAGAGTTACTTCGGAAACAAAAAAGTAAAGTCAAATTTCTCTGGGGTATTATCTCAATTTCAATAAAATACAATCGGGTAAAGTATGACTTGGCGATCAGAATATATACGGATAGAACTTATAACGGGTCTAGAAAAATAAGTAATTTCTGCTGGGCCTTTATCCCCTTTTTAGGTTCATTAGACTTCTTATTAGTTGGAACTTCCAGTTATCTTGGTAGAAATTTGATATCTTATTTTCCGCCTCAGCAAATCATTTTTTTTCACAAGAAATCGTGATGTCTTTCTACAGAATTGCGGGTCTCTTTATTAGCTCTTATTTGTGGTGCACAATTTTCTGGAATGTAGGTAGTGGTTAGGATCGATTCGATAGAAAGGAAGGAATAGTATGTATTTTTCGTTGGGGATTTTCGGGAAAAAATCATCGCATATTCCTCCGATTCCTTATAAAAGATATTCAGTCCATTCGAATAGAAGTTAAAGAGGGTATTTATGCTCGTCGTGTTCTTTATATGGACATCCGAGGCCAGGGGTCCATTCCCTTGACCCGTATTGATGAGAATTTGACTCCACGAGAAATTGAACAAAAGGCTGTTGAATTAGCCTATTTCTTGCGTGTACCAATTGAAGTATTTTGAGAAATTGAGAATCAGAACGTTCATTCAATTAAAGAAAACGTATATGAAAGAACCATAAAACGAAACTCTTTTTATGGTCTTTATGCGTATGCAAACTCATGCAATTCAATAAAAAATAACAAATCGAAATAATAGATTCATCTCAAATGGCAAACCATTTCGAAATCAATAAAAAAAAATAGTTCAATATTTGTTGGAATTGACACTTTAGATCCAGATAGATCGTATCTTGTAAATTTGAAATTCTTTCTTTTGTATTCTTTAATGACCAACAATTGGATTTCTTAATTAAATAATGAGAACTCGTCAATTTCTCTTTTGCCAGTCATTTTTTTTATCATCGTAATATCTTTCCCTCAATTATTTTATTCCTGACTATGGGTAATCAATGATTTTTTTTCAAAATATTAGATATTTTGATAGTGAATGAGTTCTTTCGTCTCAAATCTGAATAATATTCATTACTTAAAGTGGTTCTTTCGATCATTCATCGAAAGGAGACACTTGATTTCTAATTTGACCAATTGAGATAGCAGGAAACAATATTCTGAATTTCTTCATTCGAAGTGAATTCTTAGCCTATTTATGTATTCTTTCTAGATTCAAAGACTAACCACAAAATCAAAAAGAAAATAGATTCATAAGTTCGATACCTTGTATAAAACTCATGTGTGCAAGAAATATTCGATCGCATAGAGTGTACGAATGGGTTGATTAATAATTCACAAATGAAAAAATGGCAAAAAAGAAAGCATTCACTCCTCTTTTCTATCTTGCATCTATAGTATTTTTGCCCTGGTGGATTTCTTTCTTAATTAATAAATGTATGAAATCTTGGGTTAATTGGTGGAATACTGGGCAATCCGATTTTTTTTTGAATAATATTCAAGAAAAGAGTCTTCTAAAAAAATTCATAGAATTAGAGGAACTCCTCTTATTGGACGAAATGATCAAGGAATTCTCGAAAACACATCTCGAAGAGTTTGGGATATGAATCCATAAAGAAACGATCCAATTAATCAAGATACCAAATGAGAATCGTATCCATACGATTTTGCACTTCTCGACAAATATAATATATTTTATTATTCTAAGCGGGTATTCAATTTTGGGTAATGAAAAACTTGTTATCCTTAACTCTTGGGCTCAGGAATTCCTATATAACTTAAGTGACACAGTAAAATCTTTTTCTATTCTTTTATTAACTGATTTATGTATTGGATTCCATTCACCCCACGGTTGGAAATTAATGATTGACTGTATCTATAAAGATTTTGGATTTGTTCATAATGATCAAATTATATCTGGTCTTGTTTCCACCTTTTCAGTCATTCTCGATACAATTTTTAAATATTGGATTTTCCGTTATTTAAATCGTCTGTCTCCGTCACTTGTAGTTATTTATCATTCAATGAATGACTGATAAAAGATCCATTGATATTAATCTAATCCAATTAGAATGCTTGGTACTTTGTAGTTGTACATAAGCAAAGTATTTGTCATCATATTTACTCTTTCTATTTCTAACAATCGTTAAGATTCATCCTATATTATTCCTAGATTATTCCAGCAAATAGCAGAATCGTGGCTAGGGAACTATACTAGCGACCTACCCAATTTATTGTAGAAATTTTCGCGATTAATGATTGGACCATGCAAACTAGAAATGCTTTTTTCTTGGCTAAAGAAACATATTACTCGATCTATTTTTGTATCGCTCATGATATATATCTTAACTCAGACATCCATTTCAAGTGCATATCCAATTTTTGCACAGCAGGGTTATGAAAATCCACTAGAAGCTACTAGGCATATTGTATGTGCCAATTATCATTTAGCTAATAAGCCCGTGGAGATTGAGGTACCACAAGCGGTACTTCATGATACTGTATTTGAAGCAGTTGTTCGAATTCCTTATGATATGCAACTGAAACGGGTTCTTGCTAATGGTAAAAAGGGGGTTGAATGTGGGGGGTGTTCTTATTTTACCGGAGGGATTTGAATTAGCTCCGTTTGATCGTATTTCTCCCGAGATGAAAGAAAAGATTGGCAATTTGTCTTTTCAGAGCTATCGCCCCAATAAAAAAAATATTCTTGTGATAGGCCCTGTCCCTGGTAAAAAATATAGTGAAATAACCTTCTCTATTCTTTCCCCGGACCCTGCTACTAAGAAGGATGTTCACTTCTTAAAATATCCTGTATACGTAGGCGAGAACATGGGAAGGGGTCAGATTTATCCCGACGGCAACAAGAGTAACAATACAGTTTATAATGCTACAACACCAGGTATAATAAGCAAAATCATACGAAAAGAAAAAGGGAGATATGAGTAGGGATGGCAACGGATCGGATCTGGACCGGATCCTACTAGATCCAGATCCAGATCCGTTTTTCATACCTGAATCCAGATCCGGATCCAGATCCATCGGGTCCATAAAAATCATATCCAAATCCGGATCCATCGGATCCACCGGATCCACGGATCGGATCTGGACCCATATGTAAAAAAAATTGTCTTGCTAAGAATTTTTTTTGAATTGACAAACGAATTTTACTTAGCTAACAGTTTACTGTGTTACAATTTTGAAATGTTCATATGAGATATTTTGTTCGTTGTCTCGTTTTGATTGTGAGCTATCAATTGAAAATGCTGGACAATGACAATAGTTGTGGAAAATGCTGACTAATATTTCCACAATGCAGAACTTGTATGTGATTGGAATCTTCACAAATAAAGTGAATATAATTTTAACTACTTGTCTATGGAAATGTTAGTCATTCACTAATATAACATTGATTTTATTATCGAAGTTACCTCTTTATTTTTTGGTTTTTGAGTTAACGCAGGGATAAATTAAACTTGTTTTGAAAATTAAACTTGCAAGGATGTGCTAAACAATTTTAAGAAAATACTTATAAAATTATATTATAGGTTATGAATATATTTAATAAAAAATGGATCCACGGGTCGGATCTGGACCGGATACAGATCTCAAATACAAGATCCAGATCCATATCCGATCCGTCAGAAACGGATCCGGGTCCGATCCGGATCCGTCGGGTCCAAATTTTGAAGATCCATATCCTATAAAAAGGATATGGATCCACCGGATCCGGATCGGGTCCAGGATCCATTGCCATCTCTAGATATGAGATAACCATAACGGATGCGTCGGAGGACGACAAATGGTTGATATTTTCCCTCACGGACCAGAACTTCTTGTTTCCGAGGATGAATCTATCAAATTTGATCAACTATTAACGAGTAATCCTAATGTAGGCGGATTTGGTCAGGGAGATGCATAAATACTTAAATAGTACTTCAAGTTCCATTACGTGTCCAATGATTTGTTCTTCTTGGCATCTGTTATTTTGGCACAAATCTTTTTAGTTCTTAAAAAGAAACAGTTCGAGAAGGTTCAATTGGCCGAAATAAATTTCTAAATTCGCAGATTTATCGATATCAAGTTCGTAAAAAGAACCAAATGTTTGTTGGCGATTGTTTATGATTAAAAAAATGAAATTCTGAAAACTCATTTGTCTTATTTATACTCTTCTTCAAAATCTACATACTATGTGGTACAAGGGATTCCCAGCATCTCGTAGAAAAAGAGTATGTAGTGTAGAATTTGAAGAAGAGTATTTGACTTTCAATAGAATTATTAATGGAGTTTGGGTGTTAATAATTCTCACTTTATACAGGATCATGCTTCTTCCGCTTCTTATTTACTAAAGGGTTACTGTTTTCATTAAGTTAGAATTTTCTATCTTTGTGGCATACACATTGTTCTGACTGCTATCCAACCTTATATTATCCTCCTGATCTCAGTCCCTACACACTGCAGTACAAGGTCCCGACAACTCACCTCTAGAAATTCAAATAAGAACCCAGGTATTACATCCTCAAATCTGAGTTGATCATTGATATTGATGCGCTCTACTTTTTGGTCTTTCCTTTTTGTTTATTTTTGTTAGTTGGTAGAGTGGTGATTATCGTTATGTTTTATCTAGCTCTAAAATGCTGATCTTGAATATTCAGAGGATGCATGAGTGTGCTGAACATGGACTTGCTGCGCATTGGCTTTATAAAGAAACTGAAGATAAGCTGCCCTTGGAGACCAATGTAACTGGTTCTGGAACTACTACACCCTCATTCTTCTCAACAGATATTGAAGATGACGGGTCACATAAGTATAGCTCGTTAAAAGTGGGAGATCCTGTCCTCAGAGTGGAAGCAGGTCACCTGCTTGCTGCAGTTATTGTGAGGTAGATCATCACCGAATTCATAATATGTATCTCGAATGCTTTTCATTTGCTTGTATGTGCATAATTTACTTTTCACCAGAGTGGACAAGGGTGCAAGATAATTGCTTGTTGCTGTAAGCTTTGTGCTAGCAGTAGCTGACAGAAGATCTTCTTCTCAAACGAAAAGATGGGAAGCTTATGCAAGTTTATATAAGAAGGTAATACTTGGAAGTCTTATAACTTATCATTTCAGAATAATATGGTTCTTTTAACTAGCAAGTCCTGTGCTGAATCGTTGGCTGATCACTTTGTCTGTTGGCCTATTCTTGTTTGGTGCAAGTTTCTACCAAGGAAATGTAAGTCACATATCTAAGCAAATATAAGTCACATATCTAAGTAAAATCTCAAGCACTTCTCCTTATTTTCCAATTCATTGACCTTGTACAAAAGAAATAGTTAGCTCACCTTGACTGCTGGATGAAAAGAAACCCTTATATTCCATTTCTTGATATAACTGATAAGCTAGCTATCACCCACACTAATCATGAACATGCCTTAAGTTTGTTACCTGGAACTTTTCCTCTTTCATAGTTTCATCGACCTTAAAAACAGACTGCTTGATAAATAATAGAATTGTGAAACCAATCTTGCCTCTTCAAATTACCTAATAGCTAGCTTGCTCTGACATCTGTGATGATAGCATTAGATAGTTCCATGGTGCCCGTAGATTGAGATATTATGGGTTTGGCCATACACATCCATATGCAAATGCAGATAGAGCAGTAGATCAAAATTTGAAAGCAGGGGTAGGAGGAAGAAGCTAATCAATCAGAATTAAGACGAGGAGAGACAAAATTGACAGAGATATTTACCTTGGATTATTGGTAAAAGTATGTAACTGAGTCCAGTCAATCTGCAGCTGATATAGCAACACTTAGGGTATGTTTCGTATGGAAATTTACCTTGAAAATATTTTTCGATTTTACCATGTTTAGTTGGTCAAAATGTTTTGGAAAGCATTTTCTATTGGAAACTAAGTTTGTTGGAAATCAGGAAAATGACTTACCTAGTAGGAGTAAGGAAAACAAGTTCTAGAGGCATTTCAAGCTCGTTGTCTCCTCCCTACCTCCCAATGCCCGCAACCTCCACCCCTTGACCACTCCACCCACGTCCACCCCCGACCCCCATTCCCACCCCACTCCACCTCCACCCCCTCCCCCTCCCCATAGTAATTTCCTAGAGTATATATGAATGCTCTTGGGACAATATTTTTTAGCTTACCAAACACTAGAAAATAAGCAAGAAAATCACTAAAAATATTTCCCTTCATACCAAACACACCCTTTTTTTTTTAACTGGTCCATACCAAACACACCCTTAGTATTCCTTAGCCCTTTGATTAAGAGTCGATAAATTAGACTATACTTTACGAATACATAAAAAATAAGTTCTTCTGTTACTTATCATCATCAACTGCAACTAGGGATGGCAACGGATCGGATCCTACTAGATCTAGATCTAGATCCAAATCCGGTTTCATACCTGAATCCAGATCCGGATCCAGATCCGGATCCAGATCCGGATCCAGATCCGTCGGGTCCATAAAAATCATATCCAAATCCGGATCCACCGGGTCCACGGATCGGATCTGGATCCACATGTAAAAAAATTTGTCTTGCTAAGATTTTTTTTTAAATTGACAAACGATTTTTACTTAGCTAACAGTTTACTGTGTTTCAATTTTGAAATGTTCATATGAGATATTTTGTTCGTTGTCTCGTTTTGATTGTGAGCTATTAATTGAAAATGTTGGACAATGACAATAGTTGTGGAAAATGCTGACTAGTATTTCCACAATGCAGAACTTGCACGTGCTTGGAATCTTCACAAATGAAGTGAATATAATTTTAACTACTTGTCTATGGAGATGTTAGTCATTCACTAATATAACATTGATTTTATTATCGAAGTTACCTTTTATTTTTGGGTTTTTGAGTTAACGCGGAGATAAATTAAACTTGCAAGAATGTGCTTAGCAATTTTAAGAAAATACTTATAAAATTACATTCTAGGTTATGAATATATTTAATAAAGAACGGATCCACGGGTCGGATCTGGACCGGATACGGATCTCAAATACAAGATCCAGATCCAGATCCGATCCGTCAGAAATGGATCCGGGTCCGATCCGGATCCGTCGGGTCCAAATTTTGAAGAGCCATATCCTATAAAACGGATCTGGATCCACCGGATCCGGACTGGGTCTAAGATCCATTGCCATCTCTAACTGCAACAACTATAATAACAATAACATGATGATGATGGTGATGTAAGTTCACGTCTCTACAAAATTCTGTTTACAACATACATCAATTTGACATATCAGCAAATTTGCAGGCAAATCAGTCATCTCTTAGTGCCTAAGATTGTCATATTTTAACTTTAGGGATTACGACATGGTTTTCAGGTATCTGATGAATGGTGGTGCGAACCAGGACAGGGGGATTGGTGCACTTGCCTGGAAAAGTATACACTTTGTCAAGATGGTATGTACCACAAGGTATGGGAAGCCTCAAACCATGACATGGAAGTGTAATTTTAAGCATTCAAAGTTAAACCGTATTGAGATGTTTTTTCCTTTGATACTTTCTAAAGTACTGCTTGAATATGTAATACTAGGAGCAGCATAATTTACAAATCAATTTGTTAATCCCATGTGCCGTCAATTTGTGCCACATAATATCGGATGTATGGATGTTGAGGCTGAACAGTTAACATGTCTCTTTATGCTGCTGGGATCCTGTAACAGCTATTACTTTGTTGATGCAGCAAGACCAGTTCGAGCGCCTGTTGCCCACTTTCATCCAAATCATTGAATTGACAGAGGAGGAAGAAAATCATTACTGGGCTATCATGTCTGCTATCTTTGAGGGGAAACCTGTTGCTTCTGTTACATCTAACCCAAGTTTTGAGAATAAGCTGGGCTATAATTCTTCTAATTCGACATTAAGGGACTCTGGCATCAACAATAATGTATTTTGACGGCTAGTATATGCCCAAAGTTCGATAGGAATATGATGAACTTGTTATGCTCTTATCTTATACTCGAGAGACGTAATAATGTCATCAGCGATGATGAATAGCCACTAAACCATGAAATGGACGTTAGGCGTGTTCTTCTGATCAATGTCCATCAAATGTATGGGAAGAGGCTAACAAAAGGGCATCAGCAGTTATCCAGAAGTATTTATTCCTGGCACTGATCAGTGGCCACGACACCAAAAGTGTGGCATGTGGAAAATTCATTTGCTTTCCTCTATTATCCTACTTTTCCTATTTTTCCGTTGTTTGACATGAGCTATCACTTTGATAGTAAATGTTGTCACAAGATGGTGTTATTCTTGTGGGTTACAACAATTGCAGGAAACTGAAAGTAAGTAAATATTACAATCGCTTAGAAATGATAAACTAACAAAAAAACTTAAAATCTTCAGTTAGCAAAACTGGAAACAAGAACAAACACGAACTCTTTGTCTTGGCTGAGTCGAGTGATGACACTATGTCTTTAAGACAAGATTGCCCCGTATATATCCTACGTTATGGGCAATAGTCTCCCAAGATAAAACAACAACTTTACAAATGAGCAAAGGAAACTCAAGTGTTACTCTTGAAGAACTTCGAGTATTGAAAGGATGCCAAAGGGGAAGAAGATTTCAGAAAAATATTTCCAAGTGTTTCTCAATTGAGCCAAAGGCCTCAATTTATAGTGTAAGGAAGATGACCTCTCAACTAACCAACTAATGGCTTTCAATAGTCATGTAATGACACTTATTGAGGGGTTACAATCAGCCAAGTAAATGGCTGAATTCATGTGCCAAGTAATGGAGATTCAATGCTCCAAAACCAGCCCAAGAGTCAGAAATTTTCAGCTTCCCGTCGCAGATTCTGCCTCGGAAGCGCCCCGGCGCTGCAACATTAGCGCCACGAATCTAGTAGCTACTGCCCATTTAGCGCCGCGGCGCTGGCTTGGAGGCGCCGCGACTCCGACGGGTTGGCGCTGCTGCCCTTCGCGGCTCCGCTGCCCTTTCCGACTCGTTTCATCTTACACTTCGCACACTTCTTCCTTCGTTTACCAACGTGGAATACTTTTCATTTGACCAATAACAGTCCATCATTCTATGTCTCAATCGTTTTACTTACGTATCAATATCTCTTTCACTAATGAAATTTATGATACTTGGCACTACGTGTGCACGCGTGTAAAAACTAAGTTTCCGACGTGCGGGGCCCTAATTGTTTGAGACATAAATAGTGTGATTCACTTAATTCCACATTAGTAAATTTTCAACATTTATTCACGGTCAACAAGTGGTATGGTGGTTGGGTATTTGAAAAAAGAAAAAAAAAAGAGGGAAAAGATAGAGGACGGATTGATATCAAAGTAGTAGATTAACTCGTGGGTCCTATCTTTGTATTTCTTTTCAGCCTCAAGTGATCTATCAATTCCTATATCCTTCAATCTTAAACATGTCCCTCTTATGACTCTTAATGGTTCATTTAGCTGATGATTCAGCATGCAATTTTGAAAACCTACAGGTATATTTGCTGAGGACAATGCTTCAATTGGAGAAGCAACTACGCTCTGAAGCAAGTCTCCAGCGAGTAGAGTATGCTACAAAACCATACGAAGCTAGCTACGGTTTGCTAGGCGAGGTGGTGATCGTATGCTGGCCCAATGGTGAGATAATGCGCCTGAGCACTGGTAGCACCGCGGCTGATGCTGCTAGGAGAGCAGGGTTGGAGGGGAAGTTGGTTTCAGTAAATGGCCAGCTGGTAGTGCCCAATACAAAGTTGAAAGATGGTGATGTAAATATGTTTTGCTATGTTCAATCAAGTACAGGCTGTACAGCATGGATATCCATTGCAGTTCTGGGAACTGGGAAGGCACTCGCAACAGATTGAAGTTCTATGTCTTGGATCAGAGTAATTCAGTAACTAGCTGCTGAGCAAAGTCCATTTGTTGTTCATAGTCGGGCCTTGGAGTGGCTCTTCAAATTGTACATATCGTTAACTTTAAGGCTCAAATGTAAAAATCTCTTGACGCAGGGGGAATGTTGTACCGTTTTGGAAAAATGAAAAAAGGTTATTCTAAACACTGATTTCACAAAACTTCCTTTTGTTTCTATTGCTTAAAGAAAAAGTTTTGTGATAAATTACAAAAAAGTTCATATATAAAACATGTTTTGTAAAATTAGTTTTGAAGTGAAAGAAATAATCCCTGAATTATTTTCATTACTTGAAAGAGTATATATACAATTTACATATTTCCATAATAGGAGAATCTTATTCCTATTCTACTCCTAAAACCTTATTCTATTGGGAGACTAACTATACAAGTATGGTAAGCGTACAATACTAATTAGACTACAATATTAATTACACACTTGGAGATAGAAAAGGACTGCCCACGGATTGGGCAGTAATAGGCAGTAACCGAGAACAATATATGCTAGATATACATAATATACACATGTATATCGTGTGTATATTATGTATATTTAACACACACCTGCAGTCATAGCGAGCGGTCTTCGAATGCTGATATTGTCCCTAAAATCTTCAAAAAGGACCGAGGGAAGACCCTTCGTAAAGATGTCGGCAATTTGATACCTGGACGGGACATGACAGACGCGTACTTGACCACAAGCAACCTTTTCGTGAACAAAGTGAATGTCCATCTCGATATGTTTAGTGCGCTGGTGCTGAACCGGATTACCAGAAAGGTAGATTTCACTAACATTATCGCAATAAACCAAGGTTGCCTTCTGAATAGGGCAATGAAGCTCTAACAGCAAACTACGTAACCAACATGATTCCGAGACCACATTAGCTACCCCTCGATACTCGACCTCGGCACTGGATCGAGACAAAGTCGATTGACGTTTAGCAGACCAGGAGACCAAGTTATTGCCAAGAAACATACAATAGCCAGACGTAGACCGTCTGGTGTCCGAACAGCCACCCCAATCAACATTTGTATACGAGACAAGTGGGGACGTCGATGAAGGATATAAATGCAAGTCATAGTCCAGTGTACCCTGAATATACCTAATGATGCGTTTGAGCGCATTCATGTGCTCAACCCTGGGATCATGCATAAATAAACACACCTGCTGTACGACATACGTAATATCTGGTCTCGTGAATGTAAGATACTGAAGGGGCCCTACAAGACTGCTATAGCGGGTAGGATCCTCATATGGTGCGCCGGCCGCAACACCCAATTTGGGCTTAGTATCAACTGGAATGAAAGTGGACTTACATGATGACATCCCAGCCCTCTCAATGATCTCGGCGGCATACTTCATCTGGGATAAGAACAACCCACCTGCATGACGGGTGACATCAATCCCCAAAAAATAACTCAAGGGCCCCAAGTCTTTCATAGCAAACTCTGAACTGAGCATTGTCATGATGGACTGGCGTAAGGCATCGGAAGAGACAGTCAATATAATATCATCCACATATAATAGTATGCAAGCTAAGGACGAACCACGAAGATATATGAACAAGGAATTATCCGACCTGCTGTGCGTGAACCCAATAGTCGAGACATAGTCGACAAACCTCTTATACCAGGCCCGTGGAGACTGCTTAAGCCCATATTAGGACTTCTTCAACAAACAGACATGATGAGGATACTTTGGGTCCCTAAACCCCAACAGCTGATGCATGTATACTATTTTCTTGAGATCACCATGTAAGAAAACATTATTCACATCCAACTAATGGATGGGCCATGCTTTTGAAAGAGCTAAGCTGAGTACAGTGCGAATGGTAACCGACTTGACCACCTGACTAAACGTCTCCCCACAATCCACATCAACCTGCTGAGTCTTACCATCACCCACAAGCCGAGCCTTATGCCATGCAAACGAACCGTCCGAATTGTCCTTATGAGCAAAAATCCACATAGACCTGATAATATTAATACCAGAGGGACGGAACACCAACTCCCACGTCTTATTATCAATAAGAGCATTATATTCATCGGTCATAGCAATTTTCCAATTCGGGTCATTTAAAACAGACACATGATTACGGGGTAAGGGTGATTTAAGAACATTAGAATGTAAATTAAAATGCCTTTTTGGTTTAAAAATATCCCGTTGACTACGAGTGACCGATCCATGACTTGGGGAAGAATTGGGCGAATTTTGGGAATTAGCGGGACATGTGACGGATCGGCCAGCGAGCAGTGGGCCCGCTGGCCCAACACTAGAAATCGGTGCATGAACTGGACTGGATACCGCTACTGGAACAGTGGCGTGACTAGGCTGGGAAGCTGGCCCAGTTTCCGTCACTGGTCCAGTTACGGGAACAATGACTGGAACTGTGGGGCCGGCGGCAGTGGGCCCGCTGGTGGATTTGAGGTGCGGGACACGTTCGAAAAGTGGTGAATAATATACGGTGATATACCGTCATCCAAAAAATTATACGAACTTGGCACATAACTACTCAATTTGGCAAACGGGAATTGGGATTCATCAAAAATAACATGGCGACTAATGATGATTTTATTTGAAAATAAATCAAAACATTTATAACTACGATGATTTGACGGATAATCCAAAAACACACAAGGGGTAGAACGGGCCTGCAGTTTGTTAATTGTGGTGGATGGAAACAGTGGATAACACAAGCACCCAAAGATCCTAAGATGTAAATACGAAGGAGTCTTATAATATAAAATTTGAAGAGGGGACGAATATGTCAAACCTTTGGACGAAAGGATGTTAAGAATATATGTAGTCATTTGTAGAGTATGATGTCAAAAAAGAGGGGGTACGGAAGCATGAAGCAATAAAGTTCGGACAATGTTATTAATAGTACGAATTTTGTGTTCGGCTTTCCCATTTTGCGAAGATGTATGTGGGCACGAAAAATGAAAATTGATCTCATTATTAGCACAAAACTCCCTAAACACCCCATTATCATATTCTTTTCCATTATCACATTGAATATCATTTATTTCTCGTTCAAATTGAGTTCTAATGAATGCTCTAAATTTTAGAAAGATGGAAAAAACTAGTATGAGAATTAGAGTCTACAAATGGTAACCTAACAAGTTTCCCTAAAGAACAAGATTGACAAACCGGAGTACTACACGTACCCTTACATGAAATAAATTTATTTTTCTCTAAGGAAGACAAAATAGAAGACCCCGTATGACCTAGACGAGCATGCCATAAAGAATGAGCAAGAGCTGCAAAGGTTGATGGCAAGGCTTGACTCGAGAAACTGAAACCGGACGTGATAGGATAAAGAGCTCCCCTACTATCACACCTCATGAGGGGATTCCCCTTCTTGAAATCCTTCACAGAAAAACCAAACGGATCAAATTCAATTGAAACAGAATTATCAGTGGTGAATTTACGGACATACACCAATTTTTTAATCAATTTAGGGACATAAAGGGTATTTTTCAAGACAATGGGTGGATGAGGGGGAGACAAAGTTTTATGACCATAACCACGAATTGGAATAGTATTACCATTACCAACTATTATGCCACGAGGGTTGCTCAAATTAGAATAAGACGAGAGAGTACCTGAATCGAATGTCATGTGGGTTGTGCCGCTTGTGTCCATGTACCAATTTGAGTCCGGATGAGTTAATCCCAACGTGTGCATTGCGAGTTCAATATCTATCGGAGAAGGGATGGAAGTGGGCCCCTCAGCCTCAAAAGCCTGCTGTGGCCGAGGACCAAGCAGCTTAGGGCTGGCCAAGGCTCAATTGGGCGAGCCGTCGCATCGAAACCGGGCCCGATCGTCGCTAGAAATTGGGCCGGATCGGGGCGTGGCCCAATTATTGTATCCAGGGCCTGATTGTGGATAGGAAGTTGCGGGCCACTGGTGGCCCAAGGCCTAGGCCCATGGCCAGTTCGCTGGTGGTCCAGCAGGCCATGACCCCTTAGTGTGTCGTCCACCGCCGCTGCCGCCATTGCCACCACGGCCATCACCTTTATTTTTGTTCTTGCGATTTTGACCTTTTTTGCCTCCACCGTTGTTACGATTTTGGCCTGAATTATCATAAAATGTCGAAGAACCATTGGACGTGGCCATCAAGACGGAGTTAGCACCAGTAGTTGCCTTTTTAGCCAAACCAACCTCCTCTAGTGTAAGCATAGACCGGGCTTGATAAAATTACGGGAGAGGGTTACTTTGACGAAGTATCGAAGCAACGCCGTTATAGGCCTCAGACAGGCCTGCAACCATCTGTAGCACGAGACGATCATTGTTAATAGGAGCACCAACATTGCGAAGTTGGTCCGCCAATTCCTTGAGTCTTTTGCAATAGGAGGAAACGTTTGAAAAATCCTCCATAGAGACTTGGGAAAATTCTTGTTCAAAAGTAAAATACGGGAATGCTGTTATCCTGGAATATATCACGCAATCTATCCCAAACAACCATAGCCGTAGAGTTGGGTTCAATAATCGTTTGTAAGAGGTCGACGGAGATAGTGACATAAATCAACTAGAGAACCGTAGCATCAAGAGTAATCCATAATTTAGGATTGTCCTCCATGGTGGGTACATCCTGCGTGCCAGGAGCCGGAGGAATTATGTGGTGGAGGACTTGATGTGCAAGTGCGTGAATTTTGAACAACACTGCCCACGTCCCATATTGGACGTGTTCTATGTCAAGAACAATAGGAAGAACGCTCTTGATGTTAGAAACTGTTAGGACAGGATGAAACATGTTCCTGTCAGTCATAGTGAATAGAACAAGAAAAATTTGGAAGGGAGGCCTCAGTTTTGAGGAAGAAACCGAGAGGATTTTCTTGTGGGAGAGGAGCGGAAGTATTTGAGTCCTAGACTTCTGATACCATGAAAGAAATAATCCCTTGATTATTTTCATTACTTGAAAGAGTATATATACAATTTACATATTTCCATAATAGGAGAATCCTATTCCTATTCTACTCCTAAAACCTTATTCTATTGGGAGACTAACTATACAAGTATGGTAAGTGTACAATACTAATTAGACTACAATATTAATTACACACTTGAAGATAGAAAAGGACTGCCCACGGATTGGGCAGTAATAGGCAGTAACCGAGAACAATATATGCTAGATATACATAATATACACATGTATATCGTGTGTATATTATGTATATTTAACATGAATTTTTCAGATAATTTGAATTTGTATAATAATTTGGAAAAAGAGTTATTCTTTTATCTAACAACTTTGCGAACAAATGAAACTTTGTTAAGCATTTTTTCAAACAAGGCCTTAATTACGAAACTACAAAATAACTTACTCGGTCATGTGAAAGTAGAAATTCTTTTTGGAGCTTTGGCGAAAAGTATGAAAACTTAAACCTTGTTTACATATTTGAGGAGAGGCTTATATGGGGTTTTAGGTTACTCTTTATATTTTGTTGTCGTTTTAGAAAAAAATATATAGTATGACTTTTTATCCAGCGGCATACTATCGCTTTCCATCCTCACGTTCTTCCCCTTCTTCCTAAGTTGGATGGAAACACATTTTATCAAGGAATAGTGATGGTGCCGTACTCTATTTTTTGTTTAAAAAACGTGCCATACTTTATACTCAATTAAATTTTGATTCGTATTTCATAAATATTTTATAATTAAGGAGACATGAGAGGAATGCATCACATTCTAAAACTTATGAGGATTGAGGGAGGAGGATATATTCTTAACCCTTCCCGCTGTTAGCTTGTTTGGTAGGCGGGATGGGATAGCAATCCCGAGATAAAATACGGAATTATTTCATGTGATGTATTAAAATGATGAAATTAACTATCCTTTATAGTGTATGAGATAGCTAATCCCCGTGAGATATCCCAACCTATAGTATATGCTTATCTACCCCATCAAGCATTAGTCTTACTAAGGTGATAAAATATTTTATAAATTATGCAATACAAAATATAAGTAGTTATTTCAAATTTATAGATTAATCGTATTGTTACGATTTAATATAAAGTAGAGTTTGAAATGGTCCATTGTGTTTGGAGGTTGGTTTCAAGTAGTCCAATAAATGTACTTTGATCAGTTTTGGTCCTTTGAGTTTATCAAAGAATTTGACCTATGTCAAATATTTAATAAACATTTTCTATTAAACTAGATGAGAAATATGAAAAAAGTTTAACTAGAAACACGAGGAAGTCCATCAAAATTTAGAAATTACAAAACAAATAATTGAGACAAAGTAGCAAAAAATTACACCTAAAAATGCAACAAGCTTTAAAAATAGGCAAAAAAAAAAAAATAGCAGTAAAAGTTGTACCTTCAAACGTGAGTTTTTGTTGATTTTCCCCCCGATAATTCTCGTCATATCTGTGGGTTACAATAATTGCAGGAAACGGGAAGTAAGTAAATATTACAAATTGCTAGAAAGGATAAACTAAAGATTACAACAAACTGGAATCAAGAACGTTACAAACTCCTTGTGATTTGCTGAGTTGAGTGATGACACTCTGTCTTTAAGACAAGATTGCCCCGTATATATCCTTTTATGTTGTCGGGTAATAGTCTCCCAAGATACAACATCAACTTAACAAATGAGCAAAGAAAACTCAAGTGTTACTCTTGAAGAACTTTGAGTATAGTAAACTTGCTAGAGAGGAAGAAGAAGATTTCAGAAATTTCTGTGAGTATTTCTAAGTGTTGAACAATTGAGCCAAATGACTCAATTTATAGTGTAAGGAGATGACCCTCAACTAGCCAACTAACGGCCTTCAATAGCTATGTAATGACACTTATTGAGGCGTTACATTTAGCCAAATAATGGCTGAATTTATGTGTCAAATAATGGAGATTCAATGCTCCAAAACCAGCCTAAAAAGTCAGAACTTTTCATCTTCCCGTCGCAGCATTCTGCCTCCAAAGCACCGCGGCGCCTCGGCTCCGACGGGGTTGCGCCGCTGCTCCGCGGCGATTTTCGACTCATTTCATCTTACACTTTACACTTCTTCCTTCGTTTACCAACATGGAATACTTGTCATTTGGCCAATAACCGTCCATCATTCTATGTCTCAAACGTATTACATATGTACCAATATCTCTTTCACTAATGAAATTTATGATACTTGGCACTACGTGTACACGTGTGTGGAAACGACGTTTCCGACGTGCGCGGCCCCAATTGTTCGAGTCATAAATAATGGGATAAACTTAATTCCACATTAATAAATTTCCAACAATCCCCTCTTGAAAGAGATTTTGGCACACTCACAAGGTGCCTATTTCCAGCAATCTTTCAGCGGACAGATGTTGCATCTGGATAGGTAGCTTCTGCTTTTAACCTTCCATAGTTAAATACGATCGAACTTACTTACTACGCGGTGAACGTGATGTCTTGAACCGTCAATGTTTAGTGTAAGCCAAGTCAACGGTACCAACACAACAACTTCCCTTACTCTGTTCTTCGTAATATTTTGTCAGTTGTGGCCGTGGACACTTCTTGGATTCTTAAGTACGTTTATTTGAGGCGGTCTATCCTAGCACTTAAATAGGTGTTCTCCTACAAAGTATCCTGCTATACCCCACTTTACAATTGTTAGGAACCATTAAAAGTTTCCCCAAACCTAACCTCAATCGTTGAGGATCATTAAAGGTTTTGGAAACTTAACCTTTACCCACATTGCAGATAACACTTAATGTCTATCGCGGGAATGGCTTTGGATTGATATTTCTTTAGAGAAATCACTATCCGAAGTGCTCATGCTTCCACCGAAGCGCTCAACTGAACCTTTACAGCTTAGTTTTCCCATTTAACCTAATTTCTGGGATCTCCAGTCAGTAAGGTTGGGTTACCACCGTATTGGTCCTTATAGCTTGGGTTTTAAGCCCATTCCCCTAGACAAGCAGAATATCTGATCTTTGGGTAAGCCATTTGTCAGCGGGTCCGCTATGTTATCCTTTGATTTTATGTAATCAATGGATATTATTCCCGTGGTGATCAGCTGCCTAACGGTCTTATGTCTCGTCTAATATGATGAGACTTGTCATTGTACATAGAACTTCATGCCCTTTCTAGAGCCAACTGACTGTCGTATTGGATCATTATAGAAGGTACGGGTTTGTCCCAACAAGGGACATCCTCTAAGAAGTCGTAAAGCCACTCAACTTCTTCTCCTGCTTTGTCTAAAGCGATAAACTCCGATTCCATCGTGGATCGGGCAATGCAAGTTTGCTTAGAGGATTTCCAAGACACATCCCCACCCCCAATTGTAAATATATACCCATTGGTGGACTTGGTGTTCTCTATATCAGATATCTAGTTTGCATCATTGTACCTCTCTAGTAAAGCTAGATATCTCAAATAATGCAACCCGTAAGTTAGCGTGCATTTTATGTATCGTAGTACCCGATTCAACGCCTTCCAATGATCATTACTCGGATTACGGGTAAACCTAGCCAACTTGTTGACTGCATAAGTAATATCAGGTTGGGTGCAGTTTGTTATTTACATCAAACTCCCAATCACCTGTGCGTATTGCTCCTGGCATACGGGTGCACCACGATTTTTATCAAGCTTTTGATTTCTATCTAGTGGTGACTTCTTAGGTGAACTGTCAAACATCTCAAACTTTCTCAACACATCCTCGATGTAGTGAGATTGAGATAAGACCAGTCCATCAGACGTCTTAGAGATCTTTATCCCTAAGATGACATCTGTGATACCCATATCCTTCATGTCGAAGCATTGTTTCAACATGTTCTTAGTCTCTAGGATCAAGCTAAGACTGCTTCATGTGATCAACATGTCATATACGTACATGCATATCATGACGAACGAGTCCGAGTTACCTTTCGTGTAGACACATTTGTCACACTCATTAATGGAGAAACCCTTCGATAGTAGAGTACTATCAACTTTTTCGTGCCATTGCTTCGGGGCCTGTTTCAACCCGTACAGAGATTTGACAAGTCGACAAACTTTCTTCTCTTGCCTTGGAACCACATACCCTCGGGTTATTCCATATAGATTTTTCTTCCAAATCACCATTTAGGAAGGTTGTCTTCACATCCATTTGATGTATCTCAAGGTCACGCAACGCTGCGATCGCAATGAATACTCGTATGGACGTCATCCTAGACACCGAGAAGTACGTGTCAAAATAGTCAAGGTCTTCCTTCTGTCGATAGCCCTTGACTACCAACCTGGCCTTGTACTTATCTATAGACCCATTTGCTTTATACTTCCATTTGAGTATCCATTTACAACTCAACAATTTATTTCTCGGAGGAAGATCAACTAAATCCCAAGTATGGTTATGTAGGATGGAGTCTATTTCACTCTCAATAGCTTCTTTCCAGAGTGGTGCCTATGGAGTTGACAATGCTTCAACAATTATCCTTGGTTCGTCATCAACCATATAAGCTACAAAGTCAAGACCGAAGGATGTATCATTCCTGGCCTTTTTACTTCGCCTCGGTTCTATCTCTGGAGTCTCCAAGTTCTGAGAATCTGGAATACTAGTTTCCGGATATTCAGCCACTTCGAAGTCCACAAGATCTGAACCATCTAGATCCGGGCCGTCAATGACTCATGATTCCTGAGAGCTTTGTTCATAACTTCATTTGCGAGAGGTTATGTCTTTTTCCTTTCTAGGAAAAGTATCCTCAAAGAATTGAGCATTCCTTGATTCCATGATTGTACCCCCGTGGATATCTAGAATATCTGACTTATGCACTAAAAGTGATAAGCACTACTATTATTTGCATATCTGATGAAAATGCAATCTACAGTCTTAGGCCCAATCTTGACCTGCTTTGGCTTGGGCACTTCGACCTTTGCCAAACAACCCCACACCTTTAAACATTTATAGGTGGATTTCTTTCCCTTCCATGATTCATATGGAGTTTTGTCCTTACCCTTATGTGAGACTCCGTTAAGAATCGTATTAGCGGTAAAGACGACTTCTCCCCACATGTTTTGGGGAAGACCAGAATTGATGAGCAAGGCATTCATCATTTCATTCAATGTGCGGTTCTTGCGTTCCGCAACACCATTCGACTGAGGTGAGTATGGAGTCGTCGTTTGATGAACAATGCCCGATTCGACACAATATTCCTTAAACGGTGCTACATATTCTCTCCCTCTATCGCTACGAATGGATTTAATCCGCATGCTTAGTTGATTTTCAACTTCTGCTTTGTAACGTCGGAACGCTTCAAATGCTTCATCTTTACTTTTCAACAAGTAAAGGTAACAATACTGTGTGCTATCATCAATGAATGTCACAAAGTACTTGTTCCCTCCCCTAGTTTGTCCAAACTTCAAATCACATATATCTGTGTGAATAAGTTCTAGAGGAGCGGTATTCCTTTCGACGGATCGAAAAGAAAGCTTTGTGAGTTTTTCCTCTACGCACACCTCACACTTATGTTGAGGGTTTAAGTCGATAGACGGCAACAACTCCAACTTAACCAACCTTTGGATGGACTTGTAGTTAACATGTCCTAATCTATGATGCCATAAATTAGAGAACTCAAGCAAGTAAGAAGAAGCTTCAATATTATTGCTTCCACGTATTACAGACATATCGTTAACTTTGAAGAGACCTTCACAGACGAAGCCTCTTCTCACAAAAGTTCCATTCTTGGTGATTACAAACTTTGCTCTCAAATACTAGCCCAAAACCAACATTAACCAATAAATGACATGAAATATAATTTCTCCTAATCTCAGGGACATGTATCACCTCCTTCATAGTGAGCTCCTTTCCATAAGTATCTTCAGGACTACCTATCCTACCCCCAGCACGTCGAGGAAATATTGTTACCCATGAACAACTTCTTGTTTGTAACTGGTGTATAAGCGGAGAAGGCATCTCTATTGGAACAGATGTGTCTGGTAGCACCCGTGTCCATCCACCATTGCATGGGATTCTCAACAAGGTTTGCTTCAAGCACCATCGCCGAGAACTCCTCAATCATATCGTCAAGAAGCGTGTCTTTGACGACGTTAACCTGTGCCTTGCCCTTAGCCTTGGCCTTCTCTTATTGCTCAGTCTTGAGCTTGAGGCAGTCTTTGATTATGTAACCAAGTTTCCCACAGTGGTGACAGTTTTCTTTGAACTTCTCCGCTGCTTGGGTCTTGCCGTCTTTCTGGAACTTGCGCTTCTTGCTTGGGTTCCCTTTGGCCTCAGCCAGATTTGCCTTTGCCTCGGTGGGTTGTTTCCCCCCAGGCAATGCCTTCTTATTATCTTCATGAATCTGGAGTTTGATAATAAGTTCCTCAAAGGCCATTTCCTTTGTCTTGAGTTTTAAGTAACTCATAAACTCATTCCACGATGGAGGTAATTTTTCAATCAGTGATGCAACCAATAACTGCTCATTTGGTTTCATACCTTCCAAATCCAGGTGATGTAGAATCATTTGGAAGTCCTGAACTTGGGACATCACAGTTTTGCTATCCACCATTTGAAATTTCAAGAATTTCCCAAAGATGAATTTCTTAGTACCAGCATCTTGTGTGTTGTACTTCTTCTGCAGCTTTTCCCATAACTCTTTGGCGGTGCCTACGGTACAATACACCGTGTAGAGTGGGTCTGACAGACAGTTCAAAATATAGTTCTTACACATGAAGTCACTATGACTCCATGCATCAAGAATCATCTTCATGCCATTAATGACATGGATACCTTGGCCCCCTCTAGCCATTTCATTAGGCTAAGGGTCCACTTCATCTCCAGCTTGTGGAGGATCTTCTATTAGGAAATGAGTCATTCCTATAACAGTCAGATAAAATAACATCTTCTGCTGCCATCTCTTAAAGTTGGAGCCCATGAATTTTTTTGGGCGTTCATGATGAACTCGGAGGGTGGAGGAACTGTAACATTCCCTTGAGCAGCAGGAAAGACGTTGGATGAGCCTTGAGCATTAGTGAATGCATTAGGTGTGCCTTGAGCGGCAGTGGGGAAGGCAGAGGGGTTGCCTTGAGTAGCAGCAACAGAATCACAAGCGAGTTGTTCTCTTCCAGTCATCTTTCTAAGCACTTATAACAATCTTGTCTTAAAATTGTGGGTTACAACAATTGCAGGAAATGGGAAGTAAGTAAATATTATAAATTGCTAGAAAGGATAAACTAAAGATTACAACAAACTGGAATCAAGAACGTTACAAACTCCTTGTGATTTGCTGAGTCGAGTGATGACACTCTGTCTTTAAGACAAGATTGCCCCGTATATATCCTTTTACGTTGTCGGGACAATAGTCTCCCAAGATACAACATCAACTTAACAAATGGGCAAAGGAGACTCAAGTGTTACTCTTGAAGAACTTTGAGTATAGTAAACTTGCTAGAGAGGAAGAAGAAGATTTCATAAAATTCTGTGAGTATTTCTAAGTGTTGAACAATTGAGCCAAAGACCTCAATTTATAGTGTAAGGAGATGAACCCTCAACTAGCCAACTAATGACCTTCAATAGCCATGTAATGACACTTATTGAAGGGTTACATTCAACCAAATAATGGCTGAATTCATGTGCCAAATAATGGAGATTCAATGCTCCAAAACCAACAAAAAGTAAGAACTTTCCATCTTCCCGTCGCAACATTTTGCCTCCGAAGCGTCGCGGCTCTGTGAATTAGCGTCGCGGCGCCGCGACTCCAGTGATTGGACACCCAATTAGCGCCGCGGCGCAAACGGGGTTGTGCGCGGCCCTTAGCGGCTCCGCGGCGCAGACGGGGTTGCGCCGCGGCCCTTAACGGCTCCGCGCTAATTTCATCTTTCACTTCGTACACTTTTTCCTTCGTTTACCAACGTGGAATACTTGTCATTTGGCCAATAACCGTCCATCATTCTATGTCTCAAACGTATTACATATGTACCAATATCTCTTTCACTAATGAAATTTACGATACTTGGCACTACGTGTACACGTGTGTGGAAACGACGTTTCCGACGTGCGGGGCCCCAATTGTTCGAGTTATAAATAATGGGATAAACTTAATTTCACATTAGTAAATTTCCAACAATATCTAACTGACAAAGTTTAATTATTTAAGAGAGACAAATGACTTTAGTTTGACAAATTTAAAGAATCAAATTTGCTCAAACTATATTCAAAGGACTATTTTGAACCTATTCCAAACATAAGGAATCATTTTTGTTATTTACAGTTTTTTTTTTCTCGGAAAAAATTAGTAAAGTAAACACAAAAAATGAGGATTTCAAATGCAAATCCACCTCTCTCCATTTCACATTTCACATTTCACATTTCACATTTCACATCTGCAACATATACATCACACGAGCACGACCAGGTGCTGCATAGGGTAAATTCTCCACTTATTTCGGATTTATCACTGTTGAACTTATAAATTAGTTTTACAGTTGAATGGATAATTGAATTGTATGTATTAAGGGAATATGAAGCTCTATGTTTTGATTTATCCAGTCAGTTCCGATGCATTTCGATCTAAATTGTATCTGTTTTTATTCAAGCTAATTAATAAGGAACCATCACTACATTTCGGTAAAAGTAGTAGTAGTTGCTTGTCTGCTTTAATTGTTTGCGGATTTATGGTTTCTGAAATTACTGCTCGAATTATAAATGGTTGTATTTTGGCGTCTTTTTTTTTTTTTTTTAAATATTGTTATATCTTCCTGAAAATCCCATCTAATTTTGAAGATGGGTGTTGAGAATTACCATGTGATCGAACTTGTGGGCGAGGGTTCTTTTGGGAAGGTGTACAAAGGAAGACGAAAGTATACTGGGCAGGTATATTTAATCTTAAGCAATGCAGTTGTTTATTCTTTTCAGGATAATAGTGCTTTTGCTGGTCACTTCTAATTCTTGTTCTCACTTTTAAATTTGATTACTTTCAGACGGTTGCAATGAAATTTATACCGAAACATGGGAAAAGCGAGAAGGACATTCACAACTTAAGGCAGGAAATCGAGGTATTCTTGGTGCTGCTACCCTTTTGGGCGTTTCTGCTTGAGCATATTCCTGTTTGAGAATGCAGCTAGGTCTATGTATTGTAGCTCGAATAATATATCCTTAAAATTTTCTGAATCAGGATGATTATGCTTGCTATTTGACGATAAGTTTTAATCTCTCGCAATTGAGTTTGTGCTAGATATTTCTGTTTCATATAGATTACTGTTTCTGTTGAAGCTCTGCTTGTGCTGTCTCTATTTTCTCATAGAGGTTATTCAAATGTGCAGATCCTAAGAAAGTTGAAGCATGAAAATATTATAGAGATGCTCGATTCTTTTGAAAGCCCACAGGAGTTTTGTGTCGTTACAGAATTTGCTCAAGTAATTGGTCTCTATCTATTTCTCTCTCCAAATGTTAGGCCACAATGCCATTTGCATTTCCTCCTGTATACATGCATAGAGATGTATTAATTTTCTATCCCTTTGTAGCATGGCAGCATGGCTGACTAATTGAAAACTATCTTATCCAGGGTGAGCTGTTTGAAATTCTTGAAGATGACAAATGCCTCCCTGAAGAACAAGTCCAAGCAATTGCAAAGCAGTTGGTAATCTACACATTTTCAATATCTTTTAATAACTAAACATTACGGTTCTTCCTTCAACTACTAATCTGCATTGGAATTCCATCATTGTCCCATATTTATATCTTTCTTTTATTTACTTAACTGTGTTTTTCTGTTCATTTTCAGGTAAGAGCACTGCATTATTTACACTCAAATCGTATAATACACCGTGACATGAAACCGCAGAATATTCTCATTGGTGCTGGATCTATTGTCAAGGTTAGTTAGACTGAATTTTATGACTAATTTATAGTATGAATCAATAGTTTCATGGAATTGTGTTATTGGATATTACATAAAACACAATTCACACATTTTTTTCTCATGGATATTATTCTAGTTATGATCTATTGGTTAGCCAAGTTCGTGTAATATGGTTTTGCCCATTCAAAAAGTTATAATTTCATGTTTAACTGCAGTCTCAGTAGTTCCTTCTTTTTTGGTTTACGATTCTGTATGAGGTGATGTCTTTCCTAACATGCTTAGAAACTGAGTTATAGTGGGATCAGCGTAAAACTCGAACAAAATAGAACCATAGAGTTCTCTATTCGTTCTTTATTCACCATCAGTTCCTCTGTGAGTATATTTTGACATCATTCAGTTCAACTGGAAGCACTGGCAGAATGTGGAATGGAGGCTTGCACTTTGCATTATAGAATGATTGTAAGACTGTCAATGCAATGTGGGAGTGGATGTTGGACCTCTTAGGTCCAACATATCCACAAGATGAGTGAGGCAAAAGTGCGTGTTTAAGATGGCTATGCGATCATATAATGTTAGAAATAATCACATTAGGAAAAAAGGGGCAAGTAGCACTGATAGATGATAAAATAAGAGGTCACTTGAAATTGTTTGGTCATGTCCTACATAGACCTTTAGATGCATCAGTCTATAGGTGTGAAATTATGATAATTGAAAGTGCTAAAAGGGGATAGAGGTAGACCTAGAATCACATGGGAAGAGGTTGTCTTGAAAAACTTACAATTCTTGGAATATACACAGCCTTAGAAAAAAATAGAGCAAAATGGAAGAAAAAGATCCATTGAGGTGATACCAACAAGTTGGGATTAAGGTTTTCTCATGTTGATATCCTTACTTTAGGGTCCAATCTTCACTTGGAGTCTTCTAGAGATTTGTGTGCTAGTGGAAAATGTTGAGAACTTCTACTGTTATAGAACTTCAATTATTGAGTAATGCATCGAGACATGTCTAAATGGAGTGACAAGGATTTACATAGATTATTTTATAGCCGATCCCAATTGATTGAAGCGTAGTTGTTTTATTGTTGTACCATCTTCATACATTCAACTACTTTTTTTTTTTTTGCCATATCTAGTCTTATTTTAGTTCCTCGAGGGAACATATTTAGCTTATTCATTGTTATGCTATGTGGATATATGACAACTACCCTACTAAATTCGTTAAAGCATTATTACAGAATGGGAACTTGTGATGATACTGGAAATGTGTTAGAACTAGTTTATTTTCATATTTTTGTGGATGATCTGCCAGTGTATAACGTGGTACTTGTTGTACTCTGTGTCCAGCAGCAAAGATGTACCCTATCTTCTCATGTCTCTTCTCTTTTTCTTTTTTATTTAACAGCTTTGTGACTTTGGTTTTGCACGAGCCATGTCCACAAACACAGTAGTTTTGCGATCCATAAAAGGTGAATTTCACTAAAGGCATAGTAGGATTGCTTTGTTTTCCTCAGTCAATAAATGAACATCAAGTGGTTGACTACTCTGCACCTGATGGTCCTGATCCTAAGTTCTCTTTCCATTTTCTTAGGTACACCATTGTATATGGCTCCAGAATTGGTACGAGAACAACCATACAACCACACTGCTGATTTGTGGTCTCTTGGTGTTATCTTGTATGTAACATCTACTTTAGGAATGTTTTCAGTGTTTTTGAATAACTTCAATAAGATTCTTTGTGATTATTGGAAACGAATTGTCTTCTAGCTGGACAGAAGCTTAACCTCTTTGTTAGACGAAATGAGCTCCCCTGGTTTTAGGGAAAAAGAACAAGCTTTACAGCTAGGAGGCATTAATAATTAGAACTTTTACAGCTGCAGCACGAATCTCCTGTTATTAATAATTGACCTTCTTCTGCAACTCTATTTCTCCTTATGAATTTGATCAGCTGATTTTATGCAGATATGAGCTGTTTGTTGGTCAGCCTCCATTTTACACTAATTCAGTTTATGCTCTTGTTCGTCACATCATCAAGGTAACCAAGATTACGCTTGAATAGATTTTGGATCTAGAGCCGTGGTTGATTAGACCATTAACTTGTAAATGGCCTCATGCTCAGGACCCAGTTAAGTATCCAGACAATATGAGCTCAACCTTCAAGAGTTTTCTGAAGGGCCTCTTAACAAGGTTTCCCTCTATTAAAACAAAAGCCCTTACACTACTATATTCTTAGCTTCCTACTTAAAGTCTAGTGATCAATTCTGTGAATCAGGTACCGCAGAATAGACTGACTTGGCCTGCACTTCTTGATCATCCATTTGTTCAAGAAACATTGGAGGATGTGGAAGCTAGGGTAATTATAGATATTGAAAAGCAAGCTACTAGCTTTGAATCTACCATTTTGGTCTTTCATTAATGGAACAATTTATCAAATAACAGGAGATTCGTGCTGCAGCAGCTACTGCAAAGGGATCTGATGCAACTTGGAGGGGGAAAGAAGATATTCAATCAACTCAGCTGAATGTTGCAACTCCTGAAAGTAAAACTTCCATTCACATATCAGCATGCATGTCTTTTTTGCCTAATTCATCTATCTCAAGGGATATCATTGCAGGTGAAAGTCATATTCAAGCTGTAAGTGGAAATGGAAACACTGGGAACCTTCATACCGAGGTTCATTTGAAGAGTCCGGACGCCACAGTCAATGCTTCACCAGAGGAGTTCCCTGGTTTCTCACAGCCTGATGATATTGTACAGTCAGGTTAGTTGTGTTCTGACCTATAGAATAGGCTAAATTTTGTACTTATGTATCATGCTGCAAAATCATGGGGTTTCTATGAGCTCACATACAATGCAGCTGATATAATTGTTCTCAACATAGGCAACAAAGGAAGAACTTTGTTCTTTTATTACCTCTTTGCCAACTGTAATTTGAGTAAGATATAGGACCTTAGTATTAAATCCTGAACTTTGAAATAATTAGGTCAATATCAATTAAAAAAGTCAAACCATGACACGTAAGGGATGGAGTAAATGTAACTCTTGTCATGACTTTCATTTAATTCTTTTTAAAATGATTCAAAAGGGGCTCTATTGTTACTATATTTGTTTCTGATCATGCAAGTAACTGAATATTTTCTTCTTTCGCACCTCTATGAGACAAATGGCCACTAACTGTGGTTTTGCTTGAGGTACAGCAGCTCCTTCAGTTACACACACACTACGAAGGACAAACACAATCTTCAACTTTTTGAAGAATTGTCTGTAGATGTTGTATGCATGTAATACAATATTTGCAATACTATTAATTATCAGAATTTAGATGCACAAGTAATAGCTCTTTCTTCCTCTGTCAGTTTCTCCAGCTCATCTTTCTTAGCTTCCTATGACATTAGTTCTCGATCATGCTTCTAACTGTGTAGTTACTTATGATATCCCATTCATACATTTCTGTTCATCATTCTTGTGTTTCTTTTAGAGAGGAGAGGTCAAATAATCTTTACAAATTTTCCTAAATCAACATCCAGTATTTATATATATATATATATATATATATATCCATGATATATGTTGTCTTTTCAGGTTGTCAGGTTTTGGACCAGCTAGAAAGCAACTCCCGAACAGTTAAGGGTGCAAAAGTTATTGGTCAAGATAATGATGCATTATCAGCTATTTTGGTTCCATTAAGAAACTTGTGTGATGAATCAAAAATACCTGGCAGGTAAATAGAGCTCTGTATAAGAGGTGTGTAGCATCTTATTTGATTAGATATGATATTGTATATTTTACCTGATATTTCTAAAATATATTTGTTCAACGGTAGGTATCATATTAATTACTTGGTAGTTTCTAGATTAATTCTTCACCTTGTTTTGTTACATTCTTACCGTCTATTTTACCTCCAACTGATAAAGAGTTTATCATAGTGAGGATTCCTTCATCCTGCTACAATAATGCTACGATAATGAATTCCATCTACATGTCTATAAATACTTAAAGGAGAAAGTAATTTACTTTTCCAGATGTTTTGCTATTATCTATCACATGTATTAGAAGCTCAGTTCAGAGAATATTGCTTACTCTTGTGTGACTTTTTGTATCATTTATCAAGCCAAAGTTGGTAACATTTGATGGTTACAAGAACTGACATCTGGTTGAAGTAAGTAGGCACAAAACTGTTACTTTTGATATTACTAACCTGCTTGCTTCTTGGACAGGGATCATGATTTTGTCATATTAAACCAATCACTTAAAATCCTTTCAAACTTAGTTGCAGCCGGTGCCATCAACTCAAGTGGGACTCTTGATCAAATTATATGCGTACTTCTTGGTTTCACTTCTGCTGTAGTTAAAGCCAGGTCTTCTAATGGAGCTGAATTGTTGATGAAGGTAATTTAGTGAGAACCATCCTCAATCACCAGACCAAATTAAAAAACGAAGAGGTTTTCCCTGATATGGGTTTCTGTCCTTATGAACTATAATTATACATCTTTTCCTTGGACTTCGATGAGATAGCTAAAATCTCAAACTTTGCAGCTTCATTCTTGTCCAAACTTTAGTGTTAAAATAAGAAGAAAGAAAGAGCTACGTTTCACTAGGACTAATATGCATTTCGAATAACATGTATCCTTCAATGCAATTTTCAGTAGTATTTCTGATGTTTCACTTGCTTAAAAATTAGTGATTAGTGGTTTGACTGTAATGCAGAGTTTTTCAGTCACCAAAAAACTGTTAGATATCTGTGGAGGTGCTATTGGAAGCTCATGTTTAGGGCATTGGAAAGCACTTCTTGAATTGTACTCCAGGTTAGGTTTCTAAATGGAAAACTATGCACTTATGTCAACTTGTATATTTGTTTTGAACTGTTATACACAAATGTACAGGTCATAAATAGTGTGGATGATGCTTCTGGCCGAGTTTTGTCTGAGTCAACTGGTTGCATTGCAGCTATGTTGTTTCGAGTGGTTCAGGCTCTTAAAGTATCATCTTCTCCGCCAACCCTAATAGGAACTCTGAAAGAACATCTAGACCATGCTAGCAGTTCTGGCTCAGCGGACCTTTTGATTTTGTGCTTAGCTACATCAGGGTCAGGTTCCTCAAATTTACTGCGAGCTGCTGCTGAAGGCTGCAGGGCTCTTTGGTTGCTGGTGGAAGCGTTTGAACTTCTTTCTCTAAGAGAAAATAGATACCATTTTCCAATTAGCTGTTTGCGAAGTCCTTTACATCGACTTGACATCAAGGACCATGAGCGAGGTCCCTTACTTGGAAGAGATTCAACAAAAATTGTTGATGCCATGACAAAAGCATTTCTAAAGTCCAAAGCCGTACAACTTGCTGTTTATTATTGTCTGCATCAGCGTCTTGAGGCTTCTATCTGTGGTGGAGTACAGGTGAATCTCTTTGCTGTCACTTACTATATTTTACTGGAACTTGCTGAATAAGTTTGCAGTTGTTGGATTTTTGTGGATAGGTACCATATGAAGCACAATAACTTCGATCTTTTATTTTCTCTGTTCTCTCTCTCAGTTGTATTTACAGATCTACCAATTTCCATTTCTCAGCTAGCATTTACCATCTCTAGGCTAATAATTTCACCGCTAAAATGTTCTGGAATAATTATTTACTGATATTTGATGTAAGGTTCTGTGCTATTATTATTATTTTTATATCTTTGAGCCATTGGCCAATCTGTTTGGTGGTCCTGGTCGCATAGTTGGTTGCTTAAGTACTTTTGTTTCCGCTTATAGCAAGAGGATGCAGTAAAGCACGACTGCTCTCTCCTTCATTTCTCCTAGACTTGACATCTAATAATGTAACGTAAAAGGGAAGAATACTGCATGTCAGCTCAAAGTAGCAGGACAAGGTCCGTTGAGCTTGAAGCGAAAATTGAGAAGTGTAGTGCGTGCTTCTTTGAAGTGAAGCACACAATTCATGACACTAAAGTACCAACATATATTAATTTAGTACTATAATAATCAAACTGCAATTAAAATGACCGATATCAGTATCCAATATATAATAATGCTGATATAATCCAATTCTTCATACGTTTGAGATTCAAAGAACAGACCACTTCTCGTTAGGTTCACTTTGTGCATCATTGTTTGAAGTGCACACTTCTATAAAGCGATACCTCCTTGCTTCGCTCCGCTGCTTTGGTTTAAGCTACGAAGCAATGGCTTTTGATAACACTGGCGCATACTCTTTAAAGAAACATCTAATTGGCTTATTAATCTCATCATGAAAATTTATTTGTTTTCTGTTTTTCTCATAAAAGTGCACTGTGAAAGGTTAGGTTTTGTGGACGTTGATTAAACTATATAGTAGTTTATATTGTGCCTTATTCTGATCTCTAGTCACATGTCAAAATCATTAACTTATGCTTCTTTTTCAGCTTGTTCTGAGGTGTTGCTTGCATTGTGGAATTGTTGCCACCATCCTGTGTGGTCTGCCTAGTTCTCTTCCTGTTACTACAGTCGTGAGTGGAGGAGGAGACGGCACTATAGTCTCAGAGCTTTTCTCTGTACTATCATCAGCTAAGAAATCACGTGGAGGAGAAGCAAATACATTGGTTCTGCACTTAAGCCTTCTTCTTGCCACCATTGCACAATGTCTCAAGTCATCAGGAAGGAATTCTGCCTTGTTCATTCTAACTACATCTTCAAGAAAGCAGCTCACCCGTCTCTCTGACCTTGCACATTATTTCTCTGCTGATGTGCAGTCATTATGCCAACCTCATTCTGCATCTGCAATGCTAGCTCTAGCATCCATTCTGTCTCTCGAAACTGGCTGCACAATTGAAACTGCCATTCTTGACATAGCTGTGCCAATGATCCCTAGGACTGCCAAGCTATGTGAATACCTCAGGAATCCTGTTAATGAACAAGAGGGAATAAATATGTTTAGTGGAATGCTTTCACATTGGCATGGCCTAAGAGATGGATCTATTGGGTTATTGGACATACGACTGAAGAAGGAAGGACCATTGGCTGTGCAACACTCCTGTGCAAGTGGTATTCCACAGCTTCTTATTGATTTGTTAACAGGCAACATTACAGAGGCCTCTTCTGAAGAATCCAATTTTTCAAAAGATCAAATTGCGCTATCACCAATAGGAGTTCCATGGAGCATTTCATTGCTATGCCAATGCCTTACTGGGGGAGTGGCCACTTTTCGCCATATATTGCTTAAGACGGAGCATGTCAAGGTCATATCAGATTTGATAATGGACATGCATCTTAAGCTAGTCAAATCTTGGAGTGGACCCGGTGGCGGGGTGGATGGGATTAGGGAGACAATAAATACAGTTATAGATCTTTTGGCATTTCCTTTTGTGGCTGTACAGAATGGTCTAGGTTTGCCATCTGCTACTGCTTCAGTGAATAGTGGATTTCTCCTTAATGTTGGTTCACCTGGTGGAAGAGTTTGTCCTGAAGATAAGGACATGGTGAAAGCAATTGAATCACATTTGGGAAAGTATACTCAAATCCTATTAGAGGTTTGGCTTTGCATATTTTCTTCAAATAATTTTATTTGAAATATTATGTACTTCAAGGATTAGGTTTCTGAGTGTGGTTTACAGTTCGTTGGCCAAATTGCTTAAAGGATATTCATGGAAATGTAAGCATGAAAGATTGCAAGTACAGGCAAAGAAAATTGCAAGTTGGCCATTTTGCAAACTAGGAGTCGTTATATGTGTCATCAGTATATGATTCTCCAATAGTTTTAAATTTTGAATAAGCAAAACCTGTATAACAAGACACGCATTTCGTAGCATCGTTTACTGCATGGATGGCACACATGGTCCTCTGTACCTTACCTTTTGTCCTCTCTATAAGAAAATTAATGAGATAACACATCCTTGTTTAACATGGATGGCAAGTGACTTTGGATTGGATAACCCATGATAGATATGCTTTGTGCTTGCAGGTAGGAGTTCCAGGCATTATTCTTCGGTGTTTGGAACACATGGAATCCAAAGATAAAGCCAGACCAGTTGCATTTCTTGCCAAAATGACAGCTCACCGACCTCTTGCTGTTCAACTGTTGGGTAAAGGATTGTTGGATCCTAGAAGAATGAATTCTTTACTGGATGGTTCATGCCCCGGAGAAGTTGTTCTGGATGTTCTTATGATTGTTTCAGATTTAGCTCGCATGGATAAGGTATTCTTAACTGCGCATACTCTCTTAGTTGATCGATGGTGAACTTTAGTGACTTTTAATGATTTATTATTCTTTATTAGTTAGTGGAAGTCTAAGAATGGTGTACAGGGATTCTAAAGATCGACTTTATTTATAATGTCATTGGCTGTCTTGTCTTCTCTCTAATTCTTTACATGTTACTGCCTGTTTAATTTATTGTCTGATGTATACTTGATTATTATTTAAACTTTCTTGAAACCTCTTATACTATTCGTGAAGTTTTCTGGGCAATATGTGGAAAATAAGAATGTTTGATCTTTAAAGTTGGGTTTGTATGGTCATAGTTAACTAAGTTTGTCAAATGTAAGTTTGAAGTTGGGTATTCCTTTTAATTGATTTTAACTGTATTAGGGTTTGTTTAATTTTTGTGTTTAAATCTGTTATCTATATTGAACATGATATCATAGTCCAGTCAAGGATTTTACTCTTAAACCTTGCTCATGGGAAGCAAGTCATATGTTTGTTTTGGTATTAAGGGGGTACCTTGTAAATAGAGTGAAATATAAAAGCATAAGTTCTATGTTGTGGACTCATTTATTGATAATTATTCGACACATGTGCGTAATCATTGAAGAGCTTGATTGTACCATAAGTTTTCCCAACTATGCTGATGCTGGTTATAACTGTACCTATGCATCCAGGCCTTCTATGAATACATTGATGGGGCAGCTATCTTGGAGTTTCTGAAGGGCTTCCTAACCGATAAAGATCCTAATGTGCGTGCCAAAACATGCAGTGCTATAGGAAATATGTGTCGTCACAGCTCCTATTTCTATGCATCGATGGTAATCTTCCTGAATAACCTCTGGTTTCATTTAAATTTAGTTTAAACCAAAATGATCTTTCTTTTGTAGCTTTTGACATACTTTCTATTGAGGTTCTGCAGTTCTATAACTCTCAATGGTTTTATTTTTTCTGATCTTGGTAGGCAAAACGTGGTATCATTAGTCTTCTCATTGACCGATGTGCTGATTCTGACAAAAGAACGCGGAAGTTTGCTTGCTTCACTGTAAACCTTTTGTTTGCTTTCAAGCTGTTTGATAGAATCAAATTATCTTTTTAATCTCAATCAAACTATTGTTTTAAGTGGTTAGCTGAGGACGATGTTTCTCTATTTCTAGATCGGCAATGCTGCCTATCATAATGAGCTGTTGTATGATGAGCTCAGGAGATCCATTCCTCAGCTTTCATATCTGTTGCTTTCTGCGGAGGAAGACAAAACTAAGGCCAATGCTGCTGGGGCACTGAGTAACCTTGTCCGCAACTCCAACAAGCTTTGTGAAGATATTGTCTCTAAAGGAGCCATGCAGGTTTTTCATTCTTCTATCATGTTTTACCTTCATCCATTCCTTATTTGAATAGCAAACCAGACCTACAGATTCTTTTTATTTGTGAAGATACTGTTTCTAATCCAGAATGTGTTCAGACTTCAGTCATATCACTTTATACTAGTTTCGAGTGTCTGGATGGAAATGTCTTATGCCTTAACTGCGAGTTGTTCGAGTTCTATCCTAATATAGTGCTGAATTTGTTCAGTAATGGTGCTTCTTTTTCCAGGCGTTACTGAAGCTGGTGACAGATTGTTCCGTCGTAGCTCTGAGCCCCAGTAGAAAAGATATAATAAATGAGTCACCTTTAAAGATAGCACTATTTTCCCTGGCAAAGATGTGTGCTCATCCACCTTGCAGACAATTCCTCCGCACATCCCAGCTATTTCCAGTGGTTAGGCAGCTTCAGCAGTCACCAGAATCAACAATAGCTAATTATGCCTCTGTAATCGTCAAGAAAGTTGCAGAAAATTAACTATTGATTTGCTCAGGATCTGCTAGCCACTGAAGTGAAGCACATTTCTCATGCGCCGCTATGAAAAGGTTGATACCCACCCTCAGTCAGCTTATCATGGTTCTTATTCAGGTGAAGCAACGTAAGGTCATTAATGGCTTGAGGTTGCAAGTATATATATGTAACTACTAGCTTTCAAAGCTGTCCTATGTGTCTCAAAATATGTAAACACCCTTACAAGCTAGTACATTTTTTTGGCAGCTGCTCCATTCTTGTCTTACGGTAATGTCTTCATATGTGTTATTATATAAAGCTGTTATTCTTATCGGGAAGAAGATATTGTAGTGGTCCACTTTTAACATGGATGCAAACCCCTGCATATCCTTTCTTTTCGTTAAACTGGACTAAAGCTCATCCCTGTATAGTAACTCGCATGACTCTGTTTTCCGTTTCCCTTTTGTTATTTTTTAAATGTAGTTAAGGATCAGTACTAAACACCCACAGGGTTGTATGAAATTGTCTTGGTAAAGAACAGGACCAAATCCAATACACAACAATTGTCTATCAATCCATGTGATTCAATTATCTATCCCATCTACCAAGTAGTCTTCGTTCATTCCGTTAGGTTAAAGATGGGTGTTCCATTCGCTCCCTTTTTAACAGCTCAATGCTTCAAGTTGTTTGATGATGCACAACTTGAACAACAACATCATGTGTAATTTGCAATCAATTTTCCAAAAGCTTTATCCCTTAGTTCATCCAAATTTGAACTCTTACAGGAAATTGCAAAAGATAGCTCCAAAACTTCCACAAATCAGCACATAAACCTGGGATTACCCCGGATTGCGTATTCTTTAGGATGATTGTTTTCTCCAAATTACGTTTCAATTTCTGTCATTTATTTCAGCTTCAAATATTCCTGCCTTTTGGTTTTGAATTCTGTTATTTCTAATAATGTGGGTAATGGTTTCACAACATATATGTTATGCTCAAGGAACAGTTCAGGGTATGTAAAATACTTGTTCCTCCTAAAATGGGCAATTTACCTCTTTCTCACAAATCTTAAGTTAAGTAACACCACTTCCAAAGAACTTTTTCCGGTTAACGTGCCATTAAACAACTTAGAACTGAAGGGCTATGCCCCATCTATTAAATTACACAATATAAATGTTGAACTGAGAATTGTAGGTCTTTACCCGGTGAGGGGAGCCCTTCCAGAAATTCTCGACGGCCAAGGAAAAACCCAGGCCGAAGAGGGGGTTTGAAAGTAGTTTTCAACCAGCAATAGACGCGCCTCGGTTAGTATCTCACTAGCTGCGTCATTGCCCCAAGCGCAAATATGCTTTATTCTGACTATTGCCTTTGCATTTTATAGTCCTAGCTTAGATCCGCTTTCTCATAGATTGCCGATATGACGCTCTGACCAAAACTGTGACACTGGCTAGTAGTATAAATTATAGACTTGGTTGAAATGGTTTATCCCATATATATAAGTTTCATTTACTTGAGGAGTATGATCTCAAATCTCAATTAGGTGCCACTGATTGAGAGTAGTGTTTAAAAGCTTATTTATTGATGTATTTTTGTGTTTGGTAAGAAGGATTGGAATTGATAATAAACATTAAAACGTGTTGATAAACATTTTCTTTATTATTAAAATCACAATATGTCCTTAACTTTATTTTCATAAGTTATAAATTAAAAAGTACATGTACAATGAGAAGAACCAATGACGGATATGTAATGAGTTAGTAGTTCTATACTGGGAAGAATATTTGGAGAATGGAATCAATATTAGTGATGAAATAGTAAAATACTTGGTCATAACTCATAACAAATAATCTTTGTAAGCTAAAAACCATAAATTGGGCTTATAACAATTAACTTATTTTGTGTTTATAACTTATAAGCAGTGGCAAAGCAAGAATATTTATTAAGGGAGTTCAGAAAAAATAAGTAAACACACGAACAAGTCAAGGGTTCAACGTTTACTAAATATACATAAAAAATAATTTTAATCTTGTATGCAGAGTTCCCGACCCTTATTAGCTCTGCCCCTGCTTATAAGTACTATCGATGCTTACCAAACGAGTAGATAAGTTAAAAAAATACTTATAAACTAATTTGACAAGCCTATAAACTTATCCAAACACCCTTTTAGGTATCATTTGATAGCGGACTAAATTATCTCAGAATTATTTCTGGGATTATAATTTTTAGACTAGTTTATTCCACCTGGAAGTGAGATAAATGTATACTGTCAAGTGTCAACCAAACAAAGTATATATTTAATTCTAAATATCCCATCTTATCCGGGTATCAAACGACCCCTTATAGCTTAAAAATTTGACACAAATGCAACGTGTTTCACTTCGCAAGGAGGAGTCCGATTCGTTTTAGATATTCGGATCCTTAACCAAGAAGCCAACCTCACAGGCCTCTATGTTCAAGGTTCAAACTGGACTGGGGCCAGTTGACAAACTGAAGCATAAGTGGGCCTAACAGACGCGCCACACGCGTTGCCGTACTGCAGAAACAACTCGTTGGGTTTACTTTTCACACTGTTAATTAGTAAGTCAATTAGCCAGTGATTTAGACTTGACTGAACCTCTTCCCTTCATCAAATCACAACGCCAAAATTACAGATTCGGCCGATTAATTCTTGCGATTCTCCAATTCCTCGGGTGATCAATCCGTTTAATTTCTTTAGAAGCTCATAAATATGAATTTCCCCCAATTTTGAATGGAAACCCTAACCCTAAATTTCAATTTTTTCTATTAGATCTTCATCTTTTGCCCTTCTTCAATTCCAGTTGTCTCTTTTCTTTTCCGGTGGGTGACCGATCAAAGCCCCCTATTATTTTCGCCTGATCGTTGGGTAGGTGAGTTGGTGGCCCTAACTATTTATGGTTTTCCTTAATTTGAGACGTATTAATATGATATTGATCTAGAATTATATTACAGAATTGGGTTTGGCTTAAATATATGAAAGAAGGAAAAAATAATCGTTTTAGCAGTATATAGATTGTAAAGATACTTATTTTAAGGAATGGGAAGCTCAGAAACAGAAGGAGGAATGTTGGAATGTGATACTGGAAGTATTGTTTGGGTTCGAAGGCGAAATGGGTCGTGGTGGCCTGGTAAAATACTGGGGCCTAATGAGCTTTCAGCTTCTCATCTGATGTCGCCACGATCTGGAACTCCAGTCAAGCTTCTTGGAAGGGAAGATGCTAGTGTGTAAGTCCTTTTTTGCTGCCATTTATCTATTTCTGAAAGACTTAATTTTGTCGAAAAATATGATACCAGTGTTTGCTCAATCTAACTACTGCATGCTGGTTGTTGAATTATGAAGAACTTGTAACTGGAGAAACTTTAGTATTACTATGGTTTTTTATGACAACCGGCGAGTCTTTATTGCAGAGAAATATAAGTTTACTGCCTTTTTCCACTATGACGAGATGGACTTGCCATTGGGATTGCGTGTGATCTTTTATGATAAGCATATGTACTTCCTTTTTTTTTCCTTGGGGGGAGGGGATGCTGCAAAGAAGTAAATTTTGGACTTGATGCAGTTATAACTATGTCGGATAATTGATGATTAGAGGTTCTTGTTTCATCAAGATAGGTTAAGTAAATTCTGCCCCCAGAGCATTAGTCTAATAGCAAAGGTAGTACAAAGTGACATGTGTGGTAGGCGCACGTTGCGATCGCGAATATAGGTAAGTGATCCCCCCGTGCAAATTTTTTTAATGTGCTTCCTGCGTGGATCTCCTTGTTGGATCCTCATTTAGTCACTTGCCAAACTATGGAACTTGTCTTATTGTACTGGTGTCACTAGTTTTTAGCATTGGTAGAATAGATTCTTGAGCTGGAGAATTTTCAAGCTTATCAGTAACAAGCTACACTACACACTGGATGGATGGATTCGAATGCCAAATTTATTTATAATTGTTGAAGAAATTCCTTTTGCTTTGTGCAGACTGAAAGGAAATGTTATGCGTAGATTTTGGTAGGGCAATGGCCTATGTTCATCTTCTGCTTAGATAGCAAATGGATTGCATTTTTCCACAGTTTATATTCATAATAGGCCTTTTTCTCATAATCCATGGTCGAGACTGAAGCATGCAAAGTTGTTGTTACAGGGTTTTAACTTCGGGATTAAATTTAATTTGTTCAATGAAGATTTTTTTGTATTGGAATACCCCGCAAATTATTTTATGTGCAAGATTCTTATCCATGTAATAGGCAAGACATTTGGACTTAATCTCCTTCCTTTGCTTGTTCTCTCTAAAGAAGAGTCTGCCTTTTGCAGGAGTTACTGGTAAAGTTTGTTAGTGATTGAGTGGTTGTTTGCTTATCCTGGAAAGTAGGTTCATTGTGGTCCCTTACTCCCTTTTTAATAGTTGAGACCTTTGAAAGTGGCAAGTCTGATGATTAGAGGTAAAAGAACTGTGCAATTTCACATGTCCAACAACAACAAACCAGTGTAATCCCAGAGGTGAGGTCTTGGTGTGGGGGGGGGGGGGGGGGGTAGAGTGTACGCAGACCTTACCCCTACCTCATGAAGGTAGAGAGGCTGTTTCCGGTAGACATCAAGAAAAATTTCACATATCCAAGCTAAAAAACAAGAATGAAGAAGCCAAAGATACCTAATAATTTGATATTCTAATTGCTCCGTTCATTCTTAATTTCTGGAAATGCTTTTGGTAATTGGTCAAATACTGCATTTACATTCCCAATGTGTACAAACAGCTTATACTCTTAGTATGGTCTATCATGGTCTTTCTCTCTGTCTTACCAGGGATTGGTATAACTTGGAGAAGTCAAAGCGTGTCAAAGCATTCCGTTGTGGTGAATTTGATGATTGTATTAAACGGGCTGAAGCTTCCCAAGGTATGCCTCCAAAGAAAAGAGAGAAATATGCGCGTCGAGAAGATGCAATACTTCATGCTCTTGAACTTGAGAGGCTATTGTTAGGCAAAGAATATGGAGCAGGTTTTTCATCCACTGGTAAGAACAATAAATCTACTGCTGATTTTGTTGGAAGAGAGTCTGCGACATCATCAGAATACCTGGAAAATGGGAATGGGAGACACAAAGGTTCTAAGTCCCATCCAGTTTCTACTAGATCTGATGTCTCCCTCGAGGATAAGAGCGCATTAAATATTTTATCCGCAGAGGTACCCAAAGATCGAAATCAACTTAGTGGGGATGTTGATAATTCTGGGGTACTTCTGAGAATGAGAGGTTTACAGGATATTGGTCTTAGTACTGCTCCTTCAGAACATAACCATTCTCCATCAATTGCTTTAAATGGTACTAACCAACCTATGCTTGATAGCAGTGCTCATGCTGTTCCTGATGGAAGTAATAATACAGAAGGCTTGGTTAATGTTGAGAAAAGAAGTATGTCGGAGAAAAGAAAACCATCAGAAGATGCATTGGTAGAAGATGTCCTTGTCAAGAGGCGCCGCCCTCTTGCTCATGTTTTGCAGAGTTCTGAAAATTTTCCAGTTTCTATCCCTCAGCCGGACTCAGTTTCAGTTTCCACCTCTGATACAGGAAAGGAACTGCCTCAAGTTGAATCGCTTACAAAGAATAGCAGGCTAAGGTATTTGGCAGTTGAACCTAGCAACAGTTTATGTGTCGGCGAGAGTCATCAATCCCAAATTGAATTTCCAACATTGAAGGTCGAAGATAACAATTGTTCTCGTCCTGTTGGCTTGTGTGAACAGAATGGTTCTGGATCAACAGAGTATACTGAAACAGATTCAACTGAGTCAGATTCTGTGGAATCAGATACCGATGATGAATTGGCTACACTCTCAGGTTGTCCATTTTTCTCTTTACCCTTGACCCATACATGTGCATCATATACTTGTTTTATTTTTTTCCAGTTGAAGATAAAAGGAAAATACAAGTTAAGAAATGAAGCAGAATTAAACTATTGAAATGTTTTGACCCTAATAGCTCGAATGGTAAAATATTGAAGTCTTTGAAGATTACTGGATTATCTGAACTATGTTATATTTCTTTTTAATGCCGAGTCACTTCTTTTCATGTACTACTCTTTCTTTAGTAAAAAGTGCTGAATTTTTCTTAATGAGCATTTCATGTTTGGTGTTCATCCCTTTCTATGACCACCTTGTCCATTCTTGTTGGCATATGAGTTCAAAGGTTTGTACTGGGAATCCTTAGGGTAGAAATTTCTCCAACATTCTTCGTAACCAGTGAGAAAGCACTGTAAAGTTGTCTAAGCATGTCCAAGTTCAATTAAGGACTTCCATGTGCAGTGATAGAGTCTAGACGTGCGATGCCATCTAAAGTTTTCACCTGTCTGCTGAATCGGGTGAAGTTTTTTGTCTTAACTAATCTTATGTGGTTGGAGTTGTGGTGTTATATATTCTGGTCTGTGGTACATTCTTCGGTGGAATTTATTGAAAAGAGAATCGGAAGCATCCAATAGAATAGTTTAGGTCCCTTTCTTGAAGAATTATCAGGAAGGGATTGCCAGAATGTATCCTACTTACTCTGGTTCATATTATCAGCTTGATCCTGGAGATTCCCTTGTATTTTGCACCCACGTAGTTGGTTCTTTAAGGTAACTGATCAAACTTTCTATTAAGAATTAGTACGAAGAGGGTGCTTAGCACAACATATCCAAAAGACATACAAAAAGGGTCTTACACAGAAGAACCTATTTATTTTTAGAAAGAGAAGAACCTATTTGAAAGTTCACAGAATGGGGTATGATCTTTCAACATACAAGGACTTAGCCTTTTAGGTGAGCACAAGTACTATTTGTCCAATTCTGGTTGACTCTTGTTGCTAGGTGGATCAGAGGGTTGATTCCTTCTTGTATTCAGGTTATAAACGTGCAGTGGTTTACCCTTCTCAATTTCACTTATTCGGGATAAAATGTTTTACCCTTGTCAAAGAAAATATATGGTTCTAAAAATAAATGACAGATGATTGAAGTTAATTTGTTGAGCTCCCTTCCATGATACCTGGTCCATATTCTGTAGACTTATTTTAAGAAAATTTAACGGTGTCTGCTGTGCGTAACTATTGCAGTTTGCTGCTGGCTCAATATCTCTTTAACCATAGAATGGTTTAATTGGTAGTTTGCTTCATATTCATAGTTGGAATTGACGTCTTGGTTACTCTCATTGTTACTAATGCTCAATATACAATGCTAGAAGTTAGGTATGTCGCATACAAGGTGCAGATCGTTTTTGGTCAAAATTTTGGTGTAAAATGGGTGGTATAATGCATTGGTGTGGTCGTGAATTGCAAAAATGCCTTTTCTGACGTGCCTGGTTCCATGTGCCATTTACTACTCATGACCCTTTATACATTGCACATCAGCTTATCAAGAAAATATAGCATACATCTATTCTTTCGCGCATATCGCTCCTTGAAATTCATATGGCACTTAAATAAATGAGATCGCCCATCTTCAGGTGGCCTTTATTTCCCCATTAAATAGAGAGGGCAAGTGAAGAATAATCTTGCTTAGGTAGGCTAATGTATCTTGTTTGATATGCAGATGGTGCTGCATCTATAGAATTAGAACCCAAATATGTCGGAAGATCTGAAGCACTACCTGAACATGGAAGCATGAGCAGTGAGGAGGTAGATGATTTTACACTCGCAGATGGCACTTCTCTTCCTTCTTATCAAGAATCAGTCTCTGCTGGTTTTGGATCTAAATGGAAACTAAAAGGGAAAAGGAATAGCCGAAGTCTTAACAAGAGGCTTGTTGATTCTTTTGATGGAGATCTTGCAAGCAGACCCAGTCATATGTCTGCTTTCAAGGAAAAGGGAGGTTATGCTTGTCTTCAGGATAATCTGGTTACAAAATCAAGGGTGCAAATGGCTGGATATGGATCTAGAGCTCCAGGTAGAGCTAGCCGAAACATGTTCAGTTGGGGGGATTTGGCTTGGGATGATCAACCTTCAATTAGAGGATACTGGGAGGAGGCTAGTGAGTATTTTGATCCTACGAATAGCTACCGTCAAGTTGGTGGCAGGACCATGCTGATAGATGTGGACCTGAAAGTCCAGTCAAGCTATCAGAGAGAACATGTGCCTATGATTTCGTTGATGAGTAAGCTAAACGGGCAGGCAATAATAGGGCATCCTATCCAAGTTGAAACCCTTGCAAATGATTCTACTGAAAGCTTCTTCGGGGATATTGATGATAATTGCTCAGAAACATTGGATTATGGCACGTCACTCCAACCTACATGGAGAACTGCTCGCAGGACGGCCAGTGTTCGTGTTCCACGGCCACATGTAGCATCAACATCAGATAATCCTGAAGGAATCAAGCATTTCCAGGGTTCTGATCATCAAAGAAATGTTCGAAAAGCTACTGTAGGAGGCTGCATTCAGAAGGCAAGCATGACGAGGAAGACCACTTCCCGGCCTCCCATAGAGAAAACATTTTCAAGAAAGCCAGGGAAAAAGGTTAGTTTATCTTCTAATCAAAAGATACGGACGCTTTCTTCGATAGCCTCACAGCAGAAACAAAGTAGTGATTCCAACAGTTATCAAGTGGATGGGGCACTCAAACCAGACACACTGCCAACTGTTGTAGCTTGTATTCCGGTAAAGTTAGTCTTCAGTAGGTTAAATGAGGAGTTAGTGGGCCGTCGTCAGTAATAATTTTGTAGCCAGGGGCTAAAGGGAGGCAATACAGACAATAATATACAGCAACATGTAAAATTCTACAAGAAATAATCTTATACTTGCTAGTACATCTCCTGCTTATTTTTTTTGTCCAGGCAAATGCAGTCTCATGTATCTGAGCAGCTTGAATGTTGAGGCAAAGCAGGTAGGCTCTGCATTGGGACTCTGTTTAGGATGTTAACTTAGTTGTATATATCAGGTTTCCTTATGTAATTTTTCTCTTTAGTTTATAAGGTGTGGCGCTCCGGGTCTGATAGCTGGGTAGACAGATTTTAGGCGTCTGGTATATATGAGATTATGAATGTAAATTGTAAAACAGAAATTATACTATGACTTGGTGCCACAAACTTGGTGGCTTTAACTCTGCAACTTGCCTGCTGAAGAAACCACACCTTTCCTCTGCAATATCCGCCAGCGTGCCTTCGCATTGGAAAGGGGTTACTCAAATTCAGCTATGTTGCGTGAAGAATTTGACTCAGTTGAAGGGAACTTTATTCACTTTCTTTTGATAAGTTTATTTATTACTACGCTGGAGTGCTTATATTATATACATGTGTGTTGCCCACAAGGGCCATGCATTATGTTTGTATAATTGGCGACTTCTTTGTTTAAGATGAACCGGGCAAAATCGCTTTTTGATCCATTGATTTGTCCATTACATGCTTGTTGACGTGACATCGTTTTCTCTTTTAAATGTATATCTTTTCTTTTCTTGAAAGTAGTATTTGAACGCTAAACTTTGTCAAGATTTGTTAAAACTAAGACGATAATTTCTAGCAACTTTTGTTTTATACACATGAAGATGGGCACAAAAATGAAACCAAATTAATAAACCATCATGTACAAACATAGGTATTAGCCTGTACAAGTGTTTTCATTACAAAATTTTAGAAGGAAAGAACTTGGGATGTGGACGGAAGGACCATGAAGACTTGATAAATCTTAAGCTAAAGTCACTTGTTTTGACATTTCTTTAAATTGCAGTTCTCCAAAAATATTATCTATCCTATGTTAGTTCGACTATGGTTATTTCTTTTTGTTCGTAAAAACTTTAAACTTTTGTTCTTTTTGTTCGCAAAAACTTTAAACTTTTGTTACTGCGATGAAGAAAAAACATATACGTCCAACAAACTGGCACATGAACATTCACAAATCGAGATTGGTACGTCCGATGATACATTTGCCACTCAAATGTGATTCATTATGATACATAGCACAAAACATCTACAATCGAGATAATAAAGTCCGATGATACATTTGCCACTCAAATGTGTGATTAATTATAAAACATAGATTTTACCGGAGTAGAGATGAATTTAGTTCTTAACCTCTGTGATTCAGTTTGTTAGGGTCTTAGATAAATCCGATGTCGAAATGTTGCATCCTCCTCTAAATTGGAGGATGCATTACAGTAGAAATTTACTTGCAACCAATATTTACGCCAAACCTATGTCGAAATGATAAATCCTCCTCTGAATTGGAGGATGCATTACCGTAAAATTTTACTTTCAACCAATATTTACGCCAAACCTATGAATACAAGACATGTGCCTTTGATACACACATTTCTTATTCACGGCAAGTGATGTGTTGTCACTTTATTTATTTACTTCTGAGGTTAAACTACTTGGTTTAAGGGTCTAAGTATTTACCGATGTGTAGTTAACTATCACAGAGCAGTAAGAAGAATTAGTTATCAAATTACCCAAAATGCCCCTAGATATATGCAGAGGTCTCTCTCCGTGGATAGGCAATTTAGTCCAAAAAATTTACAACGGCTATTGAATGGGACATAGCCGTTGGAGAATGGGTTTTACACTGATGCAAACCCTAATATCCTCATAAGCGCAGACAAAACTTATATAAATCCATCAATCAACTGAGTAGAACCACATCTCTTTCGCTCTCTAAGTTTCTCAAGCAACCAGCAAACGATCTCATTCTCTTTATTTCTAATCTTCTGCTTTCATTTGAATTTGTTTGTCTATAACCTGATTTTGATTTTGCAGGGTTTATTAATCTAAGTTTTCTGATTCTTTTGTTTGCTATATTTGTTATTGTCAATATTTTTTTTGTGTGCTAACGTAATGGATGCAGGATCATACTCTGCGTCATCAAATAAGAAACAATCTCGTTGCCCTCTCCAGGAACAACTTCTTCAACGTAAAAATTCTCGCGATAATGTATGTAATCTCACCTCCAATTCATTCTCTATATTACTAAGTAGTCGCTACAATTAGATGGGTAGATCTCAAGAATTCATCTTTCCAATAACAGGGTTTAAAAAAAAAAAAAAAAAGAGGTTGATGAATGATGGGTTTCATCTACTTTGCGAATTTTGATTTCGATCTGATAGCAACATACATCAACATACACAGTGTAATCAATTAAGTGGGGTCTGGGGAAGGTGTACACATATCTTACCTCTAACTTTGTGGGGTAGAAAGTTTGTTTCCAATAGACCCTCAGCTCAAGAGAAACGTAGTCAATGCAGAAATTTAAGAAAAATAAGATAGCAAGATATTACAATACAAAACAAAGAAGCAACACATATATAAGAGTATGGATCTACGTAAAACTTAAGTAATACTACAAAGAAAAGAAGAAGAGGAGGTGAAGAGGCCTACCTCTTTCACACACAGTGCGACAAAATTCAACCTATGAACCTTCTATCCTAATCCTCGACCACCAAATCTTCCTATCTAAGGTTTGATCTAGCCCCCTACCTCTTTTCACACACAGTGCTACAAAACTCAACAACCTACAAACCTTCTATCCTAATCCTCGACCACCAAATCGTCCTATCTAAGGTTTGATCTAGCCCCCTACCTCTTTCACACACAGTGCTACAAAACTCAACAACCTACGAACCTTCTATCCTAATCTTCGACCTCCAAATCGTCCTATCTAAGGTTTGATCTGACAGTAACATCTTTCCAATAAATTGGATTGAGGAGAGATGGGCTTTCTGCTTTCCCAATTTTGCTTTTGATGTACATCTCTGATAGACCAATTTTAGTTTGATTTGTTTTCTTCTTTAGCTTAATTGATGGTGCTGTCTGGTCTATTTGTTGTGTCAATTCTTTGGGGTTGGGGGTATTTGATAGTCAGAGCTCTTTTTCCCATTTTATTTTGAATGAAAACATGAAAATCTCACCAACTGTTTGTTTGATTGTTGTCTATGTAACAGTTGGATAGGTTTATTCCAAATCGATCAGCGATGGATTTCGACTATGCACATTACATGCTGACAGAGGCAAGAAAAGGTAAGGAAAACCCAGCTGTCAATTCTCCCTCCAGAGAGGCATACAGGAAGCAGCTTGCAGAAACTTTCAACATGAACCGGACCCGCATTTTGGCGTTCAAGAACAAACCACCCACTCCTGTTGAGGCGATTCCTAATGAGTTTGTCTCTGTTCAACAGACCAAACCTGCAAAACCCCGCAGATACATTCCTCAGGTAGTTGCATTATCCTAGTCTAAATTCCAATAGCTGCAAAAAAAAAAAACACAAGCTTGCACCAAAGATAACGTGCTATCGGTTTTTAAAGGTTTCATTTGCTTTATTATATGCAGACCTCTGAGAGGACATTAGATGCTCCAGATATCATGGATGATTACTATTTGAATTTGTTAGACTGGGGCAGCAGCAATGTTCTTTCTATTGCTCTTGGTGGAACTGTGTATCTGTGGGATGCATCTGATGGTGCTACATCAGAGCTAGTCACTATTGATGAAGAAAATGGCCCCGTTACAAGTGTTAAATGGGCTCCTGATGGTCGACATATTGCTGTTGGTCTTAGCAATTCTGAAGTTCAGCTTTGGGATTCTACAGCAAATCGACTGGTATGTTTCTATAAATCTTATGTTTCAATTGCTTAAACCAAAATTCATATGCTAACAATATGTTTTTGTTCTGTGGTGTGCAGTTGAGAACTTTGAATGGTGGTCATCGATCCCGAGTTGGTGCTCTAGATTGGAACAACCACATTTTGACAACCGGGGGAATGGATGGTCAAATCATAAACAATGATGTGAGAATAAGAAATCCCATTGTTGACACTTACCAAGGACACCATCAAGAAGTGTGTGGTCTAAAATGGTCAGCATCTGGCCAGCAATTAGCTAGCGGTGGAAATGACAACCTTCTCCACATATGGGACAGATCAACGGCTTCTTCCAACTCTACAACACAGTGGCTTCACAGGCTGGAAGATCATACAGCTGCTGTTAAAGCTCTTGCTTGGTGCCCTTTCCAGGGTAACTTATTGGCCTCTGGTGGTGGTGGAAGCGACAGGTGTATAAAGTTCTGGAATACCCACACTGGTGCTTGCTTGAACTCAATTGATACAGGCTCTCAAGTTTGTTCCCTGCTATGGAACAAGAACGAACGTGAGCTGCTAAGTTCTCATGGCTTCACTCAGAATCAGCTCACTCTTTGGAAATACCCTTCTATGGTAAAGGTAGCTGAGCTTACTGGCCACACATCCAGAGTACTTTTCATGGCTCAGAGTCCAGATGGTTGCACAGTTGCATCTGCAGCTGGAGATGAAACTCTCAGATTCTGGAATGTATTTGGGACTCCTGAAGTAGCAAAACCTGCACCAAAGGCAAATCCTGAACCATTCGCTCACCTGAACCGTGGTATTCGCTGAATGACAAGGGAAAGTTACCTGCTGAAGATTTCTGTACAGTCTTGTTTTAATACATATACTGGAACAAAAAAGACAGCTGACTGAAGGAAACAATTGTAATTGAGTTCTAATTTCTACAGAAAAGATTCGTTTTTACTTTATTTGATAGTCGTGGGTTATTTAGGTGAGTCATTTGTTCTATTTAAGCGGCTGCCACAATTTGGACTTGGTCACACCAATTGTGACAAAAGGGCCTGTCTAGAAATTATCCCATTGTACAGGTTTCTGATGATGATGTATTTCTCAATACATAAAAATGATTCAGTATTTCTCAATACAAAAACATGATTGATTGTGAAACTATATCCTAGCTGCAGTTGAAATGAATCTTTCCCTTGCTCCAGAGCTTTGATAATATTTTTGTTCAGGACTATCCAAATTATAGCCTTGGGTAATTTTTTGTTGATTTAGGGCCTTGTTTTCTTCCAACATTTTGCATTTCAAAGAGTATTTCAGTTCCCCCTAAATATAAATCCAATTGTCCATCTCAGATTTTGCTTGCCAAGCTCCAATTCCATGGACCCCAGGACAAGAAAATATAGTTTAACCAGGAAAATAATTCTGAACTTTCAAGTAGGTGAAGCCTATAGTGACAGCTTTCCTAATCCTCTGCATCGCAGTTTAACCCTGTGAAACTAGAGCAAGAACCATTACTAATGATAGTATCCGGAACTACAGAGCTCGTAGGAGTATGTTGTGTTTTTGGATTACATACACATATCACCTCCAGATACATGCTATAAGGCTACAAATTTCTGACAAAATGGATACATGCTTATGGCTACAAATTTCCGACAAAATTTAGCTATCACTACCATAGCAAATGGAAAAAACAAAAAAATAGTAGGATATAATAGCTCACAAAGGAGAGAAAATGGTCCACATACAGAAGACGATTCTTTCACCCTTCACACCTCCATTCCTTGAGTTTATACAAGGTCTAGGGACACTAATGTAGATATGCATCTCATGTGAGTATCTTCATGCACAAAACAGGCTCCTGACTGGCCTGTGAAGGAAATTATGTGTTCCATTGCAATGCCACCTTGACTTGGAGCTGGTGGACGCCATGGATTATTGATGATGTCCTTTGAAGATGTCAAAGAAATATAATAGGTAATTCCTAGAGCAACACTGGCAAGGGACAAAACAGCAGCTCCAGCAAATACTCCAGGCTTTACAACATAGCAATAGTAGTTGCCGAAGTACAGGCTCTCTTCACCATGCTGATCATTGAGTGCTGTGCCCTTTAGCAATAATAGAAATGCTATGACGAATGTCCTGCATAAGCGGCAAGTTTTGGAGACCTTTAATAATGCTTCTTAAGATGGTGTGTTAGATCATATTGGTCAAACCAGAGAAACAATTTTTGATAGAATATTCCAATGACCAAGATAAATGCCAAATTAGAAAAAGACTGTTGGTTTGAGGGGCAATGATATTTCAAGGTCCAGGCAAAGATTTGAGGTTCAACATCATCAACTAGACCAAATTTATGGACTCAGCGCGAGATATCTTGTGACCTAATACATACAGCAGAGGTTAATCTACAAGGACTACATTCCCTGAAGTTTGAAGAGGTTGAGGATGAAAATTGGAGACAAAAGAAAGTAGGCCCCTGCCCGTCTTTCTTGCACATCACCACGTCGACATTGTGCAATGGAACTCGCATCTGTTGGACCAGCAAGGTACCATTGGTTGGTGAAACGAGATGGTATTTATTTTTTTGTTCGGACTAATTACTGTCCTTCAAAAGAGGAGTGAAAAGGCCAACACTGTTAAATATTCATATCACACAAGCCTCAACAAATGCTAAAATTAGTAAAAGAGTTTGCACGTGCATTTGTGACAAGTACGTGAGCTAGCATTACAGATGTAAGGCAAGTTTTTTTGGCTTCAGGAACGTTGATAGATATTTTATCATCCTTCTGTACAAGACAAAATAGTCTGGCGATGCCATTTTGTCATTGGGGCCGCCGCTAACGATTATAAATGATATGATATACGCAAATTTGGTCAGGAATGCCGACGGCTTCTCGCCTGGGTTTGGAGCGTCCCCACATTCATTCTCTGGTCGAGATTCATCGTAAAGGAAAGATCAGATAAATATAAAATAGTGTTTGGTTTAAATTAATACTGATGTGAAAGGGTGCCTTTTTTTCTTCCTCAACCAAAAAAAAAAAGAATTATGATGTCAAAGGGACCACATCACTGAATAAGCTTGTCAACTTTGCCTTGATTGCAGATATTTAAGGTTTCTGATACTTCCTAACACATAGGAAGAATTTCTATAGAAACTACTAAAGCATTTATCTGTTATGAACACCCTCCGTTTTTATCCGATTTTAAAGGTTTCAATTTGTTTTATTTATATGAAGACCTCTGGGAAGAAATTACATGCTCCAGATACTATTTGAATTTGTTAGACTGGGGAAGTGGCAATGTTCTTTCTATTGCTCTTGGGGGCACTGTATATCTATGGGATGCATCTGATGGTGCTACATCAGAGCTAGTCACTATTGATAAAGAAAATGGCCCGGTTACAAGTGTTAAATGGGCTCCTGACAGTCGACATATTGTTGTTGGTTTAACAATTCTGAAGTTCAGCTTTGGGATTCTACAGCAAATCGACTGGTATGTTTCTTTAAATCAAACAATTGTCTAAACCAAATGTTCATATGCTACATTTTTGGTGCAGTTGAGAACTTTAAAAGGTGGTCACCGATCCTGAGTTGGTGCTCTAGATTTGAACAATCACATATTGACAACTGGGGGAATGGATGGTCAAATCATAAACAATGATGTGAGAATAAGAAATCCAATTGTTAACACTTACCAAGGACACCATCAAGAAGTGTGTGCTCTAAAATGGTCAGCATCTGGCCAGCAATTAGCTAGCGGTGGAAACGACAACCTTCTCCACATATGGGACGGATCAACCGCTTCTTCCAATTCTACAACACAGTGGCTTCACAGGCTAGAAGATCATACGGCTGCTGTTAAAGCTCTTGCTTGGTGCCCTTTCCAGGGTAACTTATTGGCCTCTGGTGGTGGTGGAAGCGACAGGTGTATAAAGTTCTAGAATACCCACACTGATGCTTGCTTGAACTCGATTGATACAGGCTCTCAGGTTTGTTCCCTGCTGTGGAACAAGAATGAACGCGAGCTGCTAAGTTCTCACGGGTTCACTCAGAATCAGCTCACTCTTTGGAAATACCCTTCTATGGTAAAGGTAGCTGAGCTTACTGGCCACACATCCAGAGTACTATTCATGGCTCAGAGTCCAGATGGTTGCACAGTTGCATCTGCAGCTGGAGATGAAACTCTCAGATTCTGGAATGTATTTGAGACTCCTGAAGTAGCAAAACCTGCACCAAAGGCAAATCCGGAACCATTCGCTCACATGAGCCGTGGTATTCGCTGAATGGCAAGGGAAAGTTGCATGCTGAAGATTTCTGTACAGTCTTGTTAATACATATACTAGAACAAAGACTGCTGACTGAAGAAAACAATAGTAAATTCAGTTCTAACTTCATTAACTATATATTGGAATCCTGGACCCTGCCGTATCTAGAAAGATTTTTTTCCCTTCGATAATTCAGATTCTATTTTGAGCGGCTGCCACACGTTGGACTTTGTCACACCAATAGTGACAAAAGGCCTGTCTAGAAATAATCCCCTTGTACCGTTTTCTGATGATTTGATTTTCAATACGAAAACATGATTCAGTATTTCTCAATACAAAACAATATATTTGATTTTGAAACTATTTCCTAAGTGCAGTTGAACTGCAATCTTTACCAAATCGCCTTTTTCTTTATAAGCAAAACTTCATCAACGTGCACCAGAGTGGCCTTTGATAGTATTTTTGTTGGGTAAACTAACCAAATTACCAAATATTCTTCCCAACTTTTATTTACAGGTTTCATCACTGAGCAAGACTTAACCAAACTATATAAGTAATATAACCGAACTAGCAAACATATGTCAACCTTTATTTTTTTCAGGTTGGTTCATTTTCCAAAAAAGAGCATTTCTTTATGAATCTTTTCAAGCTAGCATTTTCCACACTTGGCCTTTTATAAGTTTTCATCATCCACCGGCTATCCGAAAGATTTTATGAGATCCAGCTCACGACCAAGGAGACAAAGATAAGTGAAAGCATTTTTGTCGATGTATGTGCAAGCTAGTCCGGATACTACTATTATGAAGAAAAAAAGGGTCAAGCATTTCTGTATATATCAATATTGCTACACTTGGTCATATTAGTTAGCCTGCTTCTTGACTATAACAGTATTCTCTATTCCAGTTTTCTGCCATAGTAGGGTGAAATTCAGTAAGTGCCAAAGACAACTCGAAGTCCATCTATCCACTTACGTCTCAAACATACATAAATTGACTTAAGGTAATCAAATGCATGTTGCATAAGAAAAGCATACTCCTATGAAACATGTTTCATGGGGCTTTTGCTCCAAACTATACATGTTTCATAGACATCTACTTGGCATTTTCCTTTTTACATTTAACAATATTGTTCACATCCATCATTTTGTAATCTAAGAGTTTCAATTCCTCCTAAACATAGATTCAGTTGTCCGGGAAAATATTCTGAAGTTCAAGTAGGTGAAGCCAATTGTGACAGCTTTCCTTCTGCTCTTCCTCACAGTCCAACCCTGTGAAAGTAGAGCAAGAACCATTACTAATGATAGCATCCTAAACTACAGAGTTCATAGGAGTATGTTGCATTGTTGGATTACATACACACATCATCTCCAGATCCATGCTACAAGGCTACAAATTTCCGACAAAATAAGCTATCACTACCATAGCAAATGAAAAAACAAAAAAAAATATTCTATGATATAGCTTACAAATGGTCCACATACAGAAGACGGTTCTTTCACCCTTCACACCTCCACTCCTTGTGTTTATACAAGGTCTAGGGACACTCATGTAGATATGCGTCTCATGTAAGTATCTTCATGCACAAAAACTGGGTCTTGACTGGCCTGTGAAGGAAATTGTGGGTGTCCCATTGCAATGCCACCTTGACTCGGAGCTGGTGGATGCCATGGATCATTGATGTTCTTTGCAGATGTCAAGGAAATATAATAGATAATTCCAAGAGCAACACTGGCAAGGGACAAGACAGCAGCTCCAGCAAATACTCCAGGCTTTACAACATAGCAATAGTAGTTGCCAAAGTACAAGCTCTCTTCACCATGTTGATCATTCAGTGCTGCGCCCGTTAGCAGTAATAGAAATGCTATAACAAATGTAAACCTGCATAAGTGGCACGTAGACTGTTATTAGGGCTTCTTCAGATGGTATGTAAAAGCAAATTGGTCCACCGGAGAAATAACTTTTAATAGTATATTCAAATGCATATGAACTAAGATAAATGCAAAATTAGAAAATACTTTGGTTTGAGGGGGGCAATGATTTCTCAAGGTCCAGACAAAAATTTGAGGTTCAACATCATCAGCTAGACCACATTTTGGTGAAGTCATAAGATAGTTCATGGTATGTTTTTAAATTGGATGAGTTACTATCCTTCAAAAGAGGAGTAAAAGGCTACACTATTAAATGCTCACAGCCACAAACCACGACATATGCTAAAATTACGATACTTCCAAGAATTACTAAAAAAGATTGCACATGCATTTGTAACAAGTACGAGAGCCAGATTTATAGATGTAATGCAAGTTTTTGGCTTCAAGAACGTTGATATATTTTATGATCCTTCATACAAGACAAAATAGATCCAACATTCATTCTTTGGTCGAGATTTGAACAACGTAAAGGAAAGATCAGAGAACTATAATATAGTATTTAATATCGGTGTCAAAGAATGCCTTTTATGTTTCTCAACAAAAAGCAAAAAGAATTGTGATGTCAAAGGGACCGCATCACATAATAAGATTGTCAACTTCTGAATGTGGGAATAATGAACGTCTACTTTGCGTTGATTGCAGATGTATAAGGTTTCTGATACTTCTTAAGACATACAAGGCAGGATTTCTATAGAAACTACTACAACAACTATCTATTATTAGGGTCAACGTCCATTTGATCCACTATAATAATGAACAACTGAGCTTGAATCTAATCAAAGTAAGCCAAATTACAAGGGAACAGAGAAACAAATGAATATTCTTTTTGATCTAAACGTATAAAAATAATGACTACTGAAGTTGAAATTAATTATTAGCTCCTAACCAACTTACCAGGATACAACAAAACATATTAGTGCTAGCGTCCAATTAGATCCTGATTGATGTGGGCCTTTCCGGCAACAGAAGCATCCACTTGCTACATTGACAATTATTTGAGCAGCCATAAGAGACACAGCAGCAGTCAATCCAAGGACCAGTGCAGGGCTCCTAGGATATACACATTCTGAAGGAGACGGAAACTGGACCTGAGAACCCTGAAGAACAATTGAATAGTACTGTGAATTAGTCACTCCGACCTTCTCAGCAAACAAGGAAATGTAAACTCTCTTTACCCCTATAATATAAGGACACAAAATTCCCAACAGCAAACATGAACTGAAACTAAAGTAAATCCTGTAACCATCCTTAGCAAACGAAATTTAGCAAGCATCCAACCTTGAGAGTTTGGAAACCCTTTGTTGGATTTCAACATTTTGTCCTAGGATTTGCAAGTAAGGTTGCTACCTTCTTGAGGATTCTAATAGATTAGGTGCTCTTTAATTCCCAATTAAGTGGTGTATGGTTAGTTTCTCCATTACATCTTTTTAATTGTGTCTATCTTTCTTTAGTTTTTATCTTTCAAATTTATCTTGTTTCCATCTTCTTGTTTCACATCACTCTCTCCATTGAAGTGAAACATTAACTACTTCCTGATTCAAGAAACAATCATATGGTACTGCAACCAAGAACACGAGGGACGAGACCAACTCATGGAGTGCGAGTGAGACCAAGGTGCAAGCCTCTAATCTAAACACAGATCTGCGCAGGTTCAATCCAAACAACTATGTATATATAGAGATGCCCAAGTTTGAACATTTGGAAACGTGCAAACTCAGCTGAATATGCCCAGCCTCAGCCAAAAATAAGAATCTGGGCTTTAACAATTGCACTAGAAATGATGGGCTTCCTTGCATTGGAGATCACCTGAACACTAAGTTCTACACTTCTACTAGGAGCAAACATATCAAGAGCAGAATGGAATTTCAGCTCGAAATTTGATCGCACCAAATTTCCCTGAAAAAAATAACCTTTTTTCGTGGGCATAGCTTGGAATGATATCTTCACAGCTTTGGAGAACTACGGCTTTCGAGCAAATGATATCTTCACAGTTGATAATCAAAGGAAGAAGAGTTGAATTTATGGAAAGTGGTGTTCGTTGTCCGTAACCACAAAAGCAAAGCAGCTGCTCTGCATTAAAATTCCTTCTTCTTTTTGGCGGAGACCCAAATGACAAAGAAAACAGCAGAAAACTTCATTTAACCCTCCATCTATTAGGTTGTCTTAGATTGTAACAGTAGATTAATTTTTGTATTAGAAGAACAACATGATGAAAACATCCGCATAAGCAGTTCATTTGTATCTAATGATTTAACGATTGTTAGAGAGCAGAGTATACTCATTACTATGGGAGGAGCTAGGGATCCCTTACTGAAGATCCCCACTCCGCCACTGCACATAACTACTATTATCCAGATTAAACCATTTTAAAGGGATGGAATCTAGACTGAACAGATAACAAAAGCTCCCCCATACATTCAGTCACAGACATAAGCATAGACATACCAAGAAAGTAAAAAAAAAATAGAGCTTCATCTCCATATCAAACAAACAAAAGACAAGAGAATCTTGGTTTTTCTTTTACCTTAACCCTAGTGGCCTCAGCAGCAAAACCAGTAACAGCAGATAACAGCCCTAGAAATCCCACAACACCACTGATTACTATCACCTTCCTCTCCATACCCTCTTTGCTCACTTTTTTATCTATGCAAAAAAACACAAATCTGTGGGTGTCTAATTCAACAACTGTTCTGTTTGGCTGTAAAAAGTAGCCACAGTTTGTTTCTGGAAGTAGAAGAAAAGGGGGAAAAGAGGTGTAGAGACGAAGCAATGCAAAGCTTGTGTGTGTGTGTGTGTGTGTGTCGTTTAGTATGCACCTGACAAGTGAAAATATACGAGAAGCTTTTATTGCAGATATCACTCTTTTTTAAGACAAAAGTACTGACAATTGGGAGAAGGGGTTGGCAAATCAAACAACACTTTTCCAAGATGAGATAGTAACAGCTAGTGCCTATTAGTACTAAATTCAAAATAGTAGAGTAGTCAAACATTTTATGATTACGTAAATACTCGCTCCCTCCCAAAATACTTTTCATAATTTTCTTTTTAAAAGTCAATTTAATTAAATTTTAAAATTAAATTAGATAAGATTAATTTAATATTTTAAAATTTAAATTTAAATATTTTAAAATTATATAAAATTTACGATAAGTTACAATTCTTCTCATATTAATATGATAAAAATATAGCTTAAATTATTGGTCAAAATTTGTATAGTTTGACTCTTGAAAAACGTAATACAACAACAATAACATACCCAGTAAAATCTCATAACATAGTGTCTGGGAAGGTAGAGTGTACGCAGAACTTACCTCTACCTTGGTAGGTAGAGCGGTTGTTTTCGAAAGACCCTCGGCTCAAGACACATCATAAAGCGTAATGCGACAAGTATTTTGACTCTCTATTCACTCTAAGGATCATTTGGTAGTTGATTTGGAGGTGAGTTACCCATGTATTAAATTCTGAATATCACGTTTGATAGCGGGTTAGGAGTAAGTTATTTATGTATAAATTAATATGGTGTTTTATTTATAATTTAGAAATTTGTATAATAAAAAAATTCATGTATAAGTTATAAAAGAATCTATATATTATTTTATATAAAATAGAAAATAAAATAATTAATACATGAATAACTAAACCCTGCATAAAATAATATATGAATTTCCTTATAAACGACCCCTTACTCCGTAATGTTTTCAAACGGTAAAAATTCTATATATTTGTTTAATGAATGGGGCCCTTATTTTGTTACATTAAGTGTTACTACTAGGGGTGAGCGGGTCCGGATATCCTAATTTTTTTGAATTATCCGGAACCTACCCGTAGCAATCATTACCCGGACCCTGCGGTTCCGGTAGGTTTCGGGTACTCGAAATCGGTGTTTTTTTGTGCAAAATAATGCCTTCGTATAACAACTTTGGTTTATGAATAAACTCGTCTGCTTATCCTCTGAAAGCCAGTGCCACAAAACCCATAAAAAATCCTTTCGAAGCAAATATCCCAAAAATGTTTCAAAGATTTGCTTTGATTTTCGTTTCAACTTTCTTTTTCAATAACTTAAAGGAGTACATAGTTTAAAAAATTCAGTTTTTCAGTTTTCTACCGCTTTTGACTTTTTCTCTGCTTATGATTATCACTTTGTATTATTTGATTTATTTCTTGACGGTGAAAGTGATTGTTTTGCATTTGGTTTTTTCCCCCTTAAATGGTGTACTTTAGTATGGCCTTTTTTTTTCTTTTTTTTTATTAACTAAAAAATAATGGAATTAAAAAAGTTAAAAATATTTAATATTTCATAGGTTTCGAGTATCGGTTCCGGGTTCGGGTACCCTATCTCTATTTGTCGGAATCGAAACCGGACATTGATCGGTTCCTAATTTTACTACCCGAAACCTACATGTTATTATAATATATCTACCGGAATCTACCCGTTAGTATCGGTTCCGGTCGGATATCTGAGTACCCTGTACCCGTGCTCACCCCTAGTTACTACTATATATAGTAGGCATTTGAACATAAAAATATAATACTTGAAAAACAATAAAAAGAGTATTTGAAAATAGAAATTATTTTTGGTCATGCATTTATAAAATGAAAAAATAGGAGCAAAAGTTTTCTGAGTGAAAAAAGGCCACTTTAAAAATTGATTAAAATTACTTTTTCAAAATTGAAACTCATCTTTATTATTCATAACTGTATATTTATAATGTAGACGTGGTGCTCAATTGGACTTTGATTAACTAATATAAAAAAATTAAAAAATCAGTCCAATATATAACTAAACGTTATTTTGAAAATATTCATGTCCAAACGGGTTCATAGTATGAGTGATAAGTGAATTTAATATTTAGATCATTTTAAAAGTAATTTTCCATATATATAAAAGGTTGAGTGATTTTGTTAGTAAAAAAATAAGTTTACTAGATAATTTTTTAAATTGAGTGATCGTTTAAAGAATTAATTTTCTTAATCGCTGGCCAACTGGCCAAGAAACGTTCCCGCCAAACAATGACAACTTTTCCTTCAGTCTTCATGATGGGTTCAATAAAGTTGAATGGTTACTTTTAAGTGATTATCTACTTACTATTAGAAATATTTTTTTATTATATTCTTTTTTCGTATAATCATTATTTATTCGATATTTGGTATTCACTTAGTAATTAATTCAGACTAGTATTGTAATTCTTGTTACTAGGGAAAAAATTAGTTTCAAGCTTCGAATCTCAATTTTCTCATTAAGAGCGAAAGAATTTTACCTATCTCATCACATCCTTTAGTGGATTACTCTAATGCTTAATTTGCTCGTATACAAGGACGGATCTTGATGATTTGGATTTTACCTAAATCATATATATATTAAATATTGAAATATAAACTCAAATATCATAATCCGATTATGAATTTAATATGTAGTTATGTCGTCAGTTGTTTTAATCATTGTACTGAAAAGGAGATACCATACTCTCTCCGAATTAAAAAGAGTGTCCATTTAGACATTTACACACTCCTTAAAAAAATACTAACTTTTAGGTAAAAATAGGTAATTTGATTAAAATATCCCTAATTAAATAGATATTGAGATTTGGTCAACTAACTTACTAAGGGCAAATATGAAAAAGTAAATTTTTTTTTCTTGATTTGGTAAGTAACACTCTTTTTTACTCAAAAAAATAAAGGTCAAGTGAACACACTTTTTAATTCGCATGGAGTACATAATTAGCCCCACTTTTAGTTCATAATTAAGCATACAATTGTAAAAGTTGTATCAGATACTCCTATTACTTATAAACTTCCATGGAAAAAGTGGAAATCAATTAAGTTTAATTATAAATCAACTAAATGTACAGATTTAAACTAAACAGATCTTTTGCAAGCTAATCGCCCAAAAGTATAAAATTTGATTGCAAAATCTACATATGACTATCAGCAAATTAACACTTCTCAAAAGAGTAATTAAGGAAAGATAAAAGAATATCATTATATTGATGAGAACATACGGTATTGTTATGGATTGTTAAATAATGCACTAATGGTACAAAAAATACTTGGATAATAGTGGATAACACAAACTTGGTTGTTTTGCTACAACTGTATATTATTTATACTAGAATATATTCTTTCATTAATTGTATATATCTTATTTTAGATAGAATTGTATTCCTATTGTAATTATGTTTCCTATTTTAGATAGAATTATATTTCCTATTGTAATTAGGTTGATTAGTTACCTAGTTTAAATTTCTTGTACTACTATATATATATATATATATATTGTACATTATTGATGAATACAATCAAGGCAACATATTCCTTTATGGTATCAGTAGCCTAAAAATACCTCCACCGCCGCCGACCATAGCTCTCGGCCGCCACCCCACGGAACCCTATTTTTCCCCAGCCATTCTCCTCCTAAATTTCATCTTCCATGATTGACAAAACAAAATTCCATCCCGCACTTGCAGTAAACAACATTAAAAGTTTCATCCCTATCACTCTTGAGATAGAAAATGGTCAATACTCCTCGTGGGCGAACTTTTTAAGATCAATTGTCTTGTTTACGAAGTTATCGACCACATCATCCCTCCTACACTGAAGTCCACAAACCTACCATCGGCTTCGACTTCTGATGATGCACTCTGGTCTCGTTTGGATGCAACCGTCCTTCAGTGGATATACGGTACAATCTCTAATGATCTATTGCATACCATCATTGAGACCGACGCCACTGCCCGCCAAACGTGGGAATGTTTGGAAAGTATTTTCCATGACAACAAAACTCAACGAGCGTTATACCTTGAAAACCAGTTCATCAGGACGATTTTCCAAACGTGTTTGCATATTGTCCAGAACTCAAGATGTTTGCCGACCAACTCTCCAATGTCGGTGCACAAGTCATTAATCAACGATTGGTCATGCAACTTATTGCAGGCTTGAACGAATCCTATGATGGCGTTACCACAATCCTTCAACAATGCACGTCGTTACCTCCGTTTTATGAGGCCCGTTCGAAGCTTATTCTTGAGGAAATCCAGAAAATCAAGCGCAACACCACTTAGGCCAGCATTGCTGACGCCTCCCTCACCACCACCGTTTTGCCCTCCGCCGACTGCAGGGCCTCTAACTCCGAAACCAGAACCACCGGCCCGAGGACCCGCAACAGCCCACATCCACGCGCAACAACCGCCGGAGCAGGCAGTCCGGCAAGGGCCGCGGCAGACGGAATTCCGGCAACAACGGTGGTGGGAAGGGGGAGTCCCCTCCAGCAGGAAACAGTCATCAGTGACCGCGACAGTGGAAGCAGCCTCCGTCGTGGGTAGCGTGGGTCCCATCATCATGGGCCTCTCCTACTTGCATGTATCCGACATCCTTGTGTACTCCACCTCATAACCGACAAGCCTACCCTAACATACTCGACCCACGTACCCAACAGGCCTACACAACATAGCCTCCCCCCCGACCTCAACTTATGCACTGACTGACATTGAGGCAGCTATGAACACAATGTCACTCAACGCACGAAAATTGGTATATGGACACAGGCTCCACATCTCACATGACAGCATCACAAGGCATTCTCATTCGCGATTTTGGTCATTCATCCTTATCCCCACCACATCCACTGCTAATCTTAAAAAATATCCTCATGCCCCTAAACTCATTAAAAATCTAATCTATGTGCGACGTTTCACAACTAATAATAATATTTCCCTTGACTTTGATCCTTTTGGTTTTTCTGTGAAGGATTTTACGATAGGGAGATGAATAATGAGATGTGACAACACCGGAGATCTCTACCCTATTTCAAACGCCGTCAACAATCTAGCCTCAATTCCATCAACATTTGCTGCTCTTTCGTCTTCCTTATGACACTCTAGATTAGGACATCTAGGAGATTCTGTTTTATGCTCCTTTAGAAAAAATAATTTTATTAATTGTAACTGTATTTCTAGGACTCATATATGTGAATCTTGTATTTTAGGGAAACATGTTAAATTGTCATTTTCTACATCCATAAATTTACTTTACTACCTTTCGATATCATACATAGTGATTTGTGGACGTCCCTTATTTTAAGTACGACTGACCATCGATATTATGTGTTGCTTTTGGATGATTATTCCAACTTTCTATGGACGTTTCCAATTGGCAATAAATCTCATGTCTACCCCATTTTTTTCTCATTTAGTGCTCTCGTAAAAACATAATTTGAAAAGAGCATTAAATGTTTTCAATGTGACAATGGCAGGGAATTCAATAATAATCAATTCAAACAGTTTTGCTCCAATAACGGTGTTACCTTTCATTTTTTCTACCCTCACACCTCCTCCTAAAATGGTAAGGCCGAACAGAAAATCCAAACCATAAATAACCTAATGTGTACGCTAGTTGCTCACGCCTCAATTCCCCCTCAATTCTGGCATTACGCACTCTCCATGGCCACCTATCTCCTAAACATAATCCCAAACAAATATCTAGCTCAACGGTCGCCCACTCAAGTTCTGTTTCGTAGGAACCCCTCATACCAACACTTGTGTATCTTTGGATGTCTCTGTTATCCTCTCCATTCGACTACTCACAAACTCCAACCCCCGTCTTTCCCGTGTGTTTTTCTGGTTACCCTGCCAATCATCGTGGTTACTCGTGCTATGACATGTCAAGCCGTAAAATTATTATTTCACGCTATGTCCTATTTGAGGAGTCTCAATTCCCACTTTGCCTCCCTAAACTCACCTCATCGGCATTCATACGACTTCCTAGATGATGGCCTAAATCCTCTCCTAATTTATCATTTACAAAGTCCGCCGTCTCAGACCCCGTCACCCGCCCCCACCTCAGTCAGTTCGGGACACACTGCCCACCCAGTTCTATCTACGGTGGCCCGGAACAGCCGACTCAGGGTGATTCCGTAGCCATCTCTTGATAAACTGAGCATCGGTTAGCCGGTCCCGCCACCCCTGCCCTTCATTCTCTTCCCGGCAGTCCCGCGGCACACCCCTCCCATCCTGCGTCCTGAGGCACGCTCTCGGACTATGGAAACTCGTGCCATGCGCGGAATTCATAAACCTAAACAGTTGTTTAATTTATCTGTTTCAGTTGTCCCTTTCCATGTCTCTCGAAATCCGAAGGATGCCTTGTTCGACCATAATTGGAAAGCCGCAATGATTGACGAATATAATGCTCTTATTGATAATAAGATGTGGGACCTAGTATCCCATCCGTCTGATGCTAACATATTCGTTCTATGTAGATTTTTAGACATAAAAAGAAATCTGATGGTTCTTTTGAGAGGTACATGACTCGTCTTGTAGGTGATGGCAGGTCTCAACAGGTGGGAGTGGACTGTGATGAAATATTCAGCCCGGTCGTAAAGCCCGCAACCATCTGGATCGTCCTCAGCATTGCTCTATCCAAGTCTTGACCCATTCATCAGCTTAATGTCAAGAATGCCTTCTTACATGGGGATCTTCATGAAACGGTATATATGCATCAGTCTATGGGTTTCAAGGATCCTATTCACCCGGATTATGTGTGTCTGTTGCGAAAATCGCTCTATGGACTGAAACATGCTCCTCGAGCATGGTACCAGTGGTTCGCCATTTATGTCTCTTCTATTAGTTTTCCACACAGCAGATCCGATCATTCCTTGTTCATCTACAACAAGGGTACATACATGGTTTACCTATTATTATATGTTGATAACATCATCCTCACCGTATCATTTGATGCTCTCCGACAGTTCATTATGTCTCTCATTTTCTCTAAGTTTGCTATGAAGGATCTGGGCCCCCGAGTCATCTCTGTCACTAGACATTCTGGCAGCTTATTTCTATGTTAGAAGAAGTACGCCGAAGAGATCTTTAACCGTGCATGCATGACATCTTTCAAACCATCCCACACGCCAGTAGACACCAATTCCAAGCTTAGCGTTGATTCCGGCCCCTCATATTCAGACACGACTCACTATCATATCCTTGCTTGGGCCCTGTAGTACCTCACATTCACGAGACCTGACATATCATATGTCGTGAAACTAATCTGCCTACACATGCATAATCCGATGGAAACACACATGTATTCCCTAAAACATATTTTACCATACGTCCAATGTACACTTCACTTTGGATTATATCTATATAGGTCCTTGCTCACTGGTCTCACTGCTTATTCTAATGATGACTGAGGTGGATGTCCTGACACCCGACTCTCCACGTCTAATTACTGCGTTTTCTTCGGAGATAACATATTGTCTTGGTCTTTCAAAAGGCAACCTACACTATCCCGATCCAGTGCCGAAGCAGAGTACAGAGGTGTCGCCAACGTCGTCTCTAAGTCTTGTTGGATCCGTAACCTTCTACTTGAGCTTCACTACCCGATTCAAAAGGCAACACTGGTATACTGCGATAATATTAGTGTGATATATCTTTCAGGCAATCCCGTCCAACATCATCACACTAAACACATTGAGATGGACATTCATTTCGTTCGCGAAAAAGTGGCTTGTGGTCAAGTTTGTGTCCTTCGTGTGCCTTCCAGATATCAGATTGCCGACATCTTCACCAAAGGACTTCCGCACATACTATTTGATAATTTTCGAGCCAGTCTCAGTGTTCATGAACCTCCCGCTTCGACTGCGGGGTGTAATAGAATATATTCTTTCATTAATTATATATATCTTATTTTAGGTAGAATTGTATTCCTATTGTAATTAGGTCTCCTATTTTAGGTATAATTATATTTCCTATTGTAATTAGGTTAATTAGTTGTTACACCTCGTAAGATTAAGACGATAATTAAGAACGTCATTAAGGAAGTAAGATTCAGATATTGAATATAAGGAACTCTTACATATGTTAATACGGGAAATCAGTGTATAAACGGATGTTATCCCGGAATAGTTTTTCTTTAGTGCTATATATGTGACGATGAGAATTAATCCTAGTAGTTGAATTTATTCCAATGGAGTTATGGAATAGTATTGTATTATAAAATTATGACATTAAGGATACGAGGCTTTATGAAATTCTCGAGATTTAAAAGAAGTGGGTTTAACATTTATTAATTGAAGAACTTGGGGGCCAAAGTGAAAAAAAGTAAATTCAGATTTTTATAACCTACACTCTTCATCTTCATCTTCATTCCAAATTAACCAAAAAAAAAACTCTCATTCTCTCCTCCAAAGCTCAGCCGAAAAATACCCAACCCCATACCCAATTTAAGATTTTTATCTCCTCTTCCTAGACTATATTTTCACCAAAAATTGAAAGCCAAAAACAGTGGCAAAACAGCCACTGTTGGGCCGAGATTATGCCCAGAAATTTTGAATTTTTGGGATGAAATTTTGGAAGAAAAACGTGTAGGGATGATGGCTTAACATTGTAGAACACTTGCATGTCAATTGGAGTTGAAGAAGTGAACAAAAAAAGGAGAAAAATTACAAAACAGTGGGGATTTTCGGACAAGCAGTGGGCAGAAAATTGCGGACTGTTTTGGGACGAATATGAGGTATAAAATTCTTCTTTCTATGATATAATTGAAATGCATGTTGTTATAATTGAGGTAATGAATTTGTGTTAAGGAGAAATTGGAATTTAAGCGTTGCATGTGACAATTTTGGGCTAGTTGCCAATTTGGGACTGATTTTGGTGTTATTGGATTCGTTGGTTATTGTTGTTATTATTGTCACTAATTGCATGATGAAATTGAAAGGAAACATTGATATTTAGTTGGAATTAGTTATATGGAAGTATTGAAATACGAAATTGGATTTTAGGAGTTAAGATAAGAGTTATGGAATTATGACATGTTGTGGCCAAGAACTTGTATGAAATTGTTGGACATGTTGTGATGTATATGGACTGTTTTAGGGACTGTTTTGTGGTGTTATAATACTAAAAATTTAGTTACCATTATGCATGTGTTAAGTGTGGTAATTGCTAATGTAAGTCCTAAAGGAATAAGGGTGTAGAAAGGTGTAGAAAGGCTTCACATTCTACCCTCGTTGTTGTTGGAACATGGACTGTTTTGTGGGCTGTTTTAAGGTGGATTAAGAGGCTAAATTAAATGAGAAGTGGGTGTGTAAATTCCTTTTATTGTTGTTTTGGTTGTGCCCTTAATTGGTGCTTGGTTATTGATGTTATTAGCCTCGTTTGGAAGTTGTGGAAACATGTATAAACAGGGGAAGTCTTTGCCGAATTTTTATAGAATAAGAAGTCGTTATTCGATATAAAATATGCTAGTAATCATAGAATTGACGAACGTATTACCATTATTATAGGCTGAAGTTCTATAGCGAGGCATATTCTAATATTTGGTGGATTAGTTCGTCTAAAAGGTATGTGAACTATTCCTTCTTTCTTTGGCATGATTTTTATTTAATGAAAGTACGACAGACGTACTTGATTCTTATACAGTTTAATTCCTAAAGAGGATTGTTATGAGAAGTGCCTATGATTTTTCAGCACAGAGTTTATTATGATATTATTATAATGATTTTATTTGAGAGTCAAATGATAATTTTTACTTGCATATGGTTACTCATGATATCTACTCGTGCTAAGTGTTACTACTTCACCTCACCAAGTCCCGGGCCGGGTTATGTTCGTGCACAACCTTGCATTTTTCACCGAGTCCCTCACTAGAGGGCCGGGTTACGTAGGATGGATCCATAGATGATATATGACTTTACCGAGTCCAGCATGGGCCGGGTTACGATATGACTTCACCGAGTCCCAGTATGGATCGGGTTATGATATGATTCCACCGAGTCCCGCACTAGTGGGCCGGGTTACGTTACAGATATATATATATGTATATGTATATGGACAGGCACTCATGTTTTCTTGACTTGACTCTCATTTTTATAAGGCAACTGACTTTTATTGTTTATGACACAGTTGGATTTGGATCCTGATTTTTATATTGATCTCTTGTTTTCTGTTGGCTACTTATGATCTCTTTTACAGCTTCATGTTTTACATACTCAGTACATTATTTCGTACTGACCCCCTTTCCTCGGGGGGCTGCGTTTCATGCCCACAGGTACATGTTTTCAGTTTGGTGAACCTCAGGCCTAGGTTCCTACTCAGCAGGTTAGGAAGCTCCTTTGATTCAGAGCTTTGTCATTTTGGGTACAGAACCCTATTATTTTGACTTTTGTATATTTAGGGCACGACGGGGCCCTGTCCCGTCATATGTCGTTATCCTTCTTGTAGAGGTCTGTAGACAGTTGTGGGTTGTACTTATGTAAGAGTTATAACTCTGTTTTGGTCAGTCATGCTATTGTACTCTGTGTTGGGGTGTCCCCGTGTATATATGACATTATCTAGTGGCAGCCTTGTCGGCTTGCCTGTTGTATTGTGTTTGCTAGTTGTGACTCCTCAGGAGGCAGGTACATTCGGGGGGTAAAGGCAGCCTTGTCGGCTTGCCTACCCTGGCATATGTTGTTATTGCAGCATTATGCTGCCGGATTTCAGACTCATTAAGTGTTAGTTGGATTATGTGTGACAGGTTAGTGTAATGACGTCATTAGGGCGGTTAGTCGCGGCTCGTCGGGTCGGGTCGTGACATTAGTTACATAGTTTAAGTATTCTTGTACTACTATATATATTGTACATTATTGATGAATACAATCAAGGGAACATATTCCTTTAATTTATACTCCCTCCGCCCACTTTTACTTATCCAGTATTCTAAAAAAACATTTTCACCTTTACTTGTTATTTTTAGCATATCAAGACAAGACAATTTTTTTGATGTTTTACCCATAACATTAATTACTCATTTCAAATCATTATTCAAGCCCATTAAAACTATGCAACAATTAATAATGGGTATCATGTTAAATTATGCACTTCATTTATTATATCTTAAGGGTGTGCAGAGTCCATAATGGACAAGTAAAAGTGAATGGAAGGAGTACAATGCAAGAACAAAATGACTACTGAGTTCCTCTATTTCTAGTTCCTAATCAAATCCTTTTGTTTACAATTAAACATGGAAAAGACTCAAATATGTTATTGAATTATCGGAAATGGTTTATTTCCGTTACCAAAATGGCTCATCCATGTCATTTTTATTAACGACGATTTTACAATATCATTTTTCATTAACGCCGGTTTTACAATATCATTTTTCATTAACATCGTCGTTAATGAAAAATTGCATGGATGATCCATTTTGGTAACGGCGATGACATGTATGAGCCAAATTATTGATGAGTGACATAAATGAGTCATTTTCGATAGTTCGATGACATATTTGAACTTTTTTCCTTAAACCAATATTGATGCATTAATTATCAAATAAAAAGAGAATTGCTCCCTTTCGGGGATTTGGTGTAGAAATATCAAGTATGATTCGGATGTGATAATTTTGCCTTCTAAACCCAGTGTCGCAAGACTGCATCCACCTCTGCTGATAGTGTGAGGATGATTAGGAAGAATATAAAATGCTTTGATTATATATATTTAAGAAAATTAACAAGTTTTCTCTTACGCCGATTGATTTGTATTCAAGTATCATCAACTCGCTGATTCTACTTTCCCCTTTAAAAAATACACACTTGAGCTTCATTTCAACGTGTATTTATAAGCACAAGCATTAGTACTTTTTAGGTAACACTTTTTAAGGTATAATTGATCAGCTGGAAAAAATTGAACTCAAAGAGGATCTTATTGAAGACCATAAACTAGTAATGCTCCAACACCACCAATACCAGCAACAAGACCAATAATGACACCAATGGGGGGCAATCCTCCCCTATTGCTCTCCCAGTGTTAACATCATATCTTGCAAACCTCTTCTTTGGTGCTCTGCATTGTGGACATGCATAGTCCTCCGGCTGCATCCAATCAACACAACAAATCACAAACTTTTCTTTTCGTAGATGGTAGTCTATAAACGAGAGCCTAATTATAAGTGTGAAATAAGGTTATTGGTTCACGGGCGTTATGTGTTTGGTGGGTCTAGTAAGGTAATGAGTGTAGGCTAAACCTAGTGCACCCCGAATGGGAGGGCCAATTAGTTTTGCTATTTGCAATTAGATCTCCTCTCTAGTCTTTATATAAGACCTGAAACAAATGAGACTGTGGTAGTTGTCCACTGACTTCGTCATCTTAACCGGAGGCAGATTCGTGATTTTTAGTTTATGGGTTTTGGACCGCAATTCTTTTTGCTTGCTGACTGAGTTTGTGATAGATTATTTATACATATTAAATGAATTTTTTTTAAAAAAATATAGGGGTTGAGCCAAAACTACTGGGTTCAGCGGAACTCGTAACTATAACTCTACCCCTGATTTTGAGGAAGAGTTCTATATAGGAAGACCTAACCCTACATCAATCCAATATGACTCAAATAGGTAGGCCTTTCTTCTTACTACTATATACTTATTTTGTATTCCTACTATGCTAAGTGCTAACAATTAGAAGGAGAAGCAGAGACTTCAAAAGCTCTGAAATCGTCTAAAAGTTTTTGAAGCTCAAAAAAGATATCATAGGCTTGTTATATTGAAATACAGCTAAAGCAAAGTATAGAAACTTGCCTGTTCATCAAAAGACTTCGGCAAGGTGTATATGTAACCACAGTCGAGGCAAATGTGTGTTGCTCTGGCCTGAGGATAGTGAACTATAGAGCATTAGACAAAGAAACAAAATGAAACTGAACATTTGTAATGATGCACGGATCAATACTTGCCTTTTGAGCATCAGTTAGTTTCCTTCCGAATTGAGGAGGAGCTGGACGCTTGGGCAATCTTTTCACATCTACATTGACACCTCTGAATCAAAAATATCAACCAAAGATATTCAATACAATGAAATACGCCATTAAATATTCTGTCATGGCTAGAATTTTGTAATTACGAAGCCATGCGTTATTTCGGGTCATAGGAGGGACCCTACTAATGCAGGATCAACATGAATTATCATGTAGCTCAGAGTTTCAACCATGCACTATATTTTCACACTCAAAGTTAACCATAGGAATAAGAAAATAATATACAATGACAGAAAACTTACGCAGACTTCTTGTGCAATATTAATACAGATTTGAGCCCATTATACAAATGGTAAAGCAAACATTGACTAGGTATGCATAGGTATCGAAATAAATTCTTAAAAGCCAATCACAAAAAACATGCAGATTACTGTTTTTATGTGGAAAAGGCTAGCAGAAATAGCTCAAGTCAATGAAGATCATATTTCCAAGTGAAATTGTCATCATTTATGCAATATCTTAGAGCCTTTGACTGATATATTGGCTAGATACGTCATCCTTATGCATTGAGTTGCTTTTACAGGTACTCTTTTTAAGTTATACAAAATATCATTCATAAAAGACTAGGACTACCTTCTTGGATTATGATTAATTCTGTCGCTCTTTTAGTGGACAATATTCACAAGAACAAGTTACTAAATATTGAGAAATTCAAAACTACAATATTATATACTAGCTGCACTAATTAAGCATATTTTCATCCTATGTTCCTCTTCTATAGCAGCAAAACCAAAAGGATTTAACTTGTACTCTGATAGTAAAAAAGAATATTTATACTATCTGTGTATTCTAACATGTTGACGTAGGTAATTTCCCTTATTTTCCTGTTCTACCTTTATGAAAGATTACATGTAATTATCTTTTAGGTGACCCAACAAAGTAAAAATGGTCAGTATATAGAAGTTCAACTTAAACCAGCAATTCAAGGCCAGATGAGCCAACCTGCTAACAACGAAGTAGACAGAATCAGGCTTTGCCTGGATGGCAGTTTTTGTGAATCCAAGCTTATCAGCTGGCCATAGTTCGTCACCGAAAAAGCTACTAGTGTAGACAACCTGGTCACCAACCTTAAGCCCTGCCCTTGCAGCATTACCACCACCCTCTACACCCTAATTCATTCAAAAGATAAAAATAGAAAGCTCTTAACATCAACAATTCATTTTGAATTAGGCAGCTCTTCCTGTATAATAGTCAATAACAGGTAACTTTGTGTAGTTTAATTAATACACATGTAGAAAATTTAACACTATCAGGTAACTTAATAGCCAATTACAGCTAACTTTTACAGAAAGTATTTGCTTGGTAGCGTGTTTTACATGGTAAATGACCTGCACTGTAGGTAAAAGTGCACTGATCGTGTAAAAATTTTTTACATCGTCAGTGTATGAAGTGTCATTAGTCGATCTAAAATCGAGAGCGGAGCCATGAATTCTAACAAGGGGACTTTAAAAACGCAAAAAAACCACACTGAGATAAAGCAACTTTTGAACTCCTTCACCACTACACTCGAATCTCTCCTTATGTTAAGGCATTCAATAATTTCTATATAAGCAAACAAATCCCTTTGTGTGCGCGGAGTAATTTTTTGCCGAAGGGATTCTATTGAACCCCTTCGTCCAACTAGCTCTCTCCTGTCTACGATATGATTCAAGCAAAGAAACAGGCTGAATAATACTAGTTACTAGTTCATTACTTATAAGAAAATTATTTAGTCACTGGCTCAGTTGTAGAATGATATAAAGTTACATGATGGACAACAAGAAGTTACTGACCGTAATAACAACTCCACCACCTTGCTTAGGACCGAGGGTGAGTCCCAATGGCTTATCAACTTCAACTTCTATATTCTTTGCAGCAGCAGCTTTTCTTGCAGTTATCTCAAGGCCTCTACTTCCACCAATGCTAGCATTCCTCTTGCTCTCAACTAAAAACGAACTCGGAACAGCCCTTTTGGCCTCTTGTAGTGATAGCCCTTGAAAACTAGTTTTCTGAAGAGAATTTTTTTTTGACAAAAGAAGGAAACCAAAATATCCACAATTCAGAACACACTATTGGAAATCAATTTACATGTTTGGCCCAAAGGAAAAAAACCAAGCCTGCACATGAGGTTTAATCAGGGGTGGAGCTGGTTTAGAGCTTACCGGTTTGGCCGAACCTGTAGCTTTATTCCTAATCTATTTGTGTTAAGAAATCCATTGAATATATACAAATTGTTAATGTAGAACTCTTTAATTTAAATGAACTTAGAATCTCGAACCCTTAAACTTGAAATTTTGGTTACGTGATTTAATAGCACTTTTTGTCACTCGGTTATTGTTAAATTATGATTTTGGTCATTGTGATATGTGATAAGCATATTTAACTTTCAATTAATTGAAATGTACACGTTTGATCTCCTTTCTAGAATATTCACAAGTTTACCTTAATTGTAAACGTTTTACTACTTCAATACTCATTGTTATGATACGCTTGTGTTGTTCATAATTGACCGTAATAGAGTTCTAAAATAGTAGTTCAAATATAACATACTTCACACATTTTAAATAACTACAAGTTAAATGTGATTAGTCAAATATCACAAGAATTAAAATCAGAAATTACCAATAACTAAGGGACTAAAACTAAAACCGCTACTATTCCTAATTAAATAGTTAAAAGTTGTGTGTGTAAATGAGATGTTCAACAACAGATATATATATATATATATATATATATATATATATGTGAATTATACCTGGCATGTAGTGGTGAGGGATGTGATGGAAGCATTAGATTTGGTGATGCTGAGGTTTCTTGAGTAATAGTAAGAAATAGAGCAGGAAGAGGAGGCAGCACCAGCAACAACTACGGATGACATGATTTTTGGCACGTTAAATTTCCTCCTCAGTGTTTTGGATGTGGTGTGTGCGTGCCTCTAACTCAGCAATGTGGTAACAAAGGTTGTTTATGTGGACAGGATTGTAGTAAAGGATAACAATCCAGTGGCAGATAGCTTGGTATTACAGGTGAGCCACACGCCCCACTGCACTTTACGTATCTGTTTTAGAGTTTTAGGCAATTAAAAACAGTGTTCGAAAACAGACAAGTCCCTTTTTTTCTGCTGCCAAAATTGTATTTTTCACACTTCATTTTATGTGGCACACTTCTTGATTTAGTTGATCATAAAAAATGAAAAAATAAAAACTTTTTTGCACACAGTGTTGAATTTATTTTAAATTTAATAAAATAACTTATAGGCACAAAGATTTTTAAATTTATATTAAATTAAAAGTTTAAAAAAATCCTAAATTTTATGTCAAATATATGAATGAGGAGGAAGGATTACTAATTCATACAAATTACAAGGCTTAGGATAGTCAAGATTGGGATTTGCGAAAATGTCTTAACACCGTTTTTGTCCTCATAAAATGGTGTACAATATTCTTGATAGATTAATTGTATATCGTAACGCCAATACAGATTTGGCCAAAAATAGTCCTTTGTCAAAGCATAAAGGTAGTGGAGTACTACTTTTTGGTAAATTTGAAAAGTTCACTATTTTCCTCAAATACATTGAGGATTAATCTTACTAGAAATGACCAAATAATTATTTGATTGTGTAATGTGTGGGTAAGCAGACTGATTTTGAAATGACCACTGTGTTAATCATTCTTAGTATAACCTCAGGTTTTATCCCAAGAGTGAAAACATAATACTAGTAATAGAATTATTTGCTTTAAGTATATTTACTCCTGTATTACGCGTAGTGAGTAGTGACCTTTCACGGGCAGAAGGTTCAAAAGTGTGTTTCAATGGAGAGATGACCATTGACACACTTGTTAGGATTTCTAAGAGCATGTTTGGAAAGCCACCGAGTAATTGTAATTGGATGTAATTATATAGTTTGACATGTTTGTTTGATCATGTAATTAACAAGTTAGAGGGGACTGAGTGTAATTGAGAGAGTGCAATTACACTCTCCAATTCTCAAGGGGGCTAAGAATTGAGTGTAATTATGCCATGTAATTACATGGCAACTTTTAATTTCTTTTCTTTTTATTTTATATTAATTTCTTTTCGTATTTCTATTATTTTAATTTGAATTTATTTTTATTTCTTTTATTTTTATTTTATTTTATTTGTATTTTTAAAATTTCTTTAAATTGTTTTTATTTTTAAAATATTCTTTTACATTATTTATCTTTCATTTTCTTTCTTCTCGTTTTCCAACATTTACTTCTTGTGATTCAATGTAATTATTCATATTTTTTTTATTTATTTTTGTTTATTATAATTTTTTGAAACTACACCTCACAATTTTAGAACAAATGAGTTGTTAGCAAATTTGACATATAACGAGTGACGTGATTAAACTATAATTTCATTGTTGAATGATGTTACAGACTTGTGATTTTCTTTTATTTTGAATTATATTTACTTAAGTTATGTTAAAACGTTGGAATTTGACACAAGAGTATATTATGCTAAAAAATGAATTTTGAATTTATGTTATATTTTTGGACTTTGGTTCCAATTTATTTGTTTTAGTAGTATTGACTTGTTATTTCACATTCCATGCCGTTCATTTTTCAATTAGAATTGATAGATTTTTTTTGTCAAACATTTGAATAATATTATGACAGTATAGTTATAAATATTAATCTTTTCAAATATGCGTCCATGATATTCTTACAAAATGTATGCTTTTAATTTTATAATTAATTAAATTAAAATATTATTAATATGACAAAATATATCAATTATTTTTTACAGTATTAGTTATAAATGTATGATTATTAATTAATATATTTTAAATAAATAATATGTATCTTAAATATTTAATTCAATATCACTTATAAAGGCATATATATATATGATATTAACTTTTAATAATTAATTTTTATTTTTAAAATTTTATCAAACTATGTAATTACATTTGTGCAACCAAACAGTACCCTTATAATAACACTGTAATTACGTTATGACAAAAAACAAGTCGTCGTAATTACTAGGTTATGTAATACCCTCGTAATTACACCAATTTCAATTACCAAGTGATTTTCCAAACAGACCCTAAAAAAGATGTAAGCATCACTGAAAATATGTCTGATAACTTTTATTAACCATAAACCTTTATATTGCGTCATAAATAACTAAAGTATTAGACTCTTATAACAATCAAGAAACTGAATATTTTAATAAATTAAATATGACACTTCTTCTACAATTAAGAAACTAATTATTCTAGAAAATATGTAGATGGGCAACACAACTTGTTGGCATCTCAAAAGATCATTTTTAGTGCAGTTGCCCCAAGATGGCATCAGGGTTTTGTTTTGCCCGATGATTAGTACGATTAGAATACTCATTAATTATTGCCCGATGACACAGTAACCTAATAGCTAAGGTTCATGCATCAGAATCTCATCGGTGCTTGTCAACTTTTATTGGAAGGCCAAGTTAAGTGTCAAATCATTCTTTTTCTTACTGCTGTTAATATCCATAAGAATCATTCATTCTTGATTATTCTTACAAGAATGTAATTAAAATGGAAATAAAAAGGCCTGGAGATTGCACCAACTGCAAAACAACTATACCTTTTTACATATAAATGAAGCTTAAACTTTAGAGAACGACAGTGAAACTGAAACATGGAATTTATCAATATAACTCTGAATAAATAAAAATGTCATTTTGATACTGCTTAATTCACTCAGAGACGGATCCAAGATTTGAACCAAAGGATTGGGTTCTACCTATCCTCTTCTTCCCATGCTAGCTCCGCCCCTGAATTAGCTGATGAACTTTTGCATTAACATGCTACATTTCTATCAAACTAGTCCCAACAAGTTTCTGTCTAGTGATCTCATCCAATTGTTCAGCTATTTCTAGTGTCAAGTAGTTTTTCCAGTCTCCAACTTGACCTTTCCTCCAGAAATGCCTGTTCTCAACAGCAAAATGTGGACTGAAATGTTGCAATCCACTCTGATTCACTTCTAAATTGCTCAAATTCTCAAAACTACAAAGCCTTATAATTTCCTGCACAACCCCTTCTCGCTCTTCTTTCAAGCAAAAAGGCCTATCCAAGAATTTGCCAATTTGGTAACACAGACAATTGGATCTTTCTTCATGTCCTCATATGTCAAGAAAAGGACTTTGTCTGGATTTTCCAAGCTTGCCTTCCAATAACCTAATATATGATCCCAAAAGGGTCCAAAATGTGATACCCCTTTGCGGAACAGATCAAATGCATCTTCAATTGGGAAGGATGGTAGTTCTTTGAGTCTCAATTTTGACATATAATGCCAATTTGAAACAAAAACATCTTTGGTTTCACGAAAAACATAAACAATTTTGCAGCCATGTGTGTTGCAAAAAGGGGATGTGGCAAACATGAAATTTGATAACCTGGTAGGAAGTTTCATGTTGTATGATGTACTCCAAGAAGGGAATACAATCATGGGGGTCCTTAGTAAGCAAAGGGTGAGAAGAAAAATCGAATCGAGATTCATGATGGAGAAAATAAGGGCCTTGAACCATGTTGTTCCTGATTTTGGGAGTGTAGCTAGAAAAATATCATTGGATTGAGCATTGAAGCATTGCTGTACCAACTTAACTCCTTTTACAAATGTTGGAGTTAACCAAACTGAGTGGTACTGGTATACATATTCAGTAGTCCAACCTTTCTCTCTAGGAAGGTTTTTAAGCATATCACTGTCGTTTTGATCTGTTTTCGTGTATTCATCATCAACTTGATGATGTGAAAAATGGGGAAGAGACATGGAAGCTGAAGTCTGATGATACAGGGACTAATTCAATAACTCAAATAGCTAGAACGACCACAAGGATGGAAATGACAAAGTAAACTTTCTAGGAAAGATTAAATAACTTCTATTGTTGTTATTGTTAAGAGTCCCACATCGGATGGAATGGAACATGGACTCCTTATATGGACTTGGACAATCTTCACCATACAAGCTAGCTTTTGGAGTTGAGTTAGACCTAAGATCCATTTTTACATGTTATCAGAGTCATGCACATTCCAATTCTTTGTTCACCGATGTTGGGCCCCAAATTATATTATCCACGCTCCAATTAACAATATTTGGGCGTGCGGGGAGTGTTAAGAGTCTTTGTTCACCGATGTTGGACACCCAAATTATATTATTCATGCTCCAGTTAACAAGATTTGGGCGTGCGGGAGTGTTAAGAGTCCCACATCGGATATGGAATGGAAACATGGACTACTTATATGGACTTGGACAATACTCATCCTACAAGCTAGCTTTTGGGGTTGAGTTAGGCCCAATATTCATTCCTTATGGGGTTAAGTTAGGCCCAAGATCCATTCCTTACAGAGTCAGGTTCATTTCAATTCTTTGTTCACCGATGTTGGGCCCCTAAATTATATTATCACGTTCCAGTTAACAAGATTTGTGATATGGAATGGGAATATGGACTACTTATATGGACTTGGACAATCCTCACCCTAGCTAGCTTTTGGGGTTGAGTTAAACCCAAGATCCATTCTTTACCTTTTATTGTCATATGAGGAAACATTACTTAATTCAAAATGATTTGAGCATGTGAGCCAGATGTGCTTTTCCATAATAGCACTTAAAATATTTCAACTTGTTACTTTTTAGTTTTTACCAAAGATAGCAGATATTTATGATTGTTTCGTTGACCTGCTCCACAAATTTGTTAGTAGTATCCTCTTTTTTGCTTTTCTTTTTATTTTTGAATGGAGATAGTGTCTTATCCAACCTTTAAAAGAGCTTTTTCCTTTTTTTTTTTTTTTGATAATCCAGGTTTCCAGGATTGCGCCTGACTACTTCACTGGTATTACCCAGACGTCCTGGAGGTAATAGCACCGGTCCTTCAACACTATTACCAGGTAAATCGCGGGATGTGCTCCGATGACCAGTTTTCTGGGAGCGTACAACTGATCAATGAGACAAGGTCAAATTCCCCAACATGCAGATTTTCTTCGTGCTTGTGGGGAATCGAACCCACGCTGTCCCATCATATGATGAGAGAATTGCACTCATCATATGATGAGAGGAAATTAATTAGTCCTAATTAACCTTTTCCCCATCTGAGTCTTCTTGTCCAAAGTGAGCATTACTGACCTGACAAACTGCTATTGAGATCTCGAAAGAATCTTTTCTGGTTCATTTTCCAAAGAAGGGATGAAGTTTTGATTATTGCCTTAGGCAATGCATAAAAACTACTCCGTAGTTAATGAACCACAACGGCAGAACAATAGCCAAATAATAAGGTCAGTGAATCAAAATCTCATCAATGCATGGCAACTTCTAAAATTGGAAAAACAAGTTGAGGTATCTACTATGAAGTCAATTCATTTTTTTTAACTGCTATTAATGTGTGGGAAGTCATACTTTTCGGAATCAAAGTTCAATGGGATAAAATCAATTGACGATTGCACCAACTGCAGAACAATTATATTTGCATATGTATGACTAAACAATTCATGCCTCGGGACCATACATAGACAGTAGATCACCAACTTATGCCTTGGTGTTATAGGGTATTGTATAGACAAGCAAACTTAATATCAAACTAGTCCACAAAGTTTCTGCCTAGTGATTTCATCCAACTGTTCGGCCATCTCTACCGTAAGATGGTTTCTCCAATCTCCAACTTGACCTTTCCTCAAGAAATGCCGGTTCTCGACAGTAAATTGTGGACTGAAATATTGCACTCCGGTCTGGTTCACATCCAAACTGCTCAAATTCTCAAAGCTACAAAGCCTTACAATCTCATGTACAACCTCTTCCCTCTCTTCTTCTTAAATGGCTTATCCAAGAACTTGGCCAATTTGGTAAGACAGACAATGGGATCTTTCTTCATGTCCTCGTAAGTCAAGAAAAGTACTTTGCCTGGATTTTCCAAGCATGCCTTCCAATAACCCGAGACATGATCCCAAAAGGGTCCAAAATGTGATATGCCTTTGCAAAACAGATCATGCGCATCTTCTATTGGAAAAGAAGGTAGTTCTTTGAGTCTTATTTTTTTTCATATAATGCCAATTTGAAACGAGAACATCCTTGGTCTCGCGGAAAACATACACAATTTTGCAACCAGAAGACATCACTGATGTTGGTAACAAAGAGTAAGGAACGTGGGTTGCCAAAAGGCAACGTGGCAAACAGAAAATTCGATAATCTTGGTAGGAAGTTTCATCTTGTATGATGGCTTCCAAGAAGGGAATGCAATCATGGGAGCCCTTGGTAAGTAAAGGGTGGGAGGCAAAATCAAATCGATCACGATTCATGAGGGAAAAGATAAGGGCCTTGAACCATGTCGTTCCTGATTTTGGGAAAGTAACTAGGAGTATATCTGTCGGTTGAGCTTTGAAGCATTGTTGTGCCCTCTTAATTCCTTTAATAGCTGATGGAGTAAACCAAAAGGACTTGTATTGGTAAAGATACTCAGTTATCCAACCTTTTTCTTTGGAAAGGGTTAAAAGCATATCACTGTCACTTTGATCATCTTTTTTGTACTCGTCATCGTGTTCACACAGAGAACAGCGTGAACGCGACAAGTCCATGGAGGAGGTCGAAATTTGATAAAACTCTAGACCAAATTCGTGTTCACCAGCTCGATCCGGAGCAGAACCCACTCATCACCAAATGCTTAACTGAAGGAATGATCAGAATGGCTAATTAATCTTCTGTTGCTCCAAGTTTCGAAATCAATACTCCCCTATGATTTGTGATCTGAAGCAACATTCTCGTAATTGAGATGATTTAAAAATGCACTTCACCATAATAACACTTCCAGTAATTTTAACTTAGCTAGGATTACTAAATAATGCAGTACTGTACTATACAAATTTGTGAATCTTTTTTTTTCCTAATAGTTAGCACATCATTAAGTTAATCATTTGGACAACTGAATCGACCCGAGAAAATTACTAGTCCTACTATTCTTTTGTTCACAAATCTACCGTACTAGAAATCTAGCCAACAGGATTTTTATAAATCTGGAGAGAAACAAAGGAACTTACTTCGTAATATTTTTTGCAGAGAGATTGATAAGTTCGCCAGAGAAAGAGAGAGGACCTGGGACGACAATTGAAAAGAGGGGGCGGACCAAAAAGGTTGAAAAGATGGAAAGAGTTTTGGGTGTTTCTTTTTGTTTTCTTCTACCGAAATACTTAGAGAGAGCGCTATATTTTGTAGGCTTTCTAATTATTTATAGATATTTTAAAAAAATTATTGTTCACAGTTTATTATTGGATTTTTCGAATGTATTTAAATATAGTTATTTTAGGATGTATTTCTTACGTATCTAAATACATGTGTATTTTAATGTATTTATATATTAATATATTCTTTTGTTTTTTGTTGTATTTGAATGTATTCGAGCTCCGATCAGTAAGGTGGCTACCAGCATCATAAAATTTGAATGTATTTCAATAAATTTTCATATGCAAAATTGCAAATACATGGTATACATCCAAATATATATGAAGCCAAAAGGCATTCAGATACAAGACAAGAAGCCCAAATGCATTCAAATACAAGACAAGAAGCAAATTATATATCAAATACATATGACAAGTACACTCGAATATGAGATTATACAAGACATGTGAGATACACTCAGATATGAGATTATACAAGACAATCAGCCAAATACTACATTTAAAAATACAGAATACACTAAAATACAATTAAATAAAGCCTCGAGATCGTTCGAAAATGGACACAATGCATCACACACTCCGCTAGTGAATTGAGAAATACAAAAAGAGATTCTCAAATCCGGTGGTATCATCGTGAAGGAGGAAGAGAAGGAGATAGATCTGACCAGAGAAAGACATCGGAGAGAGGGGAAAAAAAGGTAGGCGGCGCAAATTTGCGAGTTCATCTCTTGTTCCGTGAAAAGTACTTCCAGAAACGGCTTTATAATGGAGGAAAATGGAGGTTTAGTCAGGTGTGACGAAATTGATGTGCAAGCAGTGACACAGACAACGCGTACGACGGAGTCAGAGTCGCGTAGATGGCGGTGAAGAGTTTGGCCGAAGAGAGGGAAAACCGGAGAGAAGAAAGGTAAGGGAAAAAGGAGAGGGAGGGGGTGAGGGGAAATTGATACATTGAATAATCTATCTATTTGGTATAGCTATGATGGGTAAACTGAAAATTAATTATACTTATGAAAAGTAATTAAACTAAAATGTAGTTATTGTCCATAAATAATTTTTAGTGTTAGCTATGACATGTAGTTATTCCCGATAAATTATCTTGTTAAGCATAAAAACTAAAGTTAAATTGTTGTCATATAAGGAAACGTGTCACTCTTTTTTAGACTGATCGAAAAGAAAAAGTGTGTCATATAAATTAGTGTTAAACAAAGTAATATACCTGTGATATACATCCAATATACAGCAGTGTATATCACATGCAAAGCAGTGGACTGGGCAGCAGGGCCTCGGCAGTGGACTGGACAAGGCAAGACAGTGGGCCTCGGCAGTAGCTGAAGTCTAAAGGCAGTAACTGAAGCCCATCACGGGCAGTGTTAGTTGTTATATATTAGGAGTGTATATTGGTGTAATATTGTAGTGTAAAGGTTATCTTAATTAGTGTTATACACTTACCATAATTGTATAGTTAGAATTATGGTAGAATAAGGATTTAGAAATAGAATAGGAATAGGATTCTCCTATTATGGAAATATGTAACTTGTATATATAGCCTTTCAATTAATGAAAATAATCAAGGGGATTATTTCTTTAATGGTATCAAGAGACTAGGTTTTACAAAAAAAATATCTCTCTCTAATTTTTTTGACCTTCTTGGCCGAGAGCCCCCCCTCGGGTTTCTCTCCCAAATTTCGTCTTCCGCTCTCAAAAACCTCTCTTAAATTTCCCTCCTTCTTTGTTCTTTCAATATGTCTAAGAACAATTATCACCCTGCCCTCACGGTTCCCAATATCAAGAGCAGTATCCCTACTGTCCTTGAGATGGAAAACGTCCAATATGCGACGTGGGGGGAGTTGTTTAAAATTCATGTTATCTCTTATCAAGTTCTTCATCACATCATTCCTCCCGCTAGACCCCTTCCTGCGGAGGATCCTGAGTTATGGATTACGCTTGATGCTACCGTTCTCCGGTGGATCTACGCCACTATTTTGGTGGACCTTCTACAGACGATTATTGAGCCGGATACCATGGCTATGATTGCATGGAATAGATTGCGTGACATATTCCAAGACAACCAACATTCACGTGTCGTCACACTCGAGCAGGAATTCTCTCTAGTTCGAATGTACGAATTTTCGAACGTTTCTGCATATTGCAAGAAACTAAAGGAGTTGGCAGATCAACTCCGTAATGTTGGTGCACCGATAACGAATAATCGTCTCGTTCTACAACTGGTTGCCGGTCTTTCGGAGGCCTATAATGGGGTTGAAACTCTCCTTCGCCAAAGCAACCCTCTTCCTGACTTCTATCAAGCCCGCTCCATGCTTACTTTGGAAGAAGCGGGTTTGGATAAAAAGGCGGCTACCGGAGCAAGCCCCATCGTCATGATGGCATCTTCCCCTAGTTCTTCGGGTTTTGTGAATAATTCGGGCCAAAACCATAATAATGGTGGCGGCAAGAATAATCGCAAAAATAATAACAAAAACCGCGAGGGCAAACGCGGCGTTCTGGTGGCGGTGGTGGTCAGCAAGCAGGCGGTGGGTCCCATCCAGGGAATAGTGGCCCACCACCCCCATGGGCCCAGCAGTGGGGACCATGGCAGTGGGGCTGGGGCAGTCGGCCGTGGGCCAACAACCCTTACCAACCAGCAGCAAGTTCCAGCGGCCAGTGGGCTGGCCAATAGTCCAGGCCCAACACCCAGCAGTGGCGGCCCACTGGCCAGTGGCCCGTAGCAACTCCAACGGCTACGGCCCAGCACCATCACGGACAGAAGTTCTTGGGCCCCGACCTCCGCAAACCCACCATGCAGCAGGCCCCACTCAGACTGATATCGAGGTCGCGATGCACACGTTGGGGTTGACTCAACCAGACCCAAATTGGTACATGGACACCGGGGCAACTACTCACATGACTTTTGAATCAAGTACTCTCTCTCTTATTCCAATTTGAGAACCCCTCGGGGTATAATTATTGGTAATGTCAACTCTATTCCAATTCAGGGTTATGGTCAGAAAACGTTGTCTCCCCCCAATCCACCCCTTCTCTTGAAAAATACTTTACATGCTCCTAAATAGATTAAAAATTTAGTGTCTGTCCGGAAGTTCACTACTGACAATTCCATTTCCGTTGAATTTGATCCTTTTGGTTTCTTTGTGAAGGATTTCAAGACGGGGAGTCATCTCATGAGGTGTGATAGTAGGGGGGATCTGTATCCTATCATGCCTGGTTTCAGTCCATCGAGTCAAGCCTTGCCGTCAGTTTTTGCAGCCATCTCTCCGTCCATGTGGCATGCTCGTCTGGGTCATCCGGGATCTTCTATTTTATCAGTTTTAGATAAAAATAGTCTTATTTCTTGTAAGAGTACGAGTCGTACTCCACTTTGTTAGTCTTGTTCATTAGGGAAAATTGTTAAGTTACCATTTGTAGACTCCAATTCTCATACTTCAAAGCCATTTGATATTATTCATAGCGACTTATGGACATCTCCTGTTCTTAGTTCATTGGGTCATCGATATTATGTTCTCTTTTTAGATGATTATTCTAGATTTTTGTGGACGTTTTCAATTGCGAATAAATCACAAGTGTTTTCCGTCTTCATCAAATTTAGAGTGTTCATTCGTACTCAATTCGAAAGAGAAATAAAAAATATTCAATGTGATAATGGGAAAGAGTATGATAATAGGGAGTTTCGGGAGTTTTGTGCTAATAATGGGATAAATTTTCATTTTTCGTGTCCTCATACATCTTCACAAAATGGGAAAGCCGAACGCAAAATTCGTTCCATAAATAACATTGTCCGAACTCTCTTAATTCATGCCTCCATACCTCCATATTTTTGGAAGCATGCTCTACAAATGGCAACAAATCTTCTTAACATAATTCCTTCTAAAGGTCTGGCATATTCTTCCCCCCTCAAAATCCTATTTAATAAAAACCCTTCTTATTCTCATCTTCGGATTTTTGGGTGCTTGTGTTATCCGTTATTCCCATCCACCATAACTAACAAACTTCAGGCTCGATCTACCCCGTGTGTATTTTTGGGTTATCCGTCGAATCATAGTGGTTATAAGTGTTTTGATTTATCCTCCAAGAAAATCATAATTAATCGCCATGTCATTTTTGATGAAACCCAATTTCCGTTTACAAAAGTTCATACTCCCGAGTCTAGGTCGTATAATTTTTTGGATGACCAAATATCCCCGTATATTATTCAGAATTTTTCGGACATCTCCCGCACCCAAAATCCTCCAGCGGGCCCACTGCCCGCTGGTCCCACGATTTCGCCGATGGCGGCGAGCTTCGCCCACCGGAACAGTTCCGCAATTGGGCTGTCCTGTCCACCCCAATTCAGGAACCGATCCGAAAAGACGAGTCCATTTACCGATTTGGGCCAGCAGGCCCACTGCCTGCTGGCCAGTCCGTCCCGAGCCTAGAAAATTCCCAAAATTCCCTCAATTCGTCCTCGAGTCATAGACCGGTCACTCGTAGTCAGCGGGGTATTTTTAAACCTAAAAGACATTTTAATTTACATGTTGATGTCTCTAAATCTCTCTTGCCCAGCAATCTTGTGTCCGCATTAAATGACCCTAATTGGAAAATTGCTATGACTGATGAATATAATGCTCTTATTTATAATAAGACGTGGGAGTTGGTGCCCGTCCATATGGTATTAATGTTATCAGGTCTATATGGATCTTTGCGCATAAGGAGAATTCAGATGGGTCATTTGCTCGGCATAAGGCGCGGCTTGTTGGTGATGGTAAGACTCAACGGATTGGGATAGATTGTGGTGAGACGTTTAGTCCGGTGGTCAAACCGGCTACCATTCGCACTGTGCTTAGCCTGGCTCTTTCAAAGACTTTGCCAATTCATCAGTTGGATGTCAAGAATGCTTTCCTACATGGTGATCTCAAGGAAACAGTCTATATGCATCAGCCGTTGGGTTTCAGGGATCCAAACCGTCCTCATCATGTATGTTTGTTGAAGAAGTCCTTATATGGGCTTAAGCAGTCTCCAAGGTCCTGGTACACGAGGTTTGCTGACTTTTTTTCAACTATTGGATTCACTCACAGCAGGTCAGATAATTCCTTGTTCATCTACCGCCGTGGTTCATCCTTGGCCTACATTCTGTTGTATGTGGATGATATCATCTTGACTGCCTCTTCAGATGCCTTGCGCCAGTCTATCATGACCATGCTCAGTTCTGAGTTCGCTATGAAAGACTTAGGGCCTTTGAGTTATTTTTTGGGAATTGCCGTCAAGCGTCATTCAGGTGGCTTGTTTTTGTCTTAACGAAAGTATGCTGCCGAGATCATAGAAAGGGCTGGGATGTCATCCTGTAAGTCCACTTCCACGCCAGTTGATGGAAACCCCAAACTGAGTGCCGCCGCAGGTGCACCATACGAGGACCCGACCCGCTATCGCGATCTTGCGGGGGCCCTCCGATCTTACCTTTACCAGACCGGATATTACGTATGCGGTTCAGCAAATGTGTTTATTCATGCATGATCCCAGAGTTGAGCACATGAATGCAATCAAATGCATCATTCGGTATATTCAGGGAACACTGGACTATGGGTTGCACTTGTATCCTTCATCTACATCCACACTTGTCTCTTACACGGATGCTGATTGGGGTGGTTATCCCGACACCAGACGGTCGACTTCTCGCTACTGTATGTTCTTGGCAACAACTTGGTCTCCTGGTCGGCAAATCGTCAGGCAACTCTATCACGCTCAAGTGCAGAGGCTGAATATCGAGGGGTAGCAAATGTGGTCTCCGAATCATGTTGGCTACGTAATTTGCTTTTGGAGCTTCATTTTCCCATTCAGAAGGCAACCTTGGTATATTGCGATAACATTAGTGCCATCTACCTTTCAGGTAATCCGGTTCAACACCAACGCACCAAACATATCGAAATGGACATTCACTTTGTCCGTGAAAAGGTTGCAAAGGGTCACGTTCGCGTATGCCATGTCCCGTCTCGTTACCAAATTGCAGACATCTTTACAAAGGGTCTACCAGCGGTTCTCTTTGAAGATTTTCAAGACAGTCTCAGCGTTCGAAAACCGCCCGCTATGACTACGGGGGTGTGTTAAACAGAGTAATATACCTGTGATATACACCCAATATACAGCAGTGTATATCACAGGCAAAGCGATGGATCTGGGCAGCGGGGCCTCGGCGGTGGGGAAGCGGTGGACCGAACAAGGCAAGACGGTGGGCCTCGGCGATGGGCGAAGTCTAAAGGCGAAGAATCGAAGCCCATCACGGGCAGTGTTAGTTGTTATATATTAGGAGTGTATATTGATGTAATATTGTAGTGTAAAGGTTACCTTAATTAGTGTTATACACTTACCATAATTGTATAGTTAGAATTATGGTAGAATAAGGATTTAGAAATAGAATAGGAATAGGATTCTCCTATTATGGAAATATGTAACTTGTATATATAGCCTTTCAATTAATGAAAATAATAAAGGCAATTATTTCTTTCAATTAGAACATCATACTTTTTAAAAAAAATTAAAGTATTTTTTTGAAAAATTGAAATGGGTTTTAGTTCAATATCTGATTTATTTTAAATAAACACAAATTTAATTGTTTGATATTTTTTCTGAGAAAACTATTTGCTGATGTTTTGAGCTTCAAACTTCAATTGTGAAAAAGTAATTATTAAGAAAAGTACTTCCATGAAAGGATGAAAATGACTTCTCTCACGTGCATCAAAATTATTTTTTCGACAAATATTGTTAGTTGCTATAATTAACATTTATACATCATCACCATTCACCAATATCGTCAAAAGTTTATCCTCATGCCTTATCATACACCTAGTATGATTATTATATGTCATCAATTTTATACCCAAATACTGCACAGATGTACCCACATTTTTTATTCATAGAAGTTTCCCTAAATTCCTTTAACAAATGTTGGATTTAACTAGGGATGGCAATTGGGCGGGGCGGGTGTGGGTACCCCCTCCACCGCACTCGTACCCACCAGAAAATTTTATATCCGCCACAATTTTCCACATCCATACCCGCCTAGGCGGTATATTCCTAAATTCACACCCGCTCCACCACCCAAGTGGATATCCGTCACCCGCCAATACTCGCTGCCATATTTTGTAATCAATTCATTTGTGATCAACATGATCCAAAAATTCAAAAATTATCCCAAAATTTTGAATCAATAATCAATATTGTCACGGTCTCATTTTCTTTGGGAGAGAGGGAGGAGAATTCCGGATATTTTCACCATAAGAATTCCCCATTTTTTTCACCTCTTCCCCCTTGCACAACAAAGAATCAAGAAAATAAAATTTTCAAGAAAACCCAAAAATTATCCACCCAAATAGCTATATATTACAAATGTTGACAAAACCCAGATATTATTTCAGCTATATAAGCTAAAGTTTTTCAACTTTTTCAATAAAACTCCACAAATCCAATAGGTAAAACTTAACAAATGCACAAAAATTGATCTCACCAAGACAACCCCAAAACACAAAGCAAAGACATCAATATTTTCCAATATTTTCCGATCAGCATCTCATTTAAAGAAAAAGGTAGAGTCGTCGAGAATGAGAGAGGGATGAGAGACGACGTGAAGGGAAACAAGAGAGAGGGAGGCGTAAAGGCGTGAAGGACTGAAGAGGCGTAGGGTTTTGAGTTTTGTTGGAGAATGAGAGACTTGTCGTGACTTATGGGCTGAAGGCACGACTTATGGACTGCTAATATTTTGGGCTTGGGGCGGGTATAAGGCGGACGGGTAGGCGGGCGGGTATAAGGCGGGCGGGTAGGCAGGTATGGCAGCAAATCCACCACCTACCCGCCTACCTGTTACGGGTACATTTTCAATACCATACCCGCCTACTACCCGCCAAAGTTATACCCATATCCGCCCCAACTGGAGCTCGATGCGGTGCGGAATCCGCAAAAAATTATACTCACCTACCATCCCTAGATTTAACCAAAGGAGAATGGGATATTCAAGCGTCCAACATTTATCCTTGGGAGAAGGGTTGAATTGTGATAATATCATTGTCATTTTGAGTTTTTTTTTCTTGGGACGAGGCTCATCAAAGGCTGGCCAGTGGGCCGGGACGGCCCGACCCCGCCCCCGTTCCCGCCCCGACATCGACCCGACGCCGATTAGTTTTTTTTTAAAAAAATTGATAGAGGGACTCGAAGTGGGAAGGGACAACGTCTCGTCCCGACCCGTCTCGAGTCTGCCCTAAGCCCCCCTTTTCAAATATAGTCGTTGCACCAACGACCATTTTAGATTTTGGCCGTTGGGCAACGATCATTTTTAGCCACCCCCCCCCCCCTACCCCCTTAATATTTATTTTTAACTCATAAGTTATTATATTTACACTTTAACCCAATTTTCAACTATAAATAACTCATTTTCTCTTCATCTTTCTTACAAATCTTCCTACAATCTCTCTAATCTCTCAAAATAGCTCTCTACAAGTCTACATTGTTTACTAAATATTCAATTTTATTTATTCATTTGGGAATTGGGAGTGAAGTTGACAACTAGCTTGAGGATCTTCCATCGAGCAAAGTTTCAATTTTCAATCTCTCGATTACACGTCGACGTTACGTCGGCGTTTGGTACATTCGTTCCTTCATTAAATTATTATTGTTTGTTTATTTTATTTAGCACACTTAATTTTATTATCTTTAATTATTTACTATCATAATTAAAATAGAAGGATTAAGGGGTATGTTTAAGGGTAAGGGTAATGGTACTTCTTCTAGTAGGGGCAACCAGGGCAAGAGTATTTCTTCTAGTCATCCTATTCCTACACAGGATGATTTTGTTGATACTCAACATTTTCCTGCAATACCATTAGATTTAGACGAGGAGCTATTTTCTGGAACTCAAGAAGACTTTAATTTAGACGATGATACACCCACTAATGTTGATGACAACACACCCACTAGTGCACCTTCAACTGAAATACCTCTTATTCCTCATAGTATGAGACGAGGTCCAGCAAAATGACCATTAAAATCAGATGCATGTATATTTTTTGATAGGGACTTAGAGAATCAAGTAGCTAAATGTAAAATTTGTAAAAATATTTTAAAATTTAAAACTGGAAAAGGTCACGGTGGGACGGGGGGGGGGGTTTAATTAGACACGCAGTAAGTGCTCATCCAGCTAGGTATGCCTAATACCAGGCTTCAAAACCGGGTGATCAAACGTCCGCTCCATCGAAACAAGGTTCACATATTGTCCCGGCCCAAGTACAAAGTCAAATTAACCCCACGACGGGGGGAATTGTAGGCCCTAAATACAATAAACATAGAGATAGGGAAGCAATATCAAAATTAGTTGTTGTGGAGGGTTTGCCTTTTTCATTTCTTTCATCTCCCGGTTTTATTCATTACATTAGAGATATATATAATCCTGCTTTTAACGGTTTTCCTAGATCAACTGTTAAGAGAGATGTATTTAAATTCGCACATGAACATCAACAATATTTACGTTATTCATTATATCATTTTAATGGCAAAGTATCTATCACGTCTGATATAGGTCGTAGTACTAACGGCCATGATTATTTAACGGTAACTTGTCATTGGATAGATTATAAATGGTCTATGCAAAAACGTATCTTAGCGTATAGATAGATAGATGATAGGCACACTGGTACTTTTATTGCAGAAAATGTTTATCAAATGTGCCATTATTATGGAATAATCGATAAAATTATGACTATTACATTAGATAATGCTTCTTCTAACAATTACGCTATTACAATTTAAAAAAATAGTTTAACTCCATCTTTTCCAGATCATTTTCATATAAAATGCGTGTGTCATAAATATAACTTAATTGTAAATGACGATCTATCACTTTTTGAAGACATTCTTAGTAAAATACAATTGCTGTAAACTTTGTTTTTAAAAGTAATAGAGTACAACGAAGAAAAGAATATAAAAATTCCAAAAGAAGTATTCACTAGGTGAAATTCTTTATACGAGCAACTACTTGTTGTTTATGACTATAGAAAACATATAACTTTATTTTTTAACTCTCATAATCAAAATCCAGCTGATATGATTGTAGATAGTGATTGGGTAAAGATTTTCGAACTTATTGTATTTTTAGAGAAATTTTTTCAAGCAACAAAATAATTTTCCGGTATATATTATCATGCTATTTCAACTATGTTGTTTTATATAACTCTAATATTTTTATTACTTAGTGAATATATGGAAAAGTCGGCTTATATGACAGCTATTAAAAAAATGTTTATCAAAATAAAAAATATTTTATTCCTATTCCCACTATTTATATTATTGGTGTTGTATTAAATCTGACTATAAAATAGACGGTACTAAATCACTTATTGAAACTATTTACGATTGTATAGAAGTACTACCACCTCCAAGTCCAAAAAATCTAAATCACCCACCACCTATTGAACAAACTAAAGAAGAAGTGTTGTCTAGCGTAGAAGACCAATGCAAAAAAATATATAGGTTTTACCAACAAGAAAATGCTAGTAACTTATTGGCTTCCATACCATCTTCTTCATCTTCAACACAACCTCACAAAAGATATGATGTTTCTGTGGCTAGTATTGAAAGCCTCAGAAATAGAATGTGCGGCCGTACCGCTACTAACCAAATTAGCAAGTTGAATATTTTTGTTTTGCAGGGTTCTGTACCGTACCAAGAAGTTATCAATGAAGATGGACATGAAGACTTGCTGAAATACTAGAGGGGAATGAGAAGACCTTTCCGACACTTTCAATGATGGCCGAGATGTTTTGAACATTCAAGCGTCATCAATCAAGTTGCGTCGAAAGCACTTTTTTTCGCCGACAGATATCAAATAGGAGACCACGGACACTCATTAGCCGGAGACAAACTTGAAATTGCGTATTATTCGAGAGATTGGATACGAGCGGAGCGAGAAGGTGCGGTCAACCGGAGATCAACGAAGAAGAAGATGAAAACTACAACGAAATCTTAACCGAAGGTAGTGGAAGCGACGTGGATCAATTTGACCAACAAATACCAATTCCAACCGAAGAACCACAGGAAATCATCAAGCAATTAGAACAAGTTTTTTTGAGAATGTAATTTTTTTAATTGCAATTTTATTATGTAATTTGCAACTTTTGGACAACACCACAAAGTTGCAATTTAGACAATTGTATTTGTATTACAAAAAAAATCATATGTCTATTAAATAATATAAGAGACACAAAAACAGTCTTGTGATGTTTTTATTACACTATTTTATCTTGTTTATTGAGTTTTTTTATACATATGTTATTTAAAAAAAATATAAAAAAACCGCCGGACTCCGCCCCGATCCGACCTGATTCCGACGGGATCGGGATCGGGATGGGACTGGAGCAAGTCCCGCCAAACCCGACCCGCCCCCTCACCCGTCCCGCCCTGACCCTGACCCGCCAAACCCGGCCCGCCAGACCCGAGCCCGGCCCGCTGGCCAGCTAACTCATCTCCAGTTTGTCCAGTGCAAATTTAAGATTGTGACGTCCGTCAGTTCGTCCTCCAGTTCCACAAAATCAATGAACCAGATTAATTTAACCATGGTTAACTATTCTTTCTCTCTCCCTTGTCCTTTTCTCTTACACTCATTAGTCTCTCTTCTCTTCATCCTCTTTATATTAGGGATTTTGTTTAGAGAACTCACTCTCCCTACTTGGATATGTGAAATATAACTAAACTATATCCTTTGGATCTTGTTCTGCTCTTTTTCTTGTTTTAGGAGGGGAAACCGTTGCCATTGTTTGACCACCCCATTCTGCAGCGGAGTATGAACACACGATAGCTTACGTTTGATTGAGCATTTGCGAACACATCCATTCCTCTTGGGCATGGGGACGATGTTCGAAATTCAATCAGAATAATTTACTGCCGGAATATTTATAGTGGTAAGCCCGGAACTGTACGAGGGCCTTGACCGTGGTGAGAAATAGAGCAAAAAAGACTGATTTTTGTAACAAAGGGGAATGGTGAAGAGAGAGAACTATTAACTATAGTTAATATTATTTAGTTAACAAAATAAATTTGGTCCATTAAAAAGTAAAATAGACACGTGTAAGATATTTAAGATGAGACTGGACCTAATGGAAGGATGAGTTACTGGAGGGGAGCTGCATCCCTGATCAATAACCTCGTTCGTGCCTGCAATACCCATTAATTAGTCAACCTTCCGTTAATAAAACTGATAAATTTTACTCTTAAAAAAATAATTAAGTTTTCACTTCTCATTTGGACGTCTTTTAGAATAAAAGGGATGGGTTGGGTCAAATATTAAGTCGGTTTTAGATTGGATTGGATTCTAAATTAATTTAATTTTTTAGTTAGTGTTTTAACTATTTTTTTAAAATTAGAATTGTCACGTTATTAAATCTCACTGGAAAATACAAAATCTGAAAGATGACCGCTCAAACTAGTTAGGTAAAGTAAAATGATTTTTGAAAGAAAAAAGTGACTTTAATGTCTAATTACCTCCATTTGAGCAACAACTCAATATTTATGCTATATTCTCTAAGTTGCAATATACGCAATTAAAAGTTTTAACATAAATACTACAACAAACAATTAAAGTACAAAACTAGCGGTTTGGCAATCTATATCCATAACCATCAGGTCCAGCACACATTTGGTGGACTAATTAGGTACTTATTAATTTTCGGACCTTCATTTTCCAACCCAAAAAAAATAATTGTGGCTGCTAAATTGGCCATTCCAGTTGATTAGCAATAAAATTTTATAACAACACGAGTCCAAAAAAAAATTAAAACTATGGTCCACGACGGAACTTTAAAAATCAAACGTGCCGACTTTCTTTATTTAATGGCTCACAAATTAGACAGGAATGCAAGTAGCATTGAATATTTACTTCTTTTTTTTTTTAAATAGAGCGGTGCATATAAGTAATCCACAAATGGAAGAAATTGGAAAGATGAATGAATAATTCAGATTTAATACAGTTCAATGATAGTTACATTGTTATCCATGTACAGTTGAAGTGGATATAAATAGAATAGAATTACTTTAAAGAAAGATATTAAAATACAAAGATTTAATCAAATCTTTCGACACCATTCTAAAGATTGATTGGCAAACTTGGATTCTCCACCAAATCGGCACCACTTAACTTAGGAATTTCAACTACTAAGTTTATCATCCCATTTTCCGGGAGGAGTTTATATTTTATACATCAATAATTTAAAGAAATATTAAACTCTTCATGTTAAATTAGAGACAGATATAACTTTTAATATTGACTTCTTCAGAATTCATAATGCAAAATATAATTTATATGTAAAAATTCATTAACTCATAATTTTTAAGTGAAATTAATCATGACTTCAACGTTAAAGACCTTAAAGATTGAATTCTTCGGACAATTTTTTTGGAGTAATCTCTAATTTAAGTTGAGTTACAATAACATGTAATTTTTCATATCAAACTTGATATGATAACTTGGAAAAGAGACTAATGACAACTAAATTTAATAAAATTACAATGATTGTGTCAAAAGTTGCAGTAAGTTGAGTTAAAAAACGAACAATGAATCCTATAGCGAAACACCTATCATTACTAGAGTAGAGAAAATGACTCAGTAAGAATTTTTATTAAGAAATATAAAATATAAAAAAGTAGATGTAGGTAAAAAAGAAATTAAGAGTACATATAGTATTTATACATGAAATTAAATTTTTTATCTAGCTAAATAGTGTGATTTTCGGATGAAGGTGTGTCGATTGACGCCCTTTATCCTAAAGGCGGCTCCGCCACTGAGCAGTGGAGCTTCGTCAAGTCGCACTAAGTGACTTAAAACTCTAAAAGTCGACTGAAAGTATTGACATCTGAATCTTTTTTTATGAAATTTTCAAAAGTTGAAATACTAGTGATCTCATTTTGTTTCCCAAATTTATTTAGCTCTGTCGAATTTCGCATATCCTCTTGCAGATGCTAAAAGCATCCTTTCATTGGAAGAATAGTTAAGAGGATTTCTTATTTTATAATGTAATAGAAGCAAAGGTCATGACTTGCATCTTAATTTGAGAAGTCGCAACACATTCTAATTAGAGAAGATTGTTAAAATTATAACGACATAACAACTCATAGTTCAACCAATATGAGATACTTAAAATTCTTTTTTATTTCAGATCTGAAAATTGGGTATGTGAATAATATAATATGAGGCCTATAATTAAATGGATCTGAAACACCATGTCTTGGTGAAGTAAATATGATTGCGAAAAGATAATCTACTCTCCCCCCACCTTTTTTTTTTTGCATAGGGCGAGGAGACACGGAGATAGTAGCAGGGCCAAGGGTGAGGACATTGGAGAGACTACAGTGGCGTATAGGTGTGTTTAGGGTTTGGTTAAATATCGATTCAAACCGAAAATTGAACCAAATAGATTATTATTTGGTTTTGATTTTGTTTGATTTTAAGTTTTAAAAAATCGATAATAATTTGATTTGGTTTGATTTTACTAAAAATAAACTGAAGAAAAAATCGAACCGAACCAATAAATTATAGTATACACAAAATTTATAATTACATATATACAACTTATTGATTTTTATAAATAAATTTAGATACTTTGTATACATTTTTATTAAAATTTTATTCATTTCTAATAGGCTACTAAACTTTACACTTTAAACTCATTTCATAAAAGAAAGTCGTGAATCTAAACTCATTAATTCAAAGAAATAACTATGAGATTTACCTATATCTCTTCTTTGTAACAACAACAACAACAACAACAACATACCCAGTGACATCCCACACCGCGGGGTCTGGGGAGGGTAGAGTGTACACAAAACTTACCTTCACCTTGGTAGGTAGAGCGGTTGTTTCCGGGAGACCACCGGCTCAAGAGAAAGCATAATCACAGCAAAGCAAGAGAGACGGTCAGACTCATACGAGAAATTAAAGCAATACGACACATGTAGATAATAAAATCGAATACGCCACGGAGCTCATTCTATCAACAGGAAGCAGTAGCTAACATAACTAAATAGGACAAACAAAGTACATTGAAGGACACATAGTAGCATAAATCAAACTACAATTGACTATAAAGCAATAATGCGTCTATAAGTGTGATAAGTTAATCGAGCCTACAGTAATAACACTACACTATCATTTTGTAGGCGTAAATAGAACTACGCTCGACTACCTACTACCCTTCTACCCTAATTTGTGTCATCCACAACCTCCTATCTAAGGTCATGTCCTAGTAAGTTGCACATGCGCCATATCTCGTCTAACCACCTCTCATCAATACTTATTCGCCCTACCTCTACCCTCTCATGAACCCGTTCATAGCTAATCTCTCACACCTCCGCACTGGCATCCATGCCTCTCCTCTGCACATGCCCGAACCATCTCAATCTCGCTTCCCACATCTTATCTTCTTTGTATTTCTTATAAACTTTATTCACGTGATTAAAGTTTATAGATCGTAAGACATTTTTTCATAATCTAAGAAAATGATAGCCGCCAAAATAAAAGGTTAATAACGGATTACAAGTCGAAAAGGTGAAAAATTCTTTTATAATTGCAAGAAATACCATAATATTTCTTAAAAACCTGAATAAACCGAACCAATCGAACTTAACCGACAACAACCAAACCGATGAATGTGAATTAAACCGAAAACCGAACTGTTAAGGATCAAAAATCGATAACGAATATCTTATCGATTTGGTTATTAGTTTAGCGTATTTACAAATTAAAAAATCGATAAACTAAATCGAACGGAATCGACCGATAAACACCCCTACTTAAAGCCTTCAAATATGCAGTCAACTAAATTTGTGAGTTAGTACCAATAAAAGGTTGCGTGATAAGTATTCTTCAATATTAGTCAAACGTTTCAAGTTCAAGTTCTAGGAATGAAGTTATCTTTGCTAAGAAACATTTTTATCTCAATATTGAAAATTCTAAAAGCAAATTTAAATTAATAAAATTTTAAAACAAATATCAAACAATGGATGCGAAACCCTAAAAAACACAATTTGAAAGGAAGAGAAAGAATTGCGATCCCAGTATGAAGTAAATTACGGCTTCTCTTGAAGTATATTTTGAATCTAAAACCAGAATTGTAATTACCCGTAAAATTATTTTTCAGCAACAGACTCATTAATTTGGTAAGTGCTAGAAAAAACTAGCTTAGTTATCTGAACATATATGTTAGCCTGTTAGGTATACTTCAATATTTAAAAGTTTGTTTTTATTTTGTAATTACGTCTCTAGATATTCTTCTTATTAAAGTAGGAGTGACTCCATATCTAATCAGCAAATTCAGTTCGACCGTTCAAGGAAGCAAATAAATTAATACAGAAGAAGAAATTAAATTGGAAATAAGACCAAAAGAAGGTTGAAGATTGTTAGAAAATGACAAACGTGTTCCTCTATGTTTGGGATACGTTTGAAATAGTGCTTTAAATATATTTCTGAATAATTTTAATCTTTTAAATTTATCAAAAAATTCTCATACTTCACTTATGAAATTACACTGCGTGTGTTGTTGTTAAATTTACCTAAAAATATTTTTTGTTTTGGTAAAATATTTTAACAAACTATATCTATTAGATTTGAGAGAAACTGTAAAAAAAGAATATTTATATAAAAATTTCCATCAAATCATAAAAATCCTAACATTAAAAATAACTAGATACCAACAATAGATAAAGAATAGCAAAATTTACATCAGACTCTATAAAACGAACCTCAAGATGACGAAGACTCGCCCTCTTTGAGAAAAAGAAGTATGGATACCAGAGGAGCTAACCGAGAAGGAAAGGAGGATCGAAAGTCTTGAAATAAAATAAAATAAAAGTAAGGATAAAGTTATACCTCTAAGTATGAGTTCTTGTTAAAATAATTATTTTTAAAAAATGTTGTTAAATTTAATAGATAAAATTAGCAAATATTTGAGGAGGACCAAAAATACATACTAACCAAAATCGTTAAAAAGACTTTGTTTAAACCTATCCAAACATATGGGACTGTTTTTGCTATTATCTCTAAAGATATGTTGACAATTTTAAAAACCGCGTGTTCATTCAGGATAATGTTGACACTTGGCAACAAGAGGATATGGACCATCAAGGATAAGATAGTCATTTCCAATATCATCTCTTTATGTGACGATGATAACATAACGTCGAAAAAGAATAACGGTGTCCTTGTCAACATTGACTTTTCCTTTAATCAATCAGATTATTTATAATAATGATACCCGGAATCGCTGTTTTAGATCCATAATTCCATTAATCGACAAAAATAAAAATGGATTATAAATTGGATATTCTGTTAACGTACCAGTTGCCGTTAAATGACAGTCCACAAGTGGTACTCCGTTGTACTGGGTAGGTGCGAACCAAGGAAGAGACAAGTTCATTTTATTTTTATTTTTTTGATATATATTTTCACTGCTTACACAAGAATATTTTTGAAGATATTAATCTCGATCCCTCAACACTACTATCAATAAATCGCGAAATATGACTGAATGATTAAGTTTTAGAATAAAACAACTGATATCACGTAAAAAGTCCTACCAAAAAGAAAACAAATTGCTTTATTAAAATTCAAACCCACGCTACATACCTCCAATTAAATTTTAAATTTTTCTCTTTTGCCATCGAGTTATTCAATGCCCGGGACGGAAGAAACAAGTTCATTGAGCGAAGAACGGAAAGAGACTCCTCATTTTTTCATTATAAAAAGGGGGAAATAGGCAAAGGGTGTGATCATCACATTGAGGCTTTGCTCTTTATTTTTGCTTACTGTGTGTGAGAGAAAATACTTTAGAAAGTCCATTCTTCTTCTTTAGTGTATTATTGTATGGCAGCCAATTTGCAGAGCCGTGGACTCGTGAACTTGGGGAAGCGAGTTGTGAACCAGATCAATTACGCAAGTGCTCGAACCACTGCTAACTCACCTTCTCTCTCTGGCAGGTCTGTTGGTTTTGTTTTTTGCTCTCTATTTTCTAGTGCATTTATTCGTAGAGACGATCGTAATGCTCGATATTTGTTTTCTGATCCTCGTGTTTTGCGATTCATGTTTAATTTCTGAGAAAATTTTGCTAACTATTAGCTTTGTTCCACTGGTGACGATCCTCTAGTCCTCTTGCTAAGCTCTGTAATAGATGATCTTGTTGGTGTAAATTGTTCGGAGTCCACGATCTCTCTGGTTTTGAACCTCGGTGAGGAAATAATTTGGGTGGTTCCACTAGGCAATACATCACTGACCATAGCATGAAGGATCATAGGTTTATGGTTTTCAGTAACTGGCCGGTAATACTGAATACCAGATCATTTCAATTAGATTTACGACATGTGAGGAGCTAAATGTTGTGTTAACCAGTTTTAGTTTTGTTTTTCAGATCTAGCAACCATGGATACTATTATCATTATGTCGTCTTCTAGCTAGCTGAGATTTTATTCCGATTTGTCATGTGATTTCATTTATCCCGGAAAGTTCTCGTGTTCTTCACTCTGATCTGGCGATTTTGATGTATTTTCAAAATTACGGATATTTTCACCAAAGTGGAGTACAATATTTTTACGCATATACTCCTGACAGTCACGTTTTTCTCCATATTGCGTGCTGAAGTGGAGGGCTTATCGGATAAGGACTTGTCACCCACTAATATAATATGCCCCCAAAATGGCAATTGCCTGTTACCGGGGGGTATCTTAGGAATTTCCGCTCGCAGATAATGTTCCCAGGAGCCTAGCATACACATGTTATTATCTGAACCGTTGGTCTTTTCCAAAATTACGAAATTATTACTCACCCATTCTAATTTATATGATGTAGTTAGACTAAATATGAAATTTAAGAAATAAAGAAATAATTTTGAATTTTATGATCTAAAACAAATCAAATATATTTGTATAGTTATAAATTATCTCGTTAAGCATAAAATGTAAAGTTTAAAGTTAAATTATTATCAAATAAGATTTTTGTTTTAATTGACTAAAAAAAATGTGCCCTATAAATTAGGACAAAAAGATTACTTGCATGTTTTTCACGGTAAGATGACGATAAACATTTATTATGTACCCCCTCAGTCCCAGTTTGCATATTTTCCTTTATACTGAGTCATCTTTTTGTATTTAGGAAAAAATTAATTTTTGAATTTATGAGTTATAGCTACACATTATTAAAGACTTGTTTTAAATCAAATTTCAAAATATTTTATATCTTGCTTAAATTTGTATTTTAATCAAACAATATTGCATAAATTAACTGAGGGAGTATTATTTTATTACTACTAGTATAAATAAAGGGAAAGTGTATCCGTCTAAGCGGAACTCATACAATCTTGGAAAGAAAAAAAAGATAAGTTAGGAAAGTAGTAGGTGAAAGAAACTATAGGGGACCCAAAACAAATCAAAGCTGGAGATAAAAAGATTAGATAGAAGTACTTGACTAGACATGTGGGGTTGGAGCTATTTTGCCTTTATGAAGCAACAATATTGCTGATGAATGATGATTAATGGTTGGAACTATTCGTTCTTGGTGGGGGTTGGGGAATGGGACCTTTGTCCTACATGTGTCCACCACGTTTGATCAATAATTTTACTCTGGCCCAGAAACAGGCGTTAAGAACACAATGAAACTTCATATCTAGTGAAAAGTAATTTCAACCATTCTTTAAAATGGAGTTAAGATCAAGTGACTAGCTATCAGATACCAATATTAAATGTTAACTTTGCCGTATAATTAAAGTTTGGTTGATTTCAAATTCTTTATTAGGAGGTGTCATAATCACGTGAGTATCCCCGACAGTTGGGCACGAAATATGTTGGCCATGTATAGTAACAGTTACGTCACTGCATATATAAATTTTGGACGAGATTATTACAAGGCCTAATATATATTAAGTAGTTGATTGTTGTTGTGCAGGAGGGGAGTGCAGACATCAGTGTACGACAAGAACCCGGAGGATCATGTGCGGGATTCGGTTGTGCCGGATGAAGTGATAGAGTCACATTCAGAAAAATACTGGGCTCCTCACCCACAAACTGGGGTGTTTGGGCCTGCAGCAACTGATAGTGCTGGAGGGGAACGTGGCTTCCACTCCTCACCCGCCACCGCTGCTGCTGCTGCTGCTGCATCCGTGTTGGAGGAGAAGGCTTTCTTCCGCCATCTCGAGGACTTGGACAAGCCTCCCCATGCTTAACTAATTTCACATACTTAAGTAATTGCTCTATAACTATAAATATTAGGTACTAGTAAAGCTGTTTGTGTTTATGCGAATCTGTATTTTATGTGCAGTATAGACTAATAAAGTAATGCTGCACTGCTTTTGAAAGTTCATATGGTAATGTAATATGGGTGTATTTTGTTACGGTTACGCAACGGCTGATCTATGCTATAATATCCTTGTGAACTTTTTTGCTTTTAGAATATTGCGTCACTTTCAAAATCTTATCATCTAGAATTAGGAAAGAGATTTGGTAGCTGTGTTGAAAGACTAACGGAAGGCGATAGGTTGTAATATATGCAATCATAAAGTTGCAAAGCAAAGTTAGGAAAAAGACAACTCCAAAGAGGGTGGACACAATATGAAGGAATAATATCACTAGAAGATAGGGACACCACCTATTCGAGAAATTGGGGATTGCACATGCACTTTATCAATCGGGCCTCCAAAATATCCAACTCCATCGTATCACAACTTTTTGATAAAATTGTCAAAATGGTCCTTTTCCATTTCAGGAAAAAGCTGTTTATATAAATGAATAAAAAGAAAAAAAGGAAACCTTCTTGTAAAAGGATTCTTTTCTTCTTTCGAAAAAGCCGTTTCTTCTTAATCAATTCTTTCGTTCTTTCTAATACTAGATCTATAATTATAAAAAGATAATCGAACAACCAAGATAAAACATTAAATAGGTTGAAACAAAGAAGGTCAGACAAATCCAATGGAAATTCGATAACTTTTCCTTTTATTTCTGAACCAAAGATGAAGACCTTAAATAGTCTTGTTCAGAATAAACAAAATCATGTAAATTTCTTACAACAAGAGTTGATGGTTTATAATGTTATAGACCAACTAAAAAATCTTAAATTGCAGAATAAAATCAAGAGAATAGAACATGATTTTTCTCTTTCTTAATAGAAAAAACACATTGTTAATCTTCCATATGAAGATGATTTCCTTGTATGAAAGTTGGACTATTTTAATCCCTCATATATACTCTCCCGTCTCAAAATATTTATCATGTTTTTCTTTTTAAAAGTCATTTTGACTAAATTTTAAAGCTAAATTAGATTAATTTAATATTCTAAAATTAAAATTTGAATATTCGAAAACTATCGAGAAGTACTATAAGTTGTAATTTTTCTCATATTAATATGATGAAAAAATATATAGCTTAAATTGTTGGTCAAAGTTCAATTAATTTGATTCTTGAAAAACATAATGCGACAAGTATTTTGGAACAGAGAGAGTACTATATTCCGCATAATGCCTAGTGTTCGAAACCTTGAAAATAAATTCACTTCTAATAAAGAGCATTTTACCCCTCACAATGGAACTTTCCGATGTGATCATATTAATCCCAAAGCAAGTAACAACACAATGAAAACCCAAAAAAATGAGATCATAAAAAAGGTCGTCACTGTATAAATAACCAAATATATTTTTGGAAAAGACATAATATTTTATGAACATGTATTATCAATTATAGAAAAATATATTTATTTTTTGTGAAAAAATGTATAATCTAATTTCATTCTTAAAAGGCAGCTAAGCTAGTTACATCTTGAATCTCTTTTCTATATATTGGAGTAGAAGAGCTTTGAAGGCCATCCGTTTTGTGACTTTTAAATTTTAAAATAAGGGCAATTTAGTCATTTTCTCTTAGCTGAGGTACGTGTCTAAAATCCCTGACACGTCGCTTTTACTCTTTTGGTCTTTTCCTTTTTTTTTTTTTTTTTGATAATCCAGGTTTGAGGCTTTCTTGCATACCGACTACTTCATTTGGTATTATGCAGACGTCCTGGAGATGATGGGACCGGTCCTTCAGACCCCACCACCAGTTAAATCGCGGGATGTGCACACATGGTCAGTGTCTGTTTGCGTCCAACGGATCAATGCTACAAGGTTGACCCCCCCACAGGCCCCATCCACAAGGCTTGGCGGAGACCGAACCCACACTGCAACATGCCCGCGCGGCTTTTAGCGCCTAGGCTTTACCACATGTATGTGTCCGGGAGGACGATATCCGGAGGGGAGAATTTCTGATTTTATGCTTTCTCCCACTCACTCTTCAACCCTTCTTCCTCTTCTTTTTTTTTTCTTCTGATAATTTAATATTGGGTACAGTGAGTTTAGAAATAGAAAAAAGAGGCAAAAGGAGATGCAAAAATTCAAGGTATTTGCAGTTTTCACTTTTGGACGATAAATTGTTAGGGAAGTTGTTAAACAAAGCCTCAGCAGTGGGCTCAGCCCATTCTCGGCCAAATTAGTTACAAAACAATATTGTATATATGGTATATATATTTGGAGTATATTGTAGTGTAAATGTTACCTTAATTAGTGTTATACACCTACCATAATTATATAGTTAGAATTATGGTAGAATAAGGATTTAGAAGTAGAATAGGAAAAGGATTTTCCTATTATGGAAATATGTAACTTGTATATATAGCTATTAAATCAATGAAAATAATCAAGGGGATTATTTCTTTCATGGTATCAAGAGACTAGGTCTAAACAAAAGTTTTCTTCTCTCAAACTTTTTGTATCCTTGGCCGAGAACCCCCCCCCCTTCCCTCGGGTTTTTCTCTCCAAATATCTCGTCTTCCGCTCCCAAAAACCTCTCTTAAATTTATCCTCCTTCTTTGTTCTTTCAAATATGTCTAAGAACAATTTTCACCCCCGCCCTCTCACAGTTTCCAATATCAAGCTCGGTGTCCCTATTGTTCTTGAGATGGAAAACGTTCAATATGCAACGTGGACGGAGTTGTTTAAAATTCACGCTATCTCGTATCAAGTTCTTCATCACATAATTCCTCCCGCTAGACCCTTCCTGCGGAGGATCCCGAGGTGTGGATTACACTTGATGCTACCGTTCTTCGGTGGATATACGCCACTATTTCGGTGGACCTTCTACGAGACGATTATGGAGCCGATACCACGGCTATGGCTGCATGGAATAGATTGCGTGACATATTCCAAGACAACCGACATTCCCGTATCGTCACACTCGAGCAGAATTTCTCTCGTTCGAATGGACGTATTTTCGAACGTTTACGCATATTGCAAGAAACTAAAGGAATTGGCGGATCAACTCCGTAACGTTGGCGCACCGGTAACAAATAATCGTCTAGTTCTACGGTTGGTTGCCGGTCTTTCGGAGGCCTATAATGGTGTTGGCACTCTCCTTCGCCAAAGCAACCCTCTTCCCGACTTCCATCAAGCCCGCTCCATGCTTACGTTGGAAGAAGCCGGTTTGGCTAAAAAGGCGGCTACGGAGCAAGTCCGATTGTCATGATGGCATCCTCTCCTAATCCTTCGGGTTTTGTTAATAATTCGGGCCAAAACCATAATCATGGTGGCGGCAAGAATAATCGCAAGAATAATAACAAAAACCGCGGGGGCAAACGCGGTGGTAATGGTGGAGGTTAGGTAGTCGGCAAAACGTCGGTGGGTCCCATCCAGGGAACGGTGGCCCACCGCCCCCATGGGCCCCGGTGGGGCCCATGGCGATGGAGCACGTGGCGGTGGACCGTGGGCCGGCAGCCAGTACCGGCGGCGGCGGGAAATTCCCGGCCGGTGGCCGGCAGCGAGTCCAGCCCAATGCCCGGCGTGGCGGCCCCCGGGCCGGTGGCCCGGCGGCGGCGGTGGTAGCGATTACGGACCAGGCCCGGCTCGGCAAGGAGTTCTTGGACCCCGACCTCCGCAAGCCCATCATGCAACAGGCCCTACTCGGACCGATATCGAGGCGCGATGCACACGTTGGGATTGACTCAACCAGGACCAAAATTGGTACATGGACACGGGGCCACTACTCACATGACTTCCGACTCGGGTACTCTCTCATCTTATTCCAATTTGAGCACCCCTCGGGGGATAATTATTGGTAATGGCAGTTCTATTCCAATTCTAGGGTATGGTCGAAAACGTTGTCTCCCCCCAATCCACCACTCCTCTTGAAAAATACTTTACATGCTCCTAAATTGATTAAAAATTTAGTGTCGTCCGAAAGTTCACGAATGACAATTCGTTTTCGTTGAATTTGATCCTTTCGGTTTTCTCGTGAAGGATTTCAAGACGGGGAGTCGTCTCATGAGGTGTGATAGTAGGGGGGATCTATATCTATCATGCCGGTTTTCGTCCATCGAGTCCGACCTTGCCATCGGCTTTTGCACCATCTCTCCTTCCATGTGGCATGCTCGTCGGGTCATCAGGGATCTTCTATTTTATCGGTATTAGATAAAAATAGCTTTATTTCTTGTAAGGGTACGAGTCGTACTCCAATGTGTCAATCTTGTTCATTAGGAAAAAGTGTTAAGTTGCCATTTGTAGACTCCAATTCTCATACGTCTATGCCATTTGACATTGTTCATAGCGACTTATGGACATCTCCTGTTCTTAGTTCAATGGGTCATCGATATTATGTTCTCTTTTTAGACGATTATTCTAGATTTTGGTGGACGTTTCCAATTGCGAATAAATCACAAGTGTTTTCCGTCTTCATAAAATTTAGAGCATTCATTCGTACTCAATTCGAAAGAGAAATAAAAAATATTCAATGTGATAATGGGAAAGAGTATGACAATAGGGAGTTTCGAGAATTTTGTGCTACTCATGGGATAAATTTTCGGTTTTCATGTCCTCATACATCTTCACAAAATGGGAAAGCCGAACGCAAAATTCGTTCCATAAATAACATTGTCCGAACTCTCCTAATCCATGCCTCCATACCTCCGTATTTTTGGCATCATGCACTACAAATGGCCACTTACCTTCGAACATAATTCCGTCTAAAGGTCGACATATTCTTCCCCTCTCAAAATCTTATATAATAAGAACCCTTCTTATTCTCACCTTCGGATTTTTGGGTGCTTGTGTTATCCACTATTCCCATCCACAACAATTAACAAACTCCAGGCTCGGTCTACCCCGTGTGTGTTTTTGGGTTATCCGTCAAATCATCGTGGTTATAAGTGTTTTGATTTATCCTCCAAGAAAATCATAATCAATCGCCATGTCATTTTTGATGAAACTCAATTCCCGTTTACAAAAGTTCATACTCCCGAACCTAAGTTGTATAATTTTTTGGATGACCAAATATCCCCGTATATTATTCGAATTTTTCGGACAACTCCCGTGCCCAAAATCCACCGGCGGGCCCACCGCCCGCATTGGTCCCCATATCATCGCCCCCGTGTTCCGATGGCGGAACAGTTCGAAAATTGGGCCAGTTCAGACGGTCGGAAGGCCCCGGTCCAAACCGAGAGCCCGGTTTTTTACCGATTTGGGCCGGCGAGCCCATCTTGCTCATTGGCCGGTCCGTCCCGAACCCGGAAAATTCCCAAAATTCACTCCATTCTTCCTCGAGTCATAGACCGGTCACTCGTAGTCGGCGGGGTATTTTTACACCTAAAAGACATTTTAACTTACATTCGGATGTCTCTAAATCCCCTCGCCCCGCAATCCGTGTCCGCATTAAATGACCCTAATTGGAAAATTGCTATGACTGATGAATATAATGCTCTTATTGATAATAAGACGTGGGAGTTGGTGCCCGTCCATATGGTACTAATATTATCGGTCTATGTGGATTTTTGCTCACAAGGAGAATTCGGATGGGTCCTTTGCTCGGCATAAGGCGCGACTTGTTGGTGATGGTAAGACTCGGCAGGTTGGTATTGATTGTGGTGAGACGTTTAGTCCGGTGGTCAAACCGGCTACCATTCGTCTCGTACTTAGCTTGGCTCTTTCAAAGACTTGGCCGATTCATCGGTTGGATGTCAAGAATGCGTTTCTACATGGAGATCTCAAGGAAACGATCTATATGCATCAGCCGTTGGGTTTCGAGATCCCAACCGCCCTCATCATGTCTCGTTTGTTGAAGAAGTCCTTATATGGGCTTAAGCGGTCTCCACGGGCTGGTATACACGATTTGCGGATTTTGTTTCGACTATTGGGTTCACACACACGGCAGTCCGATAATTCTTTGTTCATCTACCGCCGTGGTTCATCATTGGCCTATATTCGTTATATGTGGATGATATCATCTTGATCGCCTCCTCCGATGCTTTGCGTCGGTCTATCATGGCCATGCTCGTTCGAATTTGCTATGAAGGACTTAGGGCCGTTGAGTTATTTTTTGGGGATTGCCGTCAAACGTCATTCGGGTGGCTTGTTTCGTCTCAACGGAAGTATGTCGCCGAGATCATAGAGAGGGCGGGATGTCATCCCGTAAGTCCACTTCCACACCGGTTGATGCAAACCCAAAGCCGAGTGCCGCAACAGTGCACCATACGAGGACCCGACCCGTGTATCGCAGATCTTGCGGGGGCCCTCCAAGATCTTACCTTTACCGGACCGAGATATTACATATGCGGTTCGGCGGTGTGTTTATTCATGCATGATCCCGAGTTGAGCACATGAATGCAATCAAACGCATCATTCGGTATATTCGGGGGACACTAGACTATGGGTTGCACTTGTATCCGTCATCTACATCCACACTTGTCTCTTACACGGATGTCGATTGGGGTGGGTGTCCGGACACCGACGGTCGACTTCGGCTCTTGTATGTTCCTTGGCAACAACTTGGTCTCATGGTCGGCAAAACGTCAAGCAACTCTGTCACGCTCCGGCCGAGGCGAATATCGGGGTAGCGAATGTGGTCTCCGAGGGAAGTTTTAACATGAACCATAAGTAGGAATAAACAACGCCAGTGTACCATACAGTCGTGCAAAATCATATTTTACTTGCTCCACCTAAATAGGAATACAGAGTTCGCTTTTTACTGAACAACTTGCCATCGATCGAAACATGTTATGCCCAGGTATATATATATATATGCATACTTTATTTTATCAGATGCCAATTTGAAGTCACCATCAGAGACAATACCAGAAGAAATTTATGACGTTATTTGGAGTTATTCTGGTGGATAACGCATTGGTTGATGCTTTTTAAAAAGAATTAGATTTGAATGTGCTGAAAGAATGAGACGTTAGTTTATAGTGAATTTGAGCTCTGTCTTTCCAAGATTGGTTTACTTATTTTATATACATTATCTAACCATTAGCCATTAGAATACAATGCATATGTTATTCCTTCTATTGGTTTAAAGTGAAAATAAGGGACGTTTTGGTAAGGGTCTTTTGAGATATAATACAAAATGAAGAGAATAATGGATTGCCAATATCAAGTTAATAGGGGATTATTTGAAGCTCTTGGTAGGATCATATAGTAATCAATACGAGTGTAGCGTCATTTATTCTTATGCGACAAGTTGAATTTGTGCGCTTCGATATTATTATGCATAACTAGCAATCTTAATCTTCCAGAAGCCATTGAACTTCCAGGAAATTTGTTTATTCTGCCATTCATAGACAAAGAGAGAGTAAAAAGCCTATGGTTATGGTAAAATAGTATAATTCTCCTTGGTTGGAGACTTCTCATTTATGTAATATATATAGGTGTTTACAATTACAAACTTATTGTATAAGGATATCTACTTTACTTAATTACACTATAATAATAATAATTACAGAATATATGAAGAATATTAATTTATTCTCTATCACACTCCCTCAGTTGGAGCGGGAGGAGGCCGGACGCTCAGACTGGATCTGAAGTCAAGGAACAACTGGCGAGGAAGTCCCTTAGTAAATATATCGTACTGATAGGAAGAAGGAACATGTAACATCCGAACATGGCAACTTTCTCACGAACAAAATGAATAACCATATCAATATGTTTGGTTCGCTGATGCTGAACCGGGTTATGAGACAAGTAAACAACAGATATGTTATCACAGTAGACAAGCGATGCCTTACGTAAGGGACAATGAAGCCCTAGAAGAAGGTTTCTGAGCCAGCAGATCTCGGCAACAACCTTCACAACGCCTCTATATTCTGTTTCTGCATTCGAACGAAAAAGCGTGGCTTACCGTTTGGTAGACCACGAGATGAGATTATCACCCAAAAATACACAGTAACCGGATGTAGATGGACGTGTGTCCGGACAACCGCCCCAATCAACGTCTGTATACGATATCAACCTGGTCGGTGCAGATGGATAAATATGTAATCTGTAGTCAAGAGTACCCTTAATGTACCGAATGATACGTTTAAGAGCGGTAAAGTGAGGCTCCTTGGAGCATGCATGAACAAACACACCTGCTGAACGGCATAGACAATATCGGGCCTAGTGAAGGTAAGATACTGAAGTGCACCAGCAAGACTCCTATAAAGAGAATGATCGAGCACCGGATCCCCGTCATCGGCACTGAGTTTCGACTTCGAGTCGACTGGAGTGGGCATGATCTTGCAGTTTGCCATTTTAGTCCTGTAAACAATTTCTTCGGCATACTTACGCTGACACAAAAAGTGAATTATCACTATTCTACACAGCGCACTTGGGATCTTATCCCGAGACCAGATGGGTTGAATGTGATTAGTTGTGTGTGGCTATATCGTCACAAATTCAAAGATAGTGGTGAGTTTGAACGCCATAAGGCGAAACTTGTGGCAAATGGCACGGGGAAAACAAAAGGGAGTTGATTGTGGTGAGACCTTCAGTCCAGTGGTTAAACCAGCCATCATTCGCACTGTTTTGAGCATAGCTGTGGGAAAGAACTGACTGATTCATCAACTTGATGTGAAAAATGCGTTCTTACATTGAAATTTGAAAGAAACCGTATATAGCATCAACCGCCTGGCTTTGTGCATCCAGAGTTTTCTTAGTATGTCTGCCGTCTTCGAAAGTCCCTCTATGACTTGAAACAAGCCACAGGGCTTGGTATAAGCGCTTTGCCACTTTCATCATGCAGATCGTTATGACACTGCAGAAAGAGGCAAATGCAAAAGACAAAGGAAGGAAAGCACCAAGCCACGTCCAGCAAAGGCAATACTTCCTACCAAAACACAGCACAGAACTGAAAATTCCGTCCCTAAAAAACTGAAAGGTATTTGAACTCCTTACCACATGATCGTCCTTTTCTTTTCCACCTCTTCTTCATCTTCATTTCATTTGGTTTCTGACAATTTCTCCATTTTAAATTTGAACTAAATAACCAGCAAAACACAATAGCAGTTGAATGTTGAAATTAATATCATTAACTTGCTATCACTGAAACGCTCCTTTATTATTTTTATATTCTATGTAGTAGTTGATTTCTATTTTTACTGCTGTTGTGATTTTAGGACTTCTAACAATCTTTTTGTGATTTTCACCTTTTTAATATAATTTTCTACAATCTAGAAAGAAGTATTTCTGCATACAAGTCAAAGAGAGAGTAGAAAATTTGATATATTCTTGGAGAGTGAAATGTTAAATATACACAATATACATATATGCCTCGGTTTTCATGTATATATATTACAGTATATAGATTGTATATTACCGTGTATACAAGATAGATTAGGTAAGGTGTTGTGGTGTAATTAGTATTATACATTTACTATAATTGTATAGCTACCATAATTGTATATTTAGGATCCAAGTAGAATAAGGTTTTAGCAGTAAAGTAGGAATATTATTCTCCTATTATGGAAATATGCAACTTGTATATATAGCCTTTCAATTAATGAAAATAATTAAGGGATTATTTCTTTCATGGTATCAAGAGTCTAGGTTTATTTTCTCTCCCAAATTCTCCCAAATTCCGTCAAAATCCCTAGCCAAAATCCGAGACCTTGCTCTTGGGTTTCGTGCCGACAAGAACCTCCTTCTTCCAAAAATTTCTCCCTAATCCCTCAATTACATATTGTTCTATCAATATGTCTACATCCAGAACATGTTTCATCCGGCCCTTATAGTTTCTAACATCAAAAATAACATTCCTCTCGTTCTTGAAATATAAAACGTCCAATATGCGACGTGGGCCGAACTGTTCAAAATTCACGCACGATCGCATCAAGTCATCTATCACATAATCCCCGCGGCTCCTGAGGATACGGAGGTGCCAAAACGCGAGGATGATCCTAAGTTGTGGACGACTATTGATGCTACCATCCTTCAATGGATATATTCCACCATATCTACCGACCTTTTGCAAACAATTATTAAGCCTGACGCTACGGCACATGCGACATGGGATAGACTGCGTGATATATTCCAAGATAATCAAAATTCTAGAGCCGTTATCCTTGAGCAGGATTTCTCTCACGTCAATATGAAAGATTTCCCTAATGTTTCGGCTTATTGCAAAAGATTAAAGGAATTGGCGGACCAACTTCGCAACGTTGGCGCGCCAGTTTCGAACGATCATTTGGTCTTTCAAATGGTTTCGACCTCTCCGAGGCCTATAGTGGTGTGGGAACGCTTCTTCGGCAAAGCAATCTGTTTCCGCAATTTTATCAGGCGCATTCTATGCTTACACTAGAAGAAACAGGCATGGCGAAACGAGCGGCTACTGGTACTAGTCACGTAGTCATGATGACCGAGTCCACGGTGTATCCTACCGTTTTGAACAACTCGGGCCAAAACCTCAACAACGGTGGCGGCAAAAAGGGTGGAAATAAGAAAAATGGCAAAAACCGCGGCGACAATAACGGCGGCAGCCGGCAGAATGGTGGTGACGGTGGGGGTCCTCGCGGTGGTCAGCGAAGCATCAACAGTTCTGGGGCCCACAGTGGGCCCCTATGCAGTGGCAGTGGGCCCCACAACAGCAGTTTGGGCCCAGCAGCAGTCCAGGCCCAATTCGGCCTGGTCCAATTACAACCAGCAGCAGTTTGGGCCGAGACTACAAATAGGGGTGCTTGGGCCTCGGCCCCCTCCAAGCCCATCACGCAACGACACCAACACGTACCGACATCGAAGCCGCAATGCACACCTCTTGGTTTAAATCCACCGGACCAAAATTGGTATATGGACACGGGGGCCACTACCCACATGACATCCGATTCAGGTACGCTCTCGTCTTATTCCAATTTGAGCAACCCCTGCAGTATAATTGTTGGTAATGGTAATTCTATTCCAATTCGTGGGTATGGTCATAAAATGTTGTCTCCCCCCATCCTCCCCTTATCTTGAAAAATACCCTTCATGCCCCCAAATTGATTAAAAATTTAGTGTATGTCCGTAAATTCACTACTGACAATTCTGTTTCTATTGAATTTGATCCATTTGGTTTCTCTGTGAAGGATTTCAAGACTGGGAGTCCTCTCATGAGGTGTGATAGTAGGGGAGATCTTTATCCTATCACACCCAGTTCCGGTCCATCGAGTTAAACCTTGCCGTCAGCTTTTGCAGTCATTTATCCTTCCTTGTGGCATGCTCGTCTTGGTCATCCGGGGTCCTCTATTTTGTCATCTTTAGATAAATATAGTTTTATTTCATGTAAGGGTACGAGTCGTACTCAAAATTGTCAATCTTGTTCTTTAGGAAAAATTGTCAAGTTGCCATTTGTAGACTCCAAATCTTATACTTTAATGTCATTTGATATTATTCATAGCGACTTATGGACATCCCATGTTCTTAGTTCTGTGGGTCATCAGTATTATGTTCTCTTTTTGGATGATTATTCTAAGTTTTTATGGACGTTTTCGATAGCGAAAAAATCTCAAGTTTTTTCCGTCTTCCTAAAATTTAGAGCATTCATCAGAAGCCAATTCGACCGAGAAATAAAAAATATTCAGTGTGATAATGGCAAAGAATATGACAATGGGGTGTTTCGGGAATTCTGTGCTAATAATGAGATAAATTTTTGTTTTCTTGTCCTCATACATCTTCACAAAATGGGAAAGCCGAACGCAAAATTCATTCCATAAATAACATTATCCGCACTCTATTAATTCATGCTTCCGTACCCCCATATTTTTTGCATCACGCTCTTCAAATGGCTACATATCTCATTAACATAATTCCTTCCAAAGGTCTGATATATTCTTCCCCCTACAAGTTTTATATAATAAAAGTCCTTCTTATTCTCATCTTCGGGTTTTTGGGTGTCTATGTTATCCGTTATTCCCATCCACCACAATTAACAAACTCCATGCCCGGTATACTCCGTGTGTGTTTTTGGGTTTTCCATCTAATCATCGTGACTACAAATGCTTTGATTTATCCTCTAATAAAATCATCATTAATCACCATGTCATTTTTTATGAATCCAATTTTCATTTTCTAAACATAATACTCCCGTGCCTAGTTCATTTAATTTTTTAGATGATAATATATCCCCATATGTTATTCAACATTTTTCGGACATATCCCGCACCCCAATTTCTCCAGCGGGCCCACTGCCCGCTGCGTCTACAGTTCCCCGTCCACCCCAGTTTCCAGTTCTGGATTTGGGCCAAGGTCTGCCCCAGTTTCCGTCACTGGCCCAGCTACCGAGCCCATTCCAGCATCTGGGCCAGTCTCGGCGTCAGTCTCCCGTTCCGAGTCCAGATTGGGGCCAGCAGGCCCACTACCTGCTGGCCGGTCATCCCCGAGCCCTGCAAATTCTCAAAATCCACCCAATTCTTCCTCGAGTCATAGACCGGTCACTCGTAGTCAACGGAGTGTTTTTACACCAAAATGACATTTTAATTTACATTCTAATGTCTCTAAATCCCCCTTGCCCCGTAATTCTGTGGCTGCCTTGAATGACCCGAATTGGAAAATTGCTATGACTGATGAATATAGTGCTCTTATTGATAATAAGACGTGGGAGTTGGTTCCCCGTCCATCTGGTATTAATATTATCAGGTCTATGTGGATTTTTGCTCATAAAGAGATTCAGATGGTTCATTTGCCCGACATAAGGCGAGACTTGTGGGTAATGGTAAGACTCAGTAGGTTGGTATTGATTGTGGTGAGACTTTTAGTCCGATGGTCAAGCCGGCTACCATTCGCAATGTGCTTAGCTTGGCTCTTTCGAAGGCATGGCCTATTCATCATTTGGATGTCAAGAATGCTTTCCTACATGGTGATCAAGGAAACAATCTATATGCATCAGCCGCTGGGATTCAGGGATCCCTACCATCCTCATCATGTCTGTTTGTTGAAGAAGTCCTTATATGGACTTAAGCAGTCTCCACGAGCCTGGTATACAAGGTTTGCTGATTATATTTCGACTATTGGGTTCACTCACAGCAGGTAAGATAATTCCTTGTTCATCTACCGTCGTGGTTCGTCCTTGGCCTACATTCTGTTGTATGTGGATGATATCATTTTGTCTGCCTCTTCCGATGCCTTACACCAGTCTATCATGACCATGCTCAGCTCTGAGTTTGCTATGAAAGACTTAGGGCCCTTGAGTTATTTTTTGGGGATTGCTGTCAATCGCCATTAAGATGGATTGTTCTTGTCTCAACCAAAGTATGCAGCTGAGATCATCGAGAGGGGTGTGATGTTATCCTGTAAGTCCACATCCACTTCAGTTGATACGAGCCCAAGCTTAGTGCCGCGACCGGCACACCCTACGAGGATCTGACCCGCTATCGCAGTCTTACAGGGCCCCTTCAGTATCTTACCTTTACGAGACTGGATACTACGTATGCTGTCCAATAGGTGTGTTTGTTCATGCATGATCCCAGAATTGAGCCTGTTAACTTTGGAGAGTGAAAGGTTAAAAATATTTAGGATAAGTTGCAACTTCACTCTGTTGCTTAACTTTAGTAATATTTCCATTTTCTAGTGGTATCTATTAGATCAATTTGTACAACTACAAACATATTCCATTGCCACATTCGACACACTATGCAGTACCTGACCGACTATTATATTCTCGGTTCGGTTTTGTTGCCAGTGAAAGATCAGCCACTTTTTTGGATTGGTGCTTTTGCTGCATGTTTTTTGGAAATGGTTAAAATCACTTTTGATGATGAAAGAAATAATCCCCTTTGATTATTTTCATTAATTGAATAGGTATATATACAAGTTACAAAATAGGAGAATTTTATTCCTATTTATTCCTAAAATCTTATTCTACCATAATTCTAATTCTACAATTATGATAGTGTATAATCTAATTTAGGTAACAAATACATTACAATATACTACACATATATTTCCAAATATATAATATTCTTATGTCCAATATTAACCAAAACCGAGACCACCAATATGGGCAGAATTCGAGACATTGAATAAGGCAATATACACCTGTATATTGTGTGTATATTGCCTTATTTAACAGATGAGTTCAGGTATACAAAAACTTAATGACAACATATGATTTGCTTTAGTTACAGATGTGCTCATTTCTCTTAAATATATGCAGGCAACGCTCTTTCCATCTTAATATCATACATTGAATACAGTCTGTTGGCCGACACAATCAATTTTATATATCACGCCTAAACTATTATTGTCTCTCATCTCTCCTCTCTGTGAGACAAAATCAGTAACAACAGAAAATGCACAATTGTTTCCATTATGTAGATAGTATAGCCTGTAAATAGTTTTTCCATATATGATGTTAAATAATGCAGCCATTGATGTAAATAATGTAGCACTTGCCAACCAAAATATCCATGAAATACTTCCTCTTAAAAGTGTCATCTTATTATGACTTCACCACATTGGCACATTATCTAAGAGTAGCATCTAAGTTGAAAATTACAACACCATTTTTTACTAAACATGGAAATGTCAGTTCCAAAAGTTGTACAGTCAATTCTTAGAGATACAAATAACCAGTTCTATTTTATAGCATTGTAAATAAATAGTAATGTTATCTAACTCATTATAAACCAGCTGAATCTAACAAATACATCAACTGAACCTGCGATACACTCAGCCATTGGCACGGGCCAACTGTGCCTAGTTATAAATATAACTATCTCATATGAAGATTTTTTTTTTAAAAAATGTAACAAGATACATATCAAGAAATTTATCATTTGCATTTCTGCATTTTTAGGCTAGATCTTTATCATTTAGTTCCTTCCAAAGTTTTGTGCCGGTTATTGAATTCGAGGAAAAGCAATTAAGAAATTTAAAAGTTATGCGGAATATGTAATTCATATTTTGCATCTTATTTGTTGTACACGCGTTCTTCTGAATAGTACTTTCGTCTTTATATTTTTCCAACAAACTCAACATCGATTCGATCATTATCCACTGCAAATGTTAGGGATATTAAAATCAAACCGAAAATCACTTCAAACGAAAAAGTCAAACCAAACCGATAAAAAAACATACTAAGCTTGGTTTGGTTTCACTTGATATTGAGTAAGAAAAAAGTTGAATCAAATTGACATATAAGGATATAATTTTATATTTCTTTTTCGACTTTTAGGATTTTCTTAATAACGTGTCAAGAAAAAATGGTGCTTTTCTCATTTGATTTAATATTTAATAGAACTGTATAGTACATTTATTTTTATACACTTTAAATAATGTTTAATTTAACGTGTGTCGTCAATTTCTTTATCAAGTGTTGTGGAAGTGCGTCAATCAAATTATTCTTTCATTCCATATTCATATTTCAAAATATATTAAAATCTTTTATTTTTGTCGAATTTGAAATGGTAAATTAATCGGTAATATTAAAATTAAAACATTCCTATCATGTTTAGGCTTAATATATTAATATATACCAATCTTTTCCCTTCTAAATACTTTTTTAACTTAATTTAGTTTGACATTGTTTTAGAAAAAAAAAAAGAGAAGAAATTCACTCTAAATTTATAAACACATCTAGCTTCTAACCCAAATTAATCGTCTCGAAGGTAGGTACCGGACACCAAGTGCAAAACCAAAAAAATAAATTAATTGCCTATTTTCACTCTTGGAAACCCTCTCGCATATCACACTCGTTTGAAAAAAAAAAATCTCTCAAAGACGGCTATACGTCTGTTTCCCTGATGTTTGATAAAAATGCTTATTTTTGATAAATTTAAAAAATCAATTATTTAAGTAATATTTAGAATTTTTTTCGAATTCTATATTATAGAAATATTGGTTTCAACATGCTTGCCTGGTACTTACGAGGCTATTTTTGTAAATTCACTTAAAGTAGAGTAACATGATTGGGTTAAAAGGAATTATACTGTAGCATCAATACAAATATTTTTCTGCCTTGACCAAATTGCCATTTTTCATCACTCCCTCAAAGCCCACAATTTCTTAATGCCATTTTTGGTCAAGGCAGAAAAATATTTGTATTGATGCTACAGTATTAAGAAATTGAAGGCTCTTTTTTTTGTTGTACTTTTCCTCTTTTCCTCCTATACCTTTTCTTTCTTTAATTACACACACTAAAGTGTTCATTCTTCAAGCTAGGGCTTTTGCTTTTTTTTTTTTTTTTACAAAATTTTAAGATTAACATTTTACATTTGAAAATAATAAAGCAACTAATTGATAAAATAGAAAAACATAATCCACAAACATAAAGGTGTTATTATTTTAAATTTTAAAAGACTAAACATTGGATGGCTTTCACTTTTTTTCCTTTGCTCTTTTTATTCACAAAATTTTAAGATGAACATTTTACATTTAAAAATAATAAAGCAACTAATTGATAAAATAGAAAAACATAATCCACAAACACAAATGTGTTATTATTTTAAATTCTAAAAGACTAAACATTATCCACAAACACAAAGTTTTTGTTATTTGAAATTTTGACTAATATGATCTTTTTTATGCTAATAGCTGGAACCACTATTTGGTGTTATTATGATCTATTTGCATGAAGAAAATGCTGACAGGCATGTTTTTTAAAATTATTTTAGTACATAGGGGATAGGGGGATTAAAAAGTGGGAAATCGAACTTTCAGCAACAAGATCAGAGTTCAGGTAGCCAATCAACTGAGCTATTTCTCAGCTCAAAAACATGTAATTTTAAAAGTGTTCATTTTTATCTTAAATTTTTTATTTGATATTATAAAATGTCGAATATCAACATTCTCCAAAAAAAAAGTTAATGTAATATTGTTGCGACTTTTGAACTTTTTCGATGATGGACTATATCAAAAGTAGTCACAATTTTTATTTTGTAATAGACAAATTTCCTCATAAAACTACTTTAAAAAAATGCAGGATATTTTGATTATGCTAATAACTTTATAAAATGGAACAAAACTTAGAGGCCTTCCACATACGAATTAAAAGTAAAATTGAAGATTTTAGTCGGAATCCAGGAAGGCACTAATGGAGTTACAACTATTAGAAAATAAAATAAAAAAGATCAAAATCCATGCATTAAAAGGATAAAAGAGATTAAATTATATATATATGTGTGCGCGTGTGTGGTTTTAGAGGATTATAATTAAATTGTAATATTATTAAAAATGAATTATTACTATTATTAGAAATATATTATCCCATAAAAAGAAGAGAACAAAAATTAGTTCTAATCTTTTTGAAAACTAAAAGATAAAGTTGTTGGTGGACTTGAAGCAAATTCCACCAATTTTCATAAAATAAGTGTTGTATGTAAATAATATAACATGTACTTTAGCATTTAGCAGTAAGATAAAGCCATGTATGTGAGTAATACTAATATCCAACAATTAGCTAACGTGCAATGTTGTCTAACTGATTTAATACCAACTAAGACTGCTTACGCCTATATCTAAACAAGAGTTTAGAATATAGGCTACCAACTAATATATGCATCAATTGATTGTGCATTGTCTTCTCCTAATAATAAAAGAACTTTAATGTTATTTTGTCAAAAAATATACTGGCTGTTCCAATTCTTATAACATTGGCCGTATGCTGGCACGAGCCACTCTCCTAGTTTACTGTAAAAATAAGACATCATGAGAAAATGATCCTTAATGTAGGGGAGTTAGAATTATTTTAGTCCTTCGTATATATCACGCAGCCGAAATACTTTTTAATGTTTGAAAAAAAAAGGATCATTTTAATCCTTCATATATAACACGTAGCCCAAATAGTACTTAATGTATGAAAAAATTAGTCATTTTAGTCCTAAACCTTAATAGTAACGATACAAGTAAGAAAATTTGTTAAATTTAACTAGTAATAACATAAAAAATGGGAGTGAAACCTTTCGGTCATAACTAAATCTTATATGATGAGAAGAAACGTCAACTTTTGCTACCTTTAATGGAAACTCATGTATCAATAATCTATATATGTTTTTGCCTTTGAAATCATATTCATAACTCAACTATGTTTATTGTTGTAAGAACGAAAACTATGTTATGAGGAAAGAAAGAAAAATGTATATTCAATGGGAAGAAAAGAGTAGCTTTTGCTTCCTTCACGCTAGTGGTTGGTTGAACTTAACATGATTTTTGATTTGTACTATTTCTTTTAACGTTTAAGATTAAAATGTTCACTTTTTTCATATATTAAGGATTGTTTTAGTATGAAGGATTAAAATGACAATTTTTCTATACATTAAGGACTATTTCGATTACGTGGTATATGTGAAAGATTAAAATGACCATTTTTTTTATACATTAAGGACTATTTCAATTCCGTGGTTTATGTGAATGCTAAAATAGTTCAACCCGAAACATTAATTTTGCCATTTTCTCTCATAAACCCATCCATATAAAGTGAGACATATATAAATCGGAAACAACCCGCCAAAAAATCCATAACAGCAAATACACAAGCAGTTGAAGGCTTGAAGCTCTCTACTCTGTATTCAATCAAATCCCTAACACACTCTTTGATTCCAACACAATTTTTCCGAGCATGGCGGCATCTACAGCGTTGCTTAATATTGCTCCGCCACAATTGAACTCCACAATAAAATCAAAGGTAACCCGAAAACCCCCTTTATGTTGTTGCTCTCAAAATTCCTCAAATTCTGCTACTAATACTGTTAGTGAAGACCGAGATAATACTCCCAAGAAATTTACATATAGTAGAGCTTCTCCATCTTCTAGATGGCCCCACCTCAAATTCACTGACACCCACCAAAATTCACAGCCCTCCCTAAAAGATGTCGAATTTGATTCGAAAATTGATGTAAATATGGATAATTACGAGGGTAAAGAGGGAAATAGAATGGAGAAGGGAGAGGAATCTTTGAACTTTCAATTGAATGATGAAACCCAAGAGGTTTTGGGTAGGCCCAGTAGGACTAAAGCGAAGAAAATGACGAAACTTGCACTAAAAAGGGCGAAAGATTGGCGTAATAGGGTTCAATTTTTAACTGACAAGATTTTAGAGCTGAAATCTGAGGAATTTGTAGCTGATGTGCTTGATGAAAAGATGGTGCAAATGACACCTACTGATTATTGCTTTGTGGTGAAATGGGTTGGTCAATCTAGTTGGCAAAGGGCATTGGAGGTTTACGAATGGTTGAATCTTCGAAATTGGTATTCTCCGAATGCTCGAATGCTTGCAACAATACTTGCTGTGTTGGGTAAGGCTAACCAGGAAGCGTTGGCTGTTGAGATATTTATGAGGGCAGAGCAAAATATCGGAAACACGGTTCAAGTGTATAACTCAATGATGGGTGTTTATGCTCGAAATGGGCGGTTTTCGCGTGTTCAAGAGTTACTTGATTTAATGCATAAGCGGGGGCTTGAGCCTGATCTTGTGAGTTTTAATACTTTGATTAATGCACGTCTCAGGTCAGGCCCTATGACACCGAATTTGGCAATTGAACTTCTTAATGAAGTAAGGAGTTCGGGCGTTCAACCTGACATAATAACTTATAACACTCTGATTAGTGCTTGTTCACGTGAATCAAATGTTGAGGAAGCTGTAAGAGTTTTTAGTGATATGGAAAGTCATAGATGCCGACCTGATTTGTGGACGTATAATGCGATGATTTCGGTTTTTGGGAGATGTGGAATGGATGGTGAGGCTGCAAGGCTGTTCAATGAACTGGAAGCAAATGGCTTTTATCCAGATGCAGTGACGTATAATTCACTGCTCCATGCATTTGCTAAGCAGGGGAATATTGAGAAGGTTAAAGAAATCCGTGAAGAGATGGTAAACATGGGATTTGGAAAAGACGAAATGACTTATAATACCATCATTGACATGTACGGGAAACAAGGCCGGCATGACCTTGCATTGGAAGTCTATAGGGATATGATATCTTCCGGTCGAAGCCCTGATGTAGTTACATATACTATTCTTATTGATTCATTAGGGAAAGAGAATAAAATGGAAGAGGCTTCAAAAGTGATGTCTGAGATGCTAAATGCAGGGATAAAGCCAACACTAAGAACTTACAGTGCTTTGATTTGTGGTTATGCAAAGGCAGGGAAGAGGGTCGACGCAGAAGATATGTTCGACTGCATGGTACGTTCTGGAATTAGACCAGATTACTTGGCATACACAGTGATGTTGGACATGAATATGAGGTCTGGTGAGACTAAGAAAGCAATGTTGTTGTATCATGACATGGTGCGCAATGGATTCGCTCCTGATCTTGCTCTATACGAATTTATGCTCCGAGTTCTTGGAAGAGAAAATGAAGAAGAAAATATCCAGATTGTGATTAAGGACTTGAAAGAATTGGGTAATTTGACTCCGCATTCCGTTTTATCTCTACTTATTAAGGGTGAATGCTATGACTTTGCAGCTAAAATGTTGAGATTAGTTGTTGAAGAGGGTTCTGACTTTAATCATGATGACCTGTTGTCTATTTTGGGTTCATACAGTTCATCTGGGAAGATTTCAGAAGCTATAGAGTTGCTAAATTTTGTGAAGGAGCATGATTCCAGGTCCAAGAAGCTTATAACTGATGCCTCGATAATTATTAACTGCAAAGCTCAAAATTTGAATGCTGCTTTGGATGAATACCGTGAAACAGGCAAAGGTGATTCATATAATTTCAGTTTTTCTGTGTATGAGTCCCTCATCAAGTGTTGCGAGGAGGCTGAACTCTTTGCTGAAGCTTCTCAGATATTTTCTGATATGAGGGCCAGGGGTGTAGAATCTTCTCGGGATATTTGCGGAATAATGGCTTTCATTTACTGCAAAATGGGTTTTCCAGAAACAGCTCATTATTTGATTGACCAGGTGGAAGCAAATGGCATTCCCCTTGGGGACATCTCAATTCATGTAAGTCTTATCGAGGCATATGGTAAGCTGAAAGTAGTTGAAAAGGCAGAGAGTGTTGTGGCAACTATAGAACATCGGTATGGTGTTGTAGGAAGGACGGCTTGGAATGCATTAATACAAGCTTATGCTTTAAGTGGTTTCTATGAGAAAGCTAGAGCTGTTTTCAATACCATGATGAGAAATGGTCCATCCCCTACAGTGGATACCATAAACAATCTCATGCAAGCGTTAATTGTTGATGGTAGATTAAACGAGCTGTATGTTCTGATTCAGGAACTACAAGATATGGGTTTTAAGATTAGTAAGAGTTCCATTCTTTTGATGCTTGAGGCATTTGCACAAGCTGGTGACATATTTGAAGTGAAGAAAATTTACCACGGAATGAGGGCTGCTGGATATTTACCTACCATGCATCTTTATAGAGTTATAATCGGGTTACTGTCCAGGACTAAACAAGTGAGGGATGCAGAAGCCATGCTTTCTGAAATGGAGGAAGCTGGATTCAAGCCAGATCTTTCAATATGGAATTCAATGCTCAAGTTATATACTAGAATTGAAGATTTCAAGAAGACAGTGAACATATACCAGAGAATTCAAGAAGCTGGACTCAAACCAGATCTGGATACTTACAGTACTTTGATAATAATGTACTGTAGAGATCGTAGACCTCATGAAGCTATTTTATTACTGCATGAGATGAAAAGGCTGGGTCTGTCTCCTGAGAAAGGCACTTATAAAAGCTTGATTGCTGCATTTTGTAAGGAGCTGATGCTGGAACAAGCTGAGGAACTCTTTGAAAGCCTGAGGTCAGAAGGACATAACCTCAATCGTTCTTTTTATCACTTAATGATGAAAATGTATAGAAGCTCTGGAAATCATTCTGAGGCTGAAAAGCTAATAGAGAAGATGAAGGAATCAGGGGTGGAACCATCTGATGCTACGATGCATTTGCTGATGACTTCATATGGTACTTCAGGCCATCCAATGGAAGCTGAGAAAGTGCTGAATAGTCTAAAGTCAAATGGTGTAAATATCAGCACTCTACAATATGGCTCTGTTATTGATGCTTATCTCAAGAGCAGAGATTACGATACTGGCCTTTTGAAGCTTAAGGAGATGATTGGGGAAGGTCTAGAACCAGATCATAGGATATGGACTTGCTTTATCCGGGCCGCTAGTTTATGTGAATACATGACTGAAGCCAAAACTCTTTTAAATGCTGTTGCTGATGCTGGTTTTAGTCTTCCTATCAGGCACAATTTGAATTTAATTTTCTTTCTCTCTTCTGAAACTTCTATATTCCTCCATTTCCTAACTTCAACTAACTGTTTGTCTCATATATGCAGGTTTCTAACAGAGAATTCAGAGTTTCTGGTGTTGGACTTAGACCTCTACCTGGAGCAAATTGAAGGCGCACAGGATAAAGCAGCACTGAATTTTGTAAATGCTTTGGAAGACCTGTTATGGGTTTTTGAACTCCGGGCCACAGCCTCATGGGTTTTTCAGCTGGCTATTAAAAGGAGCATTTACCAGACTGATGTTTTCAGGTACATTGGCTTGGCTTGCAACGTAATTAGGAAATCTATACTTTTAATCGTGGTGTATCCGATATATACCTTAGATATTCCACTTTTGAAAACTACATGGCATCTGGAGACCTCTTTAGTTTATTCTTTTTATTATTTCTTTTATATTTATTTTATGGAATACACAGAGATCCTCCACATGAAATTTGATTTGATTTGCACCTCTTACTCGAAGCATTTGATGTCATTTGTTGAATATTTTGCTCATAATTGTCTCTTTGAAAGATTAAAATGCCAGTTTCTGCACCCTTTTCCTGAAATCCTTTAGGCGTTGTCTTGAAATCAGACTCAAATTTCTGTTGAAACTGCGATGTAGGCTAACTATTGGATAAGGGCTTCTTAGGTAACCATTACACCACTCAAATGGTGCTTAATAGAGCGTCGGAACTCGATTTCCCCCCAACCCCCCCCCCCCTTCCCTCTCGTGTGGGATTCAAGAAACTTGGGTTCAAAGTGATTAACTCATGAATCCCACACTGAGGTAGGATAGTTAAGGTTTCATTAGCCTAGGATTGCAGCTTTTCTTTGGGGTTTTTGCTGTGTTGCACATAATCATATGTGGAAGTAGAACTGCCAGAGTACACTCTCTGTAGCTGTATTATTTACCTACTACATTGACCAACTCCTGTGCTACAACTTGACCTTTTTTTGTCCTTTTTCCGGTGTCTACAACACAACCCTTTCTGTTTCAATTCAGATATTATTAGGTAAAACTATGGGGAGACAAAATCTAGACTTGCAACCTAAATGTGATTCTTTGCAACAGTTAAGAATACAATACCAGCTGGCATTTGGTGGACAATTTGAAAGAGAGGAACCTAGGGTGTTTTAAAGATACAAGCAACTCCATCCAAAGGATAAAAGTCAATAATGAAGCTTGTGAATGAGGAAGATTCAGTCCGATAGATGCTAGAATCCCTGCATATTTAGAGAGGGTTATACTTTTGCTCCTCTGTACATATTTTCAGCAACTTCCTAGTGCTGTTATTAATAATACCTTACCATTTAAAAAAAAAAGGAACTGAAGTTTTTGAAATTGTACGTTATTTTCTGTTTCCAGTGCTTCGCGCTTCAGGCATTTCATTTTCTTTGTTTCTAGATGATGGTCGCTCTTTGTTGTTTTTGACTCTTTCTATTAGGATAGAATTCAACTTCTATATTTTTGCTTCTACTGGACTACTCTAAGTCCCCTTTTCTTACTGTTGGCCGTGCCACTCTATTCTACAGAATTGGAAATGTTATATGGACTGAAAGACAATCTTAAGAGTTCAAACTAATTTCTTTCCTTGCTACTGCCCCTTAACTTGATAGGGGAAGTAGAGCATAGCAAATCCTTCTTTCTCCAAAAGGATTAGGATGGGTCCTATTCTTTTGTATATTTCAGTTTATGTAAGCCACCATTTGGGTGGAGGAGTCTGCAGATTTGTCTATGAATGGTAGATTCCTTTGAATTCTCTTACGCAAGGACTTGGAGAGATGAGAGTTTTTTTATATTGTCTCTCCATTGAAGACCATGTTTAAAATTGATGCTTGTGAATGCTGCATCAGAAAGATCAAGGAGGATCTAGTTAAATCTTTACATGGACGTCAAGATTGTGGCATGCATTTCATGACGATCTTTTTTTGTGATACTTTACTAGTTTTGCATTTTTTATCTAATAGTCTTTCGACCTCGAGAAAGCATATGACAAAGTTTCTAGGGAGGTTCTATGGAGATGTTTGGAGGTTAGAGGTGTACCTGTGGCGTACACTAGGGCGATCAAGGAAATGTATGATGGAGCCAAGACCAAGGTACGGACAGTAGGAGGAGACACGGAGCACTTTCCAGTGATGATGGGGTTGCACCAGGGATCAGCTCTTAGCCCATTCTTATTTGTCTTGGTGATGGATGGACTGACGCGACAAATTCAAGGGGAGGTGTCATGGTGTATGTTATTCGCAGACGACATAGTCCTAATTGATGAAACTCGCAGCGGAGTGAATGCTAAGCTGGAGGTTTGGAGACAGACTCTGGAATCTAAAGGGTTCAAGCTAAGTAGGACCAAGACAGAATACTTGGAGTGCAAATTCAATAACGGGAGCGACCTTGAGACAGGCGTGGAGGTGAGGCTTGGTACTCAGGTCATTCCAAGAAAGGAAGCTTCAAGTACCTTGGGTCTATTATCCAAGGGGATGGAGAGATTGATGACGATGTCACATATCGTATTGGGGGGGGTGTGAAATTGAGGCTCGTATATGGAGTCTTATGCGACAAAAAGGTGCCACAAAAACTTAAAGGCAGGTTCTATAGGGCGGTGGTTAGACCGAGTATGTTGTATGAGGCAGAGTGTTGGCCAGTCAAGACTTTGCACATCCAAAAGATGAAAGTTGCGTAGATGAGGATGCTGAGATGGATGTGCGGGCATACAAGGAGGGATAGGATTAGAAATGATGATATCCGGGACAGAGTGGGAGTGACCTCGGTGGAGGATAAGATGCGGGAAGCGAGGTTGAGATGGTTTGAGCATGTGCAGAGGAGAGACACAAATGCCCCATTGCGGAGGTGTGAGAGGTTGGCTATGGATGGGTTCAGGAGGGGTAGAGGTATGCCGAAGAAGTATTGGGGAGAGGTGATTAGACAGGATATGACGCAGGTGCAACTTACTTAGGGCATGACCTTAGATAGGGGGTTGTGGAGGACACGGATTAGGGTAGAAGGGTAGTGGGTAGTGGGTAGTGGGTAGTCGAGCGTAGTCCTACTTACGCTTGCAAACTGGTAGTGGTAGTGTTATTATTGTAGGCCTGCTTAGCCTATCATACTAATAGGTACATTATTGCTTTATAGTCCCCTGTAGCTTGTCTTCTGCTGATATGTGTCCTTTAGTGTACTTTGTTTAGCTTATTTACCTGCGCTAGTTACTGCTTACTTTTTCGGAATGCGCTATCATGGCTTATTCGCTTTTGATACCAACATTTTCATACTGCTTTAAATTTTTCATGACCGTTTCTCTTGCTTGCTTTACTCTTGCTTATGCTCTGTCTTGAGCCGAGGGTCTCTCGGAAACTATCGCTCTACCTACCAAGATAGAGGTAAGGTTTGCGTACACTCTACCCTCCCCAGACCCACGTTGTGGGATTTTACTGGGTATGTTGTTGTAGTCTTTTGATGTTCATCTTCATTCTGCAGGGTGGCTGATAAGGATTGGGGGGCCGACTTCAGGAAACTGTCTGCGGGTGCTGCTCTTGTTGGTCTCACATTATGGCTTGACCATATGCAGGCAAAGTTTTCCTTTAAAAACTTATGTTCCATGACCATATCCCAAAGGAAAAAAACATTTTCAAGCTCTTTAAAGCTTCATATTTTCTATATAAAGATTCTTTTTCAATTAGGAGATTTGTGAACTAGCTCCTCTCTGCTGATTTCTATTAACGAGTTCCAAAGAAAATTGCTTAATTTGCAGCATCATAAAACTTGGGTTGTGATTAAATGCACTGATCTTATCAGCCAATCCCCACAGTTATATCTAACAAACTTGACATTCACTCAATTCCTTTTTTGTTCTTTGAGGGGATAAATCAAAGTACTTTTGCATTATAGTTGTTGCATAGCTTAATAAACTAGCAAATATTTATGTCCATGCTTGATATATTTGTTCTACCTTGTTTTTGTTGTGTTGCTTTCTAAGATCCTTTCGATGACTTTGCCGTTGTTGTCAAAGTTTCCTAAAGGTAGCCCAAAGTGAATGGAGCTTGACATAATCTTACTGTTTCCGCAGGATGCATCCTTGGAGGGCTTTCCTGAATCTCCAAAATCTGTCGTACTGATTACCGGTAAATCTGAATACAACAAAGTTTCTTTAAATAGTACAGTGAAGGCATACCTTTGGGAGATGGGTTCTCCATTCCTACCTTGTAAAACTCGGACCGGAATACTTGTTGCAAAAGCTCATTCCTTGAGAATGTGGTTGAAGGATTCCCCATTTTGCTTAGATCTTGAGTTGAAAAATAGACCTAGCCTTCCGGAGATGAACTCAATGCAGCTTATTGAAGGATGTTTTATTAGACGTGGCCTTGTTCCTGCTTTCAAGGACATAAATGAAAGGCTTGGACCAGTAAACCCGAGGTTGTTTGCAAGGCTTGCTTTGCTGTCAAATGAGAAGAGGGAGAAAGTTATTCAAGCTGACATTGAGGGGAGACGGGAAAAGTTAGCCAAGTTGAATAGTTCTGCTTTCACAAAAAGGAAGAATACAAAAAGCTTTAGAATGAACAAATTTGTCAGGGTGTCCGGTCCTTCAAAATGATGGTTTTGCCTGAGAAATTGATTCGCTTGTCGTCTGCGGGATCAGAAGTTCCATAAATCCTGAGTGATATTGCATGATAAGTTCCAGAATAGTCTGAGAAACATTCTTTTCTTAGGATGAAGGGTATAAATAGCTGACTGAGGAAGGAGTATGGGAGGTGTCAGCGTCACGGCGAATGTAAGTTTAATCAAGAGGAGATCACAAAACTTCAAACAATTCCAGAGTTACAAGGGAAATCCAATCATCAAATCTAACAGAAATCATATATAGCAGTTTCCCCTTCAGACGTTTTCTGTTGCTGTCAGATTAAACCATGTCTGGGAAGACTCTCAGTAAGTTTCTCCACTGGTTCAACGCCCTCCCCTGCCCCGGCACCAGCCCCCACCCTCCAAATATAATCACAATAATCTTCTTCAACAAAGACTCCCATTTCATCATTGTTATATATTATATGCATTCTATCTTTGCTTCCAAGTCTTCTGCAAAAATTTGATTCACTGAACAACTGCTCTTGTACATTAAGGAATTCATTGATTTGCTTTTGCTTGCAGAGTTACTTATATCCAAGTTATCTGTGTAGTTCTCGTTAACGAGGTTCAAGACACGTATTTGGCCCCTATCTAGTGGTGGTCAACCTGATATATCGAAGAAATGGGAGTCTTGCCTGTGTTAAGCTTGAAATGGAGGAACTTTCGAAAGCCTTAACAGCATGAGCTCAAGGAGTCTCTGTTTGCTTGTAAGTTACTACCTGTCTACAGCACTGGAGTTGTCCGTGCAGAAACGTGTTCATGCTTTACACGACTAAAACGCGATGGTGGGAATGTGAAGTCCCTATGTTATCTATGTTCCTACAGCATGCAGGTTATGCTTGGAGAAAGTAGAACTAAATGTTAGGCAGGGGGAAAGTGCTAAATGTGCCGTTTTAACTAGTGGTGAGCCAACTTTTGTATATTGCTCATATGAAAAACTGTAACCTTTTATGTGGTCAAAGAGAAGCAAACCTTGAAAGGAAATGTTCATTGATTTCCTTCTCTACTTATTTGCATTCATCTCAGGGAAAGTGCATCTTATTCCATTCTCTTTTTCACTCTCCAAAATACTCACCAGCTATTGTGACAGGAAGAAAGTTGTTTAAGGTTGATCCATGCAATTTTCTCAACAAAAATTGAAGGGGATAATTTCATATATCTTCTATCAAGTTCAACTCCGTAGCACTAATCTTGTGATTTGCAATAGAGATAATGTTAAAAAACACACCTCAAGTATCACCCTTTTATGAGTTTCCTACCTGAACTATCAGGTGTGGTAGTTTCCTACCCAAATTATCACCAATTAATTTGCAAAACACACCTCAACTATCGGTTGTTACTTTTCCTATCTAAACTATCACCAATTAGTTTGCAAAACATATCTCATTAAAAGTGAACAACTGATAGTTGATGTGTGTTTTGCAAACTAGCTGGTGATAGTTCATGTACGAAAAGTGAACAACGGATTGTTGAGGTGTGTTTTACAAACTAATTATGATAGTTTGGGTAGGAAACTCAAAAAAATGTGATACTTGAGGTATGTTTTTTACCCTTATTGCAAATGCTTATTTTAATCTTTTGTAACAATACTTCACCTTTCTAATATAATCTTTTGTTTACTTAATTTTGCAAAAAAAAATATCTCTAGAATAAAAGCTTAATGCATAGGCTATATACAATAAAACCTCTATAAATTAATACTCTATAAATTAATAAACTCTCTAAAATAATAAAATCTTCCGGTCCCGACTTGGGCCTTTGTAAAAAAATCATCAAATTCGATAAGATAATAAGATAATAATTTTTCGGAAAATCCCTTTATAAATATTAGGTTCCATTAAAACTCTAAATTAATAATTCATAAATATTACAATTATAAATATTATGGTAATTTGCTAAAATATGATCTATTGTTACTTGATTTTTCTTAAAATTTAAATCTAATTGGATTTCATCCCTAACTTTTTTAATTGCAGCCAAGAGTTCCGGTGTCGAGTTCTCTAGCTGCAACAAAAAATTTTGAAGAGTTGTTGTCGCGCTCAAAGCCTCCTTTCTCGTGGATGGTGGTTCCAACGGTATTGAATCATCTTGACTTCATCATTAGTAGGATCTTCAATAATATCAGCAACAATTTCCTCTAAACTTTGAACCATTGAACATTTATCATTTTCACCCGGATAGTCCACCAATTTGTTAACGTCCATTTCATTGCGATAACCAACATCCTTGACCATATTCTCAAGCTCATGTAGGCTTTCTTCAAAGTTTGTCTCACTTGAGATTTCTTCATTTGAACGGATTTTGCAGTGCCGAAAGCAATTTGCTATTGACACTTGAGAAACATTGATTGTCCAAGCGGAGACTGCAAAATTGATGGCATCTAAAACATTAATCTTTTCAGGATTAGGTAGCCCCAACTCATGACCTTCCAGTAGATTTTTGTAGAATCTCCTACGATAGTGCATCTTGAAAGCTCTAATTATTCCTGCATCACATGGTTGAATCTTTGATGTCATGTTAGGTGGCAAAAAAATTAACTCAACATTCCGTAACCCTTCAATATTTTTTGGATGGGCTGGACAATTGTCAACCATCAACAAGATTCTTCTGCCATTCATTTTGTGATCAAACCAGCGAACATATTCATCAAAAAGCACACTAGTCATCCATGCCCTCTTCTTGGCACGATAATGACAATTGATGCCGCTCATGTTGATATTTTTGAAGCAACGTGGCTTTGCATATTTTCCAATAATCCATAAAGTAATTTTTTCCGAACCATCCTCGTTGCAACAAATAGCAATTGTAAGCCTCTCTTTGTCTTGCTTTCTTCCCTCAAGTTGCTTGGTTGCAAGAGAGTGATCAGCTTGTAACCTGTAAAACAGACATGTTTCATCCAAATTAAAAACTCGATTTTGGTACTGAAGAAACCATTCATAAAGAACCTTCTCCATATCTGGATATTTCGCCGATTTGTGTTGCTTAATATCCCTACCCTTCTCAAAGTTGAGTGAAAGGTACTCCGATGATCTCTTGAGAGTGTTTGATATTGTACCTTGACTAACTTTCAAACGATATTTTTCATCAACCCACTCTTGTAAATCTTTTTGAGTGCATGTGGGATGGTCTCTCTTATACTCACATAATGCTTTACGCATTTGATCATTCATGGATGATTTTGCGATGCCTTTTAGATGAGAGACATGGTTGGGTGTTATGAATTATTTTATTTCCATATTGAGATTTATATAGTATATGTTTCATTCATCATGCATGAATATATTTAATTGGCTATAATAGTTATTTAAGTGCAACGAATTAATGTAAACATGTATACATTATTTAAGTAATTCCAATGAATTGATACATGCGTCCATGAATATAATAGTTAATTGTATACAATGAATTGATATTATACATGAATATATTTAATTAGTTACAAAGAATTGGTTGATGCATGAATATAATCAATGAAACATATATGAATTCATTTATTTTCAATACATATGTATGTACTAAATTTGTTGAATTTAAAAAGTCTCTCTTTTAATTAATAAAATATTAATTTATCGATATATTAATATCTCTCTAAATTAATAAAATTTCATGGTCCCAAGGTTATTAATTTATAGAGGTTTTACTGTACATAAATAGCAAGGACACTGAAGATGTCAAGTGCCAGGGAGATGCCCACGGTTTCTCTTCCTTCCACATGCCCATGGTTTCTCTTCCTTGCACATGCCCATGGGTTCACTTATGAATGGAAACTGTAACGGGGGTGATTTTTTTTTCGTTTTCACCACCGCCCGACAGCCAACACACAATGTTAACTTTAGCCGTAACACACACACACACTTTTCAACACTTAGAATTATTTAGGGACATAATGAAAGACACACATTTACGGGCAACAATGCCCAACCTTTTTATTATTCTCAACAATACAAAAAGGACTAGTCTACAAGAGACTACAAAACTGACCAACACTCAAGACTAAGACTTGCTCCTTAGTCTCACACTTTTCTGATAGTCTAGGATACAAAGGATATAATGGATGCAAATGGCTTTTTCTGAATCCCAATGCCTTAGCCGAATCTCTATATTTATAGGGGAAATCTGCCCAAGGCAGTTACAAGGGAACAAAGGATCATGCTTGGCACACGCCAGCCTTAAATCAAGGGAAACACTAAGGCACAATCCGGAACACTTCGCCCACTCAGGAGGATTCACGCCGCACGTCCGCTTCGCGTGCCAACAGCCCTCAACCGTCGCATGTGCCTCGCACATGGACGTAACCGCTGCCATCTCAGCGATCCGCGTCGCCTCCAGATCGCGCGCCTTTCGCGGCCCCATCACTGATCCGTGTCTCGGCCATGTCACGCATCCGCGCCTCGGCCAGGTCACACATTCTTGCGTATTTCTCGGCCGACTCAGCCTTGCGACCTTACCCCAACACTTAGCCGCATTTTCCCTTGCCTTTCTGCCCATGAGATGCCCACGCCTCGCACATGTCTCGCCCTTGTTGCCATCGACCAGGCCCTTGCCCATACTCAAACCTGTAATGCCGATGTTTCTGCCCACGCGGTGCCATCGCCTCGCGCCCTTTTCAGCCTTCGACCAGCCCGTGCCAACACTCACGTCTGTTCTGCCGCTGCTTCCGCCGATGCGATGCCACGCCTCGCACACCTATTTCTTACAGTGCCATGCCTTGCCCGCATGCCACTGTCATTCGACTTTAGCCCCACTGCCCGCATGCACCCTTGTTGCCATGCGTCTGCCCGTGTCATCCTCCTTTGCCAAGGCTTGCCTTGCCCTCTTTCAACCCGTGCCATCCTTCACGCTTGTCCGAGTCATCCCACTGCCTTGCACGCATGCACTATCAATGTCATGCGCATATTCGTGCCACTGCCCATTATCAAGCTTCCTTGCTGACCCGCAAGAACCCTGCATTAGCCTTATGTTGCACGAATCTCCAATGCCAAGGGCATAATATGTGCCCTTGACACTGCCATCGCTTCCGTCCGCCATGCCGAAATCTAGGGGTGTAACAAACCACCCGCACCAATAGAATTCGACGCCCTCGTCGAAGCAATTTGAAGGTAATTCCTTCACCTCTTTGTTGTACTGTCCTGATGAAGAACTCTCCCAAGTGGCCACTTTTGCAAGTCTTCAACTCATGCGGAACTTGTGCAAATTATTTCGCACACCTGCTAGCGTCTTACGCCTTCCGAAACAGTAAGGCCAAGCATCCGGATCAACATTCCCTTACTCCCTCACTTCCGCTTCGAACTTGACTCATTATCTAACACATAATGGGTCTTTGGCCGCAAATGATCCAATTTTGTTCACAAAATCAGACCCCCTCGAGCTTGTACTCTCGCAACCGAGACCATACCCCACTCATGTTTTTGAAGTTGTCCAACCAACAAGCGACTCATTCCGCTCCTTCAAGGTTGCCAACTTCCCACAATGTATCATTCCGGTTTAAATGAAGATTCCCCCGCCTTGTCTACAATTGAAATTTGATTGTTCAAAAGTAAACCCAGCGGGTTAACCAAGGCAGCAACAACCCCTTCTCGTTCCTCCTCCTCAGGTGGAACATCTCCAGCCGTGACTGCATTTACCCGTCCCCGATTTGGACAACTCCTAGCCAAGTGAGGCCCTCCACAATTCCAGCAACCCTTGTCACTAGACGGATTCCTCATGTTTTTAGAGTTTCCAACATCAGCCACCACTCTGCCCTCTTCATTCCGCCACTCTCCCTTTGTTTCTGCCTTCTCCTTACCTTTAGAAGCCAAAGGAATTTCAGCCGAAATGCTGGTTGAACGGTAGTCCACCAACGAGTCTGCTACTGCAATCGCGCTCGGAAGGTCCTTCACGTTCTGCCTCCTCACTTCATTTTGTGCCCATGCCTGCATTCCCGAGACAAAGTTAAACAACTTGTCTTCATCGGACATACTCTGAATGTCCAGCATCAAGGAAGTGAACTCCTTGATATAGTCACGAATTGATCCGGTTTGCCTAAGCCTTTTCAGCCGATCTCTAGCAAGCCAAGATGCATTGCTAGGCAAAAATTGGTCTCTCATTTCCTTCTTCAATGATGTCCACGAGTCAATGCGTGGTCTGCCTGCACTCGCATCATCTGAATCCCGCGTCCGCCACCATAATTTCGCATCACCCGCCAAGTACATGGTAGTGATGTTCACCTTATCGGTTTCAGCAACACGGGCAGTTAAGAAGTACTGCTCCATGTCCCAAAGGAAATTCTCCAACTCTTTTGCACTCCTAGACCCGTTAAAGGCCTTAGGTTCCGGGATCCTCACCTTCGTGTTCCGGTTGTCACTGCCAAGGCCAGTAGACACCACTGCCTTGCGCAAGACCACCACCTCCATTTGCAAATTTTCATTTGCCTTCTTCAGATCCCCTACCAGAATGTTAGCCGCATCACGGTCATTCAGTAACTCCGCGATTTGAACCCTCATCATGTTCTTAAAAGTAGCCAACTCAGTGTTTACTCCATGAATCTGGCTGAGAATATCAACCAGACCCTCAGCATCGTCAGTAATGCCAACAAGCGCCTCCAATATTTCGATTCTTCCCCTCAATTCTGTGTTAGAACTTCCGCCAGCCATCGTCTATCACGTCGACGAAACAGGCTTTGATACCAATGTAACGGGGTGATTTTTTTTCGTTTTCACCACCGCCCGGCAGCCAACACACAATGTTAACTTCAACCGTAACACACACACACACACACACACTTTTCAACACTTAGAATTATTTAGGGACAAAATGAAAGACACACATTTACGGGCAACAATGCCCAACCTTTTTATTATTCTCAACAATAAAAAAAGGACTAGTCTACAAGAGACTACAAAACTGACCAACACTCAAGACTAAGACTTGCTCCTTAGTCTCACACTTTTCTGATAGTCTAGGATACAAAGGATATAATGGATGCAAATGGCTTTTTCTGAATCCCAATGCCTTAGCCGAATCTCTATATTTATAGGGGAAATCTGCCCAAGGCAGTTACAAGGGAACAAAGGATCATGCTTGGCACATGCCAGCCTTAAATCAAGGGAAACACTAAGGCACAATCCGGAACACTTCGCCCACTCAGCAGGATTCACGCCGCACGTCCGCTTCGCGTGCCAACAGCCCTCAACCGTCGCATGTGCCTCGCACATGGACGTAACCGCTGCCATCTCAGCGATCCGCGTCGCCTCCAGATCGCGCGCCTTTCGCAGCCCCGTCACTGATCCGTGTCTCGGCCATGTCACGCATCCGCGCCTCGGCCAGGTCACACATTCTTGCGTATTTCTCGGCCGACTCAGCCTTGCGACCTTACCCCAACACTTAGCCGCATTTTCCCTTGCCTTTCGCCCCTACGTGAGATGCCCGCGCCTCGCACATGTCTCGCCCTTGTTGTCATCGACAGGCCCTTGCCCATACTCAAACCTGTAATGCCGATGTTTCTGCCCACGCGGTGCCATCGCCTCGCGCCCTTTTCAGCCTTCGACTAGCCCGTGCCAACACTCACGTCTGTTCTGCCGCTGCTTCTGCCGATGCGATGCCACCGCCTCGCACACCTATTTCTTACAGTGCCATGCCTTGCCCGCATGCCACTGCCATTCGACTTTAGCCCCATTGCCCGCATGCACCCTTGTTGCCATGCGTCTGCCCGTGTCATCCTCCTTTGCCAAGGCCTGCCTTGCCCTCGTTCAACCCGTGCCATCCTTCACGCTTGTCCGAGTCATCCCACTGCCTTGCACGCATGCACTATCAATGTCATGCGCATATTCGTGCCACTGCCCATTATCAAGCTTCCTTGCTGACCCGCAAGAACCCTGCCTTAGCCTTATGTTGCACGAATCTCCAATGCCAAGGGCATAATATGTGCCCTTGACACTGCCATCGCTTCCGTCCGCCATACCGAAATCTAGGGGTGTAACAGAAACTATCCACCGGGCTTTGTTGTCCTGTTTTTAATTAAGGGTGTTAAATATTACATTCCTAACTCGGATGATCTTTCATTTGTTTTTTCCTTCTTATTTTGTTGGGTACTATCTAGGGGTGGCCAGTGGACCGGGGCGAGACCAATCCCGGCGGGACGGGGAGGGTCGGGATGCGGGCTTCGGCGGGCTGGATTGGCGGGACGGGAAGAGGTCCCGTCCCACGTCCCACCGGAAAGGGACCGGGATTTGGCGGGGCGGGATGGGTCGGGTCGGGTCGCGGAATTCGGGGGATTTTTTTAAAATTGAATTTCCAACACTGAAATTGACATTTACACCTACATTACCATGAAATTTCGACGTTGAAATCTATTGTATATCATGAAATATTTATTAAAGAAAAAAAATAAAAATCGATTTGGAGGAAAACCTGAATTTATTGGAAAAACTGAGAGATTATATTGTTTTCGACATTATATGATGTCGCCCAGCAATTGATTGGGAAAAAACAAATGTTTTCGCCATTATTTAATGTCACCCATCAATATATTATAATGTCACCCAACAATATAATTACTGAATTGCTGCAAGATTCTTGCCATTCGAAGTATTGTAACTGTCTCGAAACCACGGAGCTGACTATTAAGTTCATAAACTCTTAAAAAAATAATATTAACTCACAGGTGTGTTCGGTAGGAAGGAAAATATTTTTCTCAAAAATGAATTCTTTGAAAACAAGTGAACTTCTTACTTATTTTCTCATTTTCTTTTGATTAGTGAAAAATAAGTGAATTACTTACCTTTTTTTCATATTCGATTGGTTACTAAAATATATTCTTCGGAAAATACTCACTCAAGTCCACCAACCCCAACCCCCTTCACCCACCCTCCGCCACATACCCCCACCCAACCACCACCCTCGAACGCACCCCTACCACCCCAATCCCACACCACCCACACCAACCGTTCCACCCGCCCCCTTTTCAATTTTCTATTTCATATATTTTATTTTATTTTTATTAATTATAAAAAATAGAATTTTTTTTCTTACCTCCACACCCGCCGCTTCTCCCCCCAACCACAACGCACCCACACCAAAATTTCATTTTTATAAAAAATTAATAAAAGAAAAATAAAATATATTGACCTAGAAAATTCGGGAGGGGGTAGGGGTACCGAACGGGGGGGGGGGAGGTTCTGAACAAACCAAAAAGGAAACTGAAAGAAATAATTCCTTGATTATTTTCATTAATTGAGAGAGTATTTATACAAGTTACATATTTCCATAATAGGAGAATCTTATTCCTATTCTACTCCTAAAACCTTATTCTATTTGGATACTAAATATACAATTATGATAATACAAGTATTATGGTAAGTGTACAATACTACTTACACTACAATATTACCTAAACTAGGAGATTACAATATTGCCTAAATATCTACAATTACACGGAAATACACCAACCGAGAGCCCCATATATATTGTGTGTATATGGGGTATATTTAACACACCCCCGCAATCATAGCGGGTGGTCTTCGAACGCTGAGATTGTCCCTAAAATCTTCAAAAAGGACCGAGGGAAGACCCTTTGTAAAGATGTCGGCAATTTGATATCTCGACGGGACATGACATACGCGAACTTGACCACGCGCAACCTTTTCACGGACAAAGTGAATGTCCATCTCGATATGTTTAGTGCGTTGGTGCTGAATCGGATTACCAGAAAGGTAGATGACACTAATATTATCGCAATATACCAAGGTTGCCTTCTGAATGGGACAATGAAGCTCCAAAAGCAAATTCCTTAACCAACAGGATTCTGAGACCACATTAGCTACCGCTCGATATTCAACCTCGGCACTTGAGCGGGATAGAGTCGACTGACGCTTTGCAGACCAGGAGACCAAGTTGTTGCCAAGAAACATACAATATCCTAATGTAGACCGTCTGGTGTCGGGACAGCCACCCCAATCAGCATCTGTATATGAGACCAGTGTGGACGTCGAGGAGGGATATAAATGCAACCCAAAATCAAGTGTACCTTGAATATACCGAATGATTCGTTTGAGCGCATTCATGTGCTCAACTCTGGGATCATGCATGAACAAACACACCTGCTGGATAGCATAGGTAATATCCGGTCTTGTAAAGGTCAGATACTGAAGGGCCATGCAAGACTGCGATAGTGGGTCGGATCCTCTAGGGTGCGCCGGTGGCGGCACTAAGCTTCGACTTCGTATCAACTGGAGTGGAAGTGGACTTACAGGAAGACATCCCAACCCTCTCGATGATCTCAGCTGCATACTTTCGTTGAGACAAGAACAATCCATCTGAATGGCGATTGACGGCAATCCCCAAAAAGTAACTCAAGGGTCCTAAGTCTTTCATAGCAAACTCAGAGCTAAGCATGGTCATGATAGACCGGCGTAAGGCATCGGAAGAAGCAGTCAAAATGATATCATCCACATACAACAGAATGTAGGCCAAGGACGAACCACGACGGTAGATGAACAAGGAATTATTTGACCTGCTGTGAGTGAACCCAATAGTCGAAACATAGTCAGCAAACCTTGTCTACCAGGCCCGTGGAGACTGCTTAAGCCCATATAAGGACTTCTTCAACAAACAGACATGATAAGAATGGTTGGGATCCATGAATCCCAATGGCTGATGCATATAGATTGTTTCCTTGAGATCAACATGTAGGAAAGCATTCTTGACATCCAACTGATGAATAGGCCATGCCTTCAAAAGAGCCAAGCTAAGCACAGTGCGAATGGTAGCCGGCTTGACCACCGGACTAAACGTCTCCCCACAATCTATACCAACTGCTGAGTCTTACCATCACCTATAAGCTGCGCCTTATGTCGAGCAAATGAACCATCTGAATTCTCCATGTGAGCAAAAATCCACATAGACCTGATAACATTAATACCAGATGGACGGGGCACCAACTCCCACGTCTTATTATCAATAAGAGCATTAAATTCATCAGTCATAGCAATTTTCCAATTCGGGTCGTTTAAGGCAGACATGGGATTACGGGGCAAGGGGGATTTAGAGATATTAGAATGTAAATTAAAATGTCTTTTTGGTGTAAAAATACCCCGTTGACTACGAGTGACCGGTCTATGACTCGAGGAATAATTGGATGGATTTCGAGAATTTGCTGGGTGTGGGACGGACTATCCAGCAGGCAGTGAGCCTGCTGGCCCATCGCGGTAATTTGGAGCAGTGATTGGACCCGTTCCAGAATTGGAGTGGACTAGCCCAATCGCTACAATTGGTCCAGTGGAGGTACTGGGAAAGACAGGGGGTGACGAGTCTGTGGGGCCAGCGAGCAGTGGGCCCGCTGGAGAAGTTGGGGTGCGGGATATATCCGAAAAATGTTGAATAACATATGGGGATATATTATCATCCAAAAAATTATACGAACTAGGCACGGGAGTATTAACTTTAGAAAATGGAAATTGAGATTCATCAAAAATGACATGGCGATTAATGATGATTTTATTAGAGAATAAATCAAAGTATTTGTAGCCACGATGATTAGATGAAAAACCCAAAAACACACACGGAGTAGACCGGGCCTGAAGTTTGTTAATTGTGGTGGATGAGAATAACGGATAACACAAACACCCAAAAACCCGAAGATGTGAATATGATGGATTTTTATTATATAAAATTTGAAGGGGGAAAGAATATGTCAAACATTTTGAAGGAGTTATGTTAAGTAGATATGTAGCCATTTGAAGAGCATGCTGCCAAAGATATGGGGGTACGGAAACATGAAGTAATTGAGTGCGGACAATATTATTTATGGAACGAATTTTACGTTCGGCTTTCCCATTTTGTGAAGATGTATGAGGACAAGAGAAACAAAAATTTATCTCATTATTAGCACATAATTCCCGAAACACCCCATTGTTATATTCTTTGCCATTATCACACTGAATATTTTTTTATCTCTCGGTCGAATTGGGTTCGGATGAATGCTATAAATTTTATGAAGATGGAAAAAACTTGAGATTTCTTCGCTATGGGAAACGTCCATAGAAATTTAGAATAATCATCCAGAAAGAGAACATAATACCGATGACCCACAAAACTAGGAACAGGAGACGTCCATAAGTCGCTATGAATAATATCAAATGACATTAAAGTATGATATTTTGATTCTACAAATGACAACTTAACAATTTTTCCTATAGAACAAGATTGACAATTTTGAGTACGACTCGTACCCTTACATGAAATAATACTATTTTTATCTAAAAATGACAAAATAGAGGACCCTGGATGACCAAGACGAGCATGCCACAAGGAAGGAAAAATGGCTGCAAAAATTGACGGCAGGGTTTGACTCGATGGACCGGAACTGGGTGTGATAGGATAAAGATCCCCCTACTATCACACCTCATTAGTGGACTCCCAGTCTTGAAATCATTTACAGAGAAACCAAATGGATCAAATTCAATAGAAACAGAATTGTCAGTAGTGAATTTACGGACAGACACTAAATTTTTAATCAATTTGGGGGCATGAAGGGTATTTTTCAAGATAAGGGGTGGATGGGGGGGGAGAACGTTTTATGACCATACCCACGAATTGGAATAGAATTACCATTACCAACAATAATACTGCGGGGTTGCTCAAATTGGAATAAGACAAAGCATACCTGAATCGGACGTCATGTGGGTAGTGGCTCCGGTGTCCATATACCAATTTTGGTCCGGTGGATTTAAACCAAGCGTGTGCATTGCGGCTTCAATGTCGGTATGTGTCGGAGCTGCGGTGTGATGGGCTTGCGGGGGCCGAGGCCCAATCACCCCTGCTTACGATCTTGACCCAAACTGCTGCTGACTATAATTGGACCAGGCCGAATTGGGCTCGGGACTTTGGGCCGGCCACTTCTTCTTGGGTTGGCCACCGCCATGGAAGGAAAAACCATTTGGGCCCAAGTCTTGTTGTGGGGCCCACTGCCACTGCATAGGGGCCCATTGTGGGCCCCAGAATTGTTGTTGCTGCTGATGACCACCGCGAGGACCCCTACCGCCACCACCATTCTGTCGGCTGCCGCCGTTGTTACCGCCGCGGTTTTTGCCATTTTTCTTATTTCCACCCTTTTTACCGCCACCGTTGTTGCGGTTTTGGCCCGAGTTGTTCGACACTGTAGGATACACCGTGGACTCGGCCATCATGACTACGGGACTAGTACTGGTAGCTGCTCGTTTCGCCATGCCTGCTTCTTCTAGTGTAAGCATAGAACGCGCCTGATAAAATTGCGAAAACGGATTACTTTGCCGAAGAAGCGTTCCTACACCTCTATATGCCTCGGAGAGGCTGGAAACCATTTGGAGGACCAAACGATCATTTGAAACCGGCGCGCCAACGTTGCGAAGTTGGTCCGCCAATTCCTTTAATCTTTTGCAATAAGCCGAAACATTAGGAAAAGCTTCCATATTGACGTGGGAGAAATCCTGCTCAAGGGTAACGGCTCTAGAATTTTGATTATCTTGGAATATATCACGCAGTCTATCCCAAGTTTCCTGTGCCGTAGCGTCAGGCTCAATAATTATTTACAAAAGGTGGGTAGATATGGTGGAATATATCCATTGAAGAACGATAGCATCAATAGTCGTCCACAACTTAGGATCATCCTCGCGTTTTGGCACCTCCGTATCCTCAGGAACCGCGGGGATTATGTGATGGATGACTTGATGCGATCGTGCGTGAATTTTGAACAGTTCGGCCCACGTCGCATATTGGACGTTTTCTATTTCAAGAATGAGAGAGATGTTATTCTTGATGTTAGAAACTGTAAGGGCCGGATGAAACATGTTCCGGGATGTAGACATATTGATAGAACAATATGTGATTGAGGGATTAGGGAGAAATTTTTTGGAAGAAGGGGGTTCTCGTCGGCACGAAACCCGAGAGCAATGTCTCGAATTTGGCAAGGGATTTCGACGGAAATAGTGGAGTAATTGGGAGAGAAAATAAACCTAGACTTTTGATACCATGAAAGAAATAATCCCTTGATTATTTCATTAATTGAGAGAGTATTTATACAAGTTACATATTTCCATAATAGGAGAATCCTATTCCTATTCTACTCCTAAAACCTTATTCTATTTGGATACTAAATATACAATTATGGTAATACATATATTATGGTAAGTGTACAATACTACTTACACTACAATATTACCTAAACTAGGAGATTACAATATTGCCTAAATATCTACAATATACACGGTTTCTATACACCAACTGAGAGTCCCATATACATGTATATTGTGTGTATATGGGGTATATTTAACAGAAACTTTTTAAAAGTTAAAAAAAATCCGGAGGGTGGGTGGTGGTGGGTGAGGTGGGGAGGGGGAGGTGTAGAAAACCAAAAAAAAAAATAATCAGACTTCAAAAAAAAATTGGGGATGGCGGCGCATGGAGAGGGGGTGGTGTAGAAAATCGGAAAAAAATTATTAGGGTGGGTGGGTGGGGGAAGTGGTGGAGAAAACCACAAAAAATAAAAATAAACTTTTTTTGGGGTGGTGGTGGTGGTGGATGGGGTGGGTGCATAGGGTGGTGGGAGTGGTTGGGATTTGATGGGGTGGGTTGGGTGGTGCTAGGGTAGTTGGTTGAATGACACTTGTAAGATTTATTTTCCCTACTTTCATTAGGAAGTCATTTTCCTTATTTTTAATGAACTTGTTTTCCTAAATAAAATATTTTTCAAAATTTTTTATCAAACAAACATGAGAAAACTAAAAAATATTTTCTTTCGTCCCGAATACACCCATAGTCTCACATTTGATGTTTACTGCTAAATTCAATTTTTAAACTTTAAAAGTCAAATATTAAAAGTGAGTTATATCAATTAACATGGTTTCTTGATAAGATATATATATATATATATATATATATATTGTTTGGTGAAGCTTCAAGCAAGTCATAAATGCTTATCTTAAAGAGTTGAAGTCTTTGGTTAAATTTTTAAACAAAAACTAAGTGTTCTTAAATAGTTTTTTCAGAAACTGAAAAAAATAACTGCTCTTCAAGAGCACCTTTAAATCTTTATTTAAACACAAGTTACTGACTAATATTAACAAAAAAAATCAAATTAATTAAACATAAATTGCGATTTTTTGAAAATGCTTTTCCTATATATATATATCGAGAAACATCATCTGGCAAGAAACCCTGTAAACCTTGATTACCCAGATCACTATCCTTATAGAAAAACAGAAAAGCCAATATACACATAAGGAGCTCTAGTCTCTCTCGGTGCACGTTAGCTTAACGTGCACCCACCATGGGTAAGAAGGCTAAGGCTTTGATTCCGGGCAAGGTAACGGAGGAGACTGGGATCGTGAAGGGTCAGAAGCAAGGTGGGGGGGGGGGGGGTTGGTACGCGTGGGGGACAATTCCAATGGCACAGTAACACAGGTTGACGATGGGTCGGTGAACAAAATTGCAAGCATGATGATGAAATTGAGGTCAGATTCGGTGAATTCACGCAATGCACCAGCTATTCCAAGTGAGCATGATCCTACTCTTGGGATTGAACCAACAATTAGACCAAATCAGATAACGATGCCAATGGAGGGAGGGATTGAGCAACAACACATAATTCATAAATCCAAAGCGGCTGCTGGAATGGGTGGATATTACGTGCTCAACCATGAAAACTGGCGTGCATCCTGGGCAGATGAGATGGAGAATGTTGGTGCAGGAGATGGATCAGGTAAGGGATATGAATCTGGGGCTTCAATTTGAGATAACTTTGACATTTCAAAAATATCTAATATTGGATTTAAATTGGTCTATGTTGCTCCTGTTAATGAGGGCAGTCATTTGATAGTAGAAATTGAGGATGATGATATCAGTTCAGAGATAGAATACTGGAAGAATGCTGTGGTATGCTATGTGTTAGGTGCACATGAAAATTGGAGATCAACAAAGTATCAATGCTGAAGAATGGGATCTTACTGATTAGATTTGATTCAGTTGATGGCAAAAATAAAGTAGTTCAAGGGAGAATTTATCATTTTGATAATAAACCTTTAATAGTTAAAGCATGGCATCCGGACATGGAATTTTCTAGAGAGGAATTGTATTCTGTGCCCATATGGATCAAATTACACGGGCTTGATTTCAAATACTGGAGTGCTAAGGGGTTGAGTAAAATTGATAGCTTAGTGGGCAAGCCTCTCATGGCAGATAAGAACACAGAGAAGAAGGTAGGTTTCAACTTTGCTAAACTGTTGGTGGAGGTGAGGATATGGGATGATATGCCAGAACTAATATATTTCAAGAATGAGAGAGGACAGATAGTGGAACAGAAGGTGACTTATGATTGGAAGCCTTCATTATGCTCCATATGTGACAAGTATGGTCATGAAAATGTTGCTTGTAGGAAGAACAAAACAACTAAGACAGTAGTGGAGCTTTAAGTTGTGGTGACTGAGGAAGAAAAGGGTGTAGATGAACAACAAGTAGTATCCATGAAGGGGAAAGATGTTGCTGAGGGGGTGGTAGTGGTTAACGCAGAAGTACCTCAGGCTGCTGATGTAGTAACAGTAATAAATTTACTTCTGTGCAGAATAAGGGGGCTAGATGGAGGTACCAGCAGGCTAAATATGGGAGAGGGAAGGGTCAAGGACAACAAGGGAAATAGACACAATCTTCTACTAGTAAGGGTAATCAAAAATCATTCCATACTCTTGGTGAGGGGAGTAAAGAGGGAGTAGAGGAAGCCACTAAAGCTGGTCAGACAGGGGGTGGGGTGGGGGGACATCTATGCACCCCTCAGGTCATGGTTAAGATGCTCAGTTGGAATGTGAGAGGCCTAAATGACCTCAATAAGCATAGGGAAGTAAAGAACCTCTGTAATGAACAAGAAGTGGGAATGGTAGGACTAGTGGAGACTATAGTAAAGATTAATAAAATGTAGCATATTGTAGAAAGTTTGTTTACTGGGTGGAGGTACTATAGTAATCGTGTATCTCATTATAATGGGAGGGTGGTAGAGGTATGGAGGCCTGATTGGTTTACTGTGGATATCCTGCAAGAAACTGCTCAATCAGTTACCTATATGGTGGTGTTCAAGATTATGCAATTAGAGTTTAGAACAACATTTGTGTATGTTTTCAATCTCAAGGAAGAAAGGAGAGAATTATGGGATAGTATGAAACTGCATAGTGTGGGAATGCAGCATCCTTGGATAGTGTTGGGGGATTTCAATGCAGTCTTAGAGAGTGCGGATAGAATAGGAGGGAATGCAGTTCCGGTAGCTGATGTGGCTGAGTTCCAAGGTTGTATTGATGAGTGTGGGTTAGAAGAGATGCCAAATTCTGAGTGTAAGTATACCTGGAATGACAAGCAAGATGCTAGAATTGTTTTCAACAATTGATTGGGTGTTTCTGAATGGTGAATGGGTGGATAAGATGCCTGATATTATAGCTCATGTCCTTCCTGAAAGGATCAATGACCACTGTCCTATTGTGGTACAGCTGATCCAAGCTCCTAGAAGCATAGAGCTTTTAAGTACTGTAATGTCTAGAATACTCGTCCTGATTTTAAAAGGATAGTTTCTGATGGGTGGGAAGTTCAGGTGGAGGGGTATAGTATGTATCAAATTGAGAGGAAATTAAAGACGTTGAAGCAGAATTTGAAAGGTCTCTATAAATGTCATTTCAACAATCTGATTAATGAGGCTAATATTGATAGGGAAGAGTTAAGGAGAGTACAAGTACAATTACAGACTGACCCTGAGAATAAATTGCTACAGTTAGAAGAGAAGGTTCTATGTGCAAAGTTCAGACAATCCCTTTACTTGGCTGAATCCTTATTGTTGCAAAGAAGCAAAACAACATGGATAAGGCAAGAGGATGATAACACAAAGTACTTTTTCTCAGTTATTGAAAGGAAGAAGTTGATCCAAACTATCACACAAATACAGAATGAGCACCAACAGTGGCAGTATGACACTAAGCAGGTGGCAGATGTATTTTTAAGGCAAGAGGATGATAACACAAAGTACTTTTTCTCAGTTATTGAAAGGAAGAAGTTGATCCAAACTATCACACAAATACAGAATGAGCACCAACAGTGGCAGTATGACACTAAGCAGGTGGCAGATGTATTTGTAGGGTATTATAAACAATTATTGGGTGAGACAGGTGGACCTAGAAGAGTGGCTGATAGTAGAATTTTTGGATAAGGTCCTATGGTGAGTACTGAGCACCAGTTGAGCTGTTGAAATCTTTCTCTTGTGATGAAATTAGGAAAGCTATGTTTAGTATCAATGGTAATAAAAGCCCAGGGCCTGATGGCTATGGGAGTGAATTTTATAAAGCAGCATGGAAGGTAGCAGGTGAGGATATATGTAGGGCTGTGCAGGAGTTCTTTCAGAGTGTGAAGCTTTTGAAACAACTGAATGCTACTATCATAACCTTGATTCCTAAGGTGGATGATCCTGTGAATGCTAGTTAGTTTAGGCCAATAGCATGCTGTAACGTGCTTTATAAGTATATCTCTAAGCTTTTGTGTACTAGACTGAACAAGGTCCTACCTTCTATTGTCAGTGACACCCAAGCTGCATTTGTGAAGGGGAGGTCATTAATTCAGAATGTGTTGGTATGTCATGACTTGTTAAGGCATTATAACAAAAAAACTTCTCCTAGATGCCTTATGAAGATAGACTTAAGGAAGACATATGACATGGTGCAATGGGGGTTTATCAGAGAAATATTGGAGGGGTATGGATTTCCATCTAAGTTTGTTCATGTACTGATGGAATGTGTCACTACTACCAGATTCTCAGTAAAGGTGAATAGTGAGGGATATAGTTATTTTGAAGGCAAAAGGGACTTGAGGCAGGGGGACACCATTTGTCCCCTTATATTTGTGCTAGTTATGGAGTATTTCTCTAGAATAATGCTAGAATGTGTCTATTGCCTGATTTTAGATTTCATCTAATGTGTAAAGAGCAGAAACTAACACAGCTAACATTTGCTGATGACCTTATGATTTTTTGTAAAGAAAATGAGCAATCAGTGGAGAGTAATAGAGGTTATTCAGTATTTTTCTGTCACCACTGGGCTTGTTGCTAATATTGAGAAGTCTAGCATCTTTATTGCTGGAGTGACTGATAGTATTAAGCAAGATCTGCCAAGGATAATTGATTTTGTGGAAGGTTCATTCCCTATCAAATATTTGGGTTGCTATTGTCACACAAGAAGCGGAACAAAATGAATTGACATCAACTTAGCATCAAGATTACAGAGAAAATAAGAGCTTCCTCAGCCAGACATCTTTCTTATGCTGGCAGGATCCAAGTCATAAATGCAGTATTGTTGTCATTGCATAACTTCTGGGGGTCAGTGTTCATTTTACCTCAGAGTGTGCTGAAGCTAGTAGATAAGAAGTGTAGAGAATTTCTGTGGGGTAGTATTGAGAATCAGAGGAAGATATCTTTGGTGGTCTGGGCTAATGTGTGTTGTCCTAAGAAGCAAGGAGGGTTGAATATGAAACAATGTTGGTTGTGGAATATAACGTTGGTTGGAAAGTTGATATGATTGTTCTTGCATAATAAAGAGCAGCTTTGGGTGAAATGAGTGCATGATATATATATGAGAGGGGAAGAAGATTTTTGGGCTCATGTACCACCTCAAGATAGTAGTTGGTATTGGAGACAGTTGCATAAGTTGAAGTTGGGTATGATGCACTAGTATGATCAGAATAGGTATTGTCTTACAAGTTGTGGCAACTACTCAGTATCCTTGAGCTATTATGCAGTGTTGGGTAGTAGGCCAAGGCTTGATGAAGCTGAACTGATATGGAACAAAGTAATGCTACCCAAACATAGAGTATTATTGTGGTTGGAACAGCAGCAGAAACTCCCTACTTGAGCAAGATTGATCAAAATAGGGATAGGATGTGAGGATGATGTGTGTGCGCGCTGTGTGGTGATCATAGACCTGAAGATGATGTGCATTTGTTTGTGGACTGTGTGTGAGCTAAGAAATTGTGGAAGGGTATCTGCACATGGCTTGACATTCATATGCAACTAGCTGATGTTAAAACAATTTTGAGTAGCCTGAAAAGAAAGCACTCGAGGAAGTTCAAAAGGGAAGTTGTCACAGCAAGTTATGGGGCCATGCTCTATCATATTTGGCAAGCTAGAAATGAGATAATATTTCAGAAGAAGAGGATGCAACACCAATTTGTTTTGCAGCTGATAAAGTCTGTAATTGTAGACTGAGTTAGCATGTTCAGAGGTTCAAAACCAACTAAGTGTAGTTTTTTCATTGATAGTTTCTGTATTTAGTGGACTGAGGTCTGATCTCTTGGCGCCTTGCTAGGTGGCTGAGGATTGGATGCTCTTAATTTGTATTCATTTTGTTGGTTATGGTAATATTCACATTTTATTTCTAAAAAAAAAAGTATGCTTCCATCTACAAAGAAAAGGAGAAGTAAATATAAAGGAAAACAAATAATAGAGTCTAAGCAAGAAGAAAGGAAAATTAAAATAGGATTTTTTAATCAAAGAAGATTGTGATGACATGGATAGAATCTAGTCATTTTTAATTAAAAGTTTTGGATTTAAATTTTAGATATGAAAAGAATATTTTATTAGAGAGGCTTCCCGCCTACGCACAGGCGGAGAGAGGGCACGACCTCCATTAACTTGGAAAAAAATAAATTATGTATATATATCTTGAAAAGCTAATATATATTTAATTGTTCACTTTCATGAACTTGGGCCTGACTGAAGCCGCTGGCATTGACTTAGGTTCAATATCAGATAGTGCTTTTCATTACAATTTTTGTTAATCATCCTGTTTTGCATAGCATATTGTGCCTCTAATGTAAACACAATTGATGTACATCCTGCAATTATTCATATATTTTCCACAACATTGTTCATTTTAAGTCTTTTCAACAATATTAATAGCTTCTATCCATATTTAACTTATATATTTGTAATTTCGCTACTGCTCTTATCAGTCTCACACAACCATTATCCCTCGTCATTATTGGTACTTTAGCTAGCATTTATATTACGATAATAGAATATACACCCTTGTTCTTTAAATCTTGAGTTAACCTTTAATAATATGAGACAAAAATATGAATTAATTAAAAAAGTTATTAAATTAGTCGACCTATAAAATAAATAAATATGAAAACTGAAAAACAGGGGCAAAAGTTATGAAAAATTAGAGACCAAAAAAATCCAATCTTGAGATCCAGTTGACGACAGCACGTCTGGAAACCAATTTAGTCAAATTGAGATACACCATAATTTCCTTTCCATACAACAGAATATAAGCATCTAAGAAAAAGAATGATGCAACTCTTCAAATTCTATAACAAAAATTGATCGAAAAAAATGGCAGCAGGCAATGCATATCTGGGCTCATTGAAACAAAGCTTTCATGAACAAACAAATAAACAAAGATTACTATCCACAAATGGATACTCCGAGTTGGGGGTAGGTGGTGGTTCATACACAGAAAATGAAAATTTTCTGCAACGAATTCGTAATCGAGTTTGTGATTACTGTAACAATGTCAAACAAGCTGCAATTAAAGCAGTTCAAATGGGTCGTAATGATCCGAGGAAGATTATTTTTTCTGCTAAAGTGGGTTTTGCTCTTGCACTCGTTTCGATCCTCATTTTTTTCAACGAACCAATTCCTTATATTGGTAAACACTCCGTTTGGGCGATTCTTACAGTTGTCGTTGTGTTTGAATTCAGCATAGGTATGTAACAATTTTGTGTTTTTTTGCATCAATTTTGCAGCTTTTACTCCCTCTGTCCCTCAATTTTTGTGGCACTCTCCCCTTATCGAGATTATACTGTGTAAAATTTGATCAATGTTTTAAAATGTATGAAGGGTTGAGACTTAAAGTATTTTTCGCATAGTTTTTGAATATCTAAATTATAATTTTAAAATATTGAGTTGATCTAATCCAGCTTAGCAAAAAAAAAAATGGTGGCATGTGTTTTGATAAATAGTTGGCTCGCAAAAAAGTGATATGTCAGGTGTGTTGTTTTTGGCCATTATCTCTTGAAAGATTTGTCAAATTGGCTCTTGAGAAATGATAAGTGCCATAAATTGGGAGGGAGTGAGTATATGTTTTGTTCAAGGGAAGGAAAGGGTTATTGTTAATTTGAGATTTTATAAATTAAATGTGTAGGTGCGACGCTTAACAAAGGATTTAATAGGGCTTTGGGGACATTATCTGCTGGAGGATTAGCTTTGGGCATTGCTGAACTGGCTCTTATGGCTGGAGAATGTCAAGAGATTGTGATTGTGATCAGTGTATTTATTGCAGGTTCGGCTTCAATTTTAGAATTTTAATTTACATCGAGAATGTCATAGAAATTTTATAATTGGTTTATTTATGAATCATGATGATAAAGGTTATGTATTCATTTTGTTTCTAACTTCATCGTGTTTTCTCTGTTTTTCTAGCTTAGAGATTGTAAAAGTGAAGTGAGAATCAATTAGTCAGTTGATCTAGCTAGAAACTTTGTCAAAACAGTAAGTGATTGAATATATCTGCAATATAAGTTAATAAATTTAAAAACAAAATCCAAATTGGACTGAAAATTAAAGTTTGACAATATGTCTAAGTTTCTAAATTTGATGCAACTTTAGCACATAATTCGTGTCCCTTTGTGAATTAGGGTTCAATTCTTGAACTGTTCAATGCAATGTGAACTATTACTTAATTTATGCTCTGAATAGAATTCATGACTTCAGAATATTGAAGGAGGCAAAAGGCCAAAATATCATAATCATGGTCCGAGGAGGCGAGGACATCAGCTTATGCAGAAAGGCGGGAACTTGCTTCTTCATATAATGTTTATATTAGAAGTTAAATTTGCAGTTATTTCACTTTTCTGCTTGGGCTAGAATTTTTTCGGAATATTGAGTTAGAAGGATTTCGAAATATAGGTGATTAGGAGCACAAATGGAACACGGAAAGAAATAAAGAGAGGATCTTCTTCCAGCCTGGCAATTGAGTGACATGAGCAGTAAACTGGAGAACAAAAGGAAGAAGTCTAAGAATCTGACCTAATATCTCCTCAAAATACACTCCTATATTAGGCGCAACTAAAGCTTCAACGATAACTAAGTAGACCAAAGCATAAATCTCCACTCTTGAATTGAGTGAACCTCTTAATACATTAAGGCCCCTCCGGTTCTAATTTCGTAAAGAAAAATCAATCACTCTAGTACCTTTGATAAAATGCTTTGTTCAATAGCTTATTGAAAAAAGTTGCATTAATTTATATTTCAAGAATATCACACATATCTATTAAGTGGTTCAAAGTAAAGGAAATTTTTTTCAGCTTCTCTTACCTCCCACGTACCTTACGCATCAATGTCACAGCCAGAATCACCTTTTTTCTTCTTGCATCATGTATAAGCTTTAAATGGGCCATTGAGAGGAAGAGTTTGCATGATACAACATGGGATAAAGCAATATGAAACTGTACTATATGTGTTCCTTGTACCCTTTGGTGAAAATGTGTGTGTATATATATTTTGGAGGAAATTACTTCTGTACTACTCTAATCTCTACATTTTTCTCTTTCATTCAGGATTTGGCGCGACTTATTTGAAACTGTATCCTGCACTGAAGCAATATGAATATGGATTCCGGGTCTTCTTATTAACATATTGTATAGTGCTAGTATCGGGGACTTCGGATTTTGTTCAGACAGCTGTTTCTCGATTGTTGCTAATTGGGGTTGGAGCCGGTGTTTGTTTGGTTATAAATGTCTGCCTCTACCCCATTTGGGCTGGTGAAGATTTGCACAAGTTGGTGGTGAAAAATTTTAAGGGTGTCGCTACTTCTTTGGAAGGTGAAGATTCTTTCATCTCGTCTTGACACAACATAAACATGATATGCTTGACTGATATCTGACATGCTTCTTTTTTAGGTTGTGTCAATGACTATTTGCAATGTCTTGAATACGATAGGATACCATCAAAAATTCTTCTTTACCAGGCATCCGATGATCCTGTCTACAGTGGTTACAGGGCTGCTATAGAGTCCACCAACCAAGAAGATTCTCTGGTAAACCTATGTTACTATTGATGCTTAACTGTGAATATTTTATATTTCCTCCATTCCAAGTTGAATGTCCCATTCTGGTACAATATCATGTTAAGGTCTGAAAGTGTTCAACTTTAAATGGTTATCATGTGGAGGCTAGAATGTTTTGTGTATTAAAGAAGTTGAAGAATAAGGTAGCACATGCAACTTAATAGTGTAACTTTACATAATTTTGGACGGAAACAGAAAAAGGATGAATTTGGACATTCATAAGGGATGGTGGAACAACACCTATTTTCTTGGGTTGCTAATTTTAGTATCCTGGTTCAGTTAGCTTTTGCTGTGTGGGAACCTCCTCATGGACGTTACAGAATGCTCAATTATCCTTGGGGTGAATATGTCAAAGTCAGTGGTGCACTAAGGCACTGTGCTTTCATGGTCATGGCAATGCATGGGTGTATTCTTTCGGAAATACAGGTATGGCTTTTCTAACTTTTTTAACCTAGCGTAAAGCAATATGCAGCACAGATGTTCATCTTATTATTTTATATTCCATAAATTTGAAGCCTAGCTCATATCTATCACTTAACTTCTTTTTTCCGTTTTTAGTCTGATATGGAATTAGGCAGCTTATGAATAATGCATAGGAGTATTTTAGATGTATAGGAGAGAAGTACTTAAATTATTCAGCATACTCGGGCTGTCCAGTTCTACATAATTTTTTTCTAATGGTGGTGTGGGGGTTAGCTAGTGTGCACCTCGGCTATTCCACCAACACCATGTACTTGCTACCTCACATCAACATAGGTATTGGGCAACTTTGCCCACCAACGTTTAGGCAGATAGAAAAAGATCACCTAGCGTGTTAGATTTGAACCCTGGTCTCTAATGTTTTCACCCACTTTATTGATTGCTAGACCACAGCCTTGGGTGCAGTTCCAAGTAACCATGATTAGGAAATGGTAGATACATAGGAATTATGCTAAAGTTAGTACTTGTCGAGGGGTTTGCGATCCCTCTATGGGAAAAACACGAAAGGTGTGCACAGAACTATTTATTCATTTTTAATCAGATGAAAACTCAATTGATTCTTCAATACTAAATTCTCAGATTGTTGACATATCTGATTAGTTAAGTATATTGACAGGTCTTATTTGTTTAACTAACCTATTTGGGGATAAGAACTCAACCGTGGAACTGCATTTCTGGTGTTCTATTTCGTAAAGTATTCAGAGTTTGCTCCTGTTTTTTTATAATTTTACGGAGTAGTCAAATATTGGCCATAATCATTTTTGTGTTATTCTCAAAGATTAAACACCATTTCCACTGGATTGTTCAATAAATTTTAAAATTACTTACTGAAAAGATGCCCATCTCAGATCCAAAGATCACTTGAGGAGCGCTTAAACCTTGAAACTGGTTGAAGCTTAGGTTGAACATTTGGCCTTCAATACAAACACCAAGGCACTGAGGCTTTTCGCTTCTTGAGGGTGGCAGGAAAAAGGAAACCTAAGGGAGGGCTAGAATCAATCACGGCCAGCTACACCAAATCTTTAATTTAAGGATATATTTTATGCTATTTATGAAATTAAATAAATAGTACTCCCTCTGTCCCAATTTATATGATGTAGTTCGACTAGGCATGATGTTTAAGAAATAATGGAAGACTTTTGAATCTTGTGGTCTAAAACAAGCCAAAGATATTTGTGTGGTTATAGATTTCTCGTTAAGCGTAAAAGGTAAAGTTTAAAGTTAAATTGCTGCCAAATAAGGAAATGTGTCATTCTTTTTGGGACTGACTAGAAAGTAAAGTGTGTCATATAAATTGAGACAGAGGGAGTAACTTTCTTTGGATCTTGGGCAGATAGAGAGAATCGAATCCGCATAACAAAGTGATACATAATTACTGACATAGATATGAATGAATGTTTTAATGATCAGGAGTAATAAATTAGAAATTTAGCATAAGAAGACCAGTCACTCAATACTTTGAACTACATCTTGACATCTAAATTAGAAAGTTTAACTGGTTGAACTTTTTTCGTATAATTTATATGTAATTTTTTTTTTCTTCATTAGCACCTTTCTTCGCTAAAGCCCATGCTTTAAATTGCACTTTGTACTTAATGCTCCATCTGGTCTTGGTGCGTGCTTTTCACCTTTGATACCTCCGGCAGATATTATCAATTGTGTATCATTTCTAAATCCCAGCTTAGCTGAACACCCTTGCATTTGGCTGTAGCTTTCCCTTCTTTCATTTAGCAAATTTTCTTTTTGCAAATAAGTATCCTAAAAATGTTGAGATGACTTTTATCTGTTAGTGTCATCCTTTTGCTACCTAAACAGTTTGAAGGGAGCTTCTAATGAAGTATTTATACAGAAAACCTCTTAATGTTAGCTTCAACTTAAGTAACATGACACAATTTTCATCTAGCGCGATGGCAGTTTACTGAGCACTTTTAGAAATTCTCTAATCCAAACATATATCATCACGCAAATCAGATTATATTTGGATATCGGTTCAATGATGAATCTTCCAAGTTTTGCATTGTTAGATCTTACTTTAGACAAATAATGTGTTCTCTTCAAAGTTCAAAGATATGGAAGTGATCTCGTAAATACAGTTTCTAGGTTCTCTACTTAATAGAAATAACATATATGTTTATCTCCGTTTTAATATCTAAAACTAAAAAGTCAAGAACTCTTGCCTATTCATCAGTGACAACTAGCTGCATAAAATATATGAAACTGATTTTGGAGCTATATTTCCTGTTTGAACTTGTTATGGTCCTGTTATTGATTTTAGATTAAAAAGATTAAGAATTTATGATATCTTTGTGCAATTTTTTTTCTTATAGGCAGCATCTGAATTGAGGCGGACTTTTATGAAGGAGATTCAGAGAGTTGGGACTGAAGGAGCTAAAGTGATACGGCAGCTTGGGGAGAAAGTAGAAAAGATGGAGAAACTAAGCCCTGGAGACCCTCTCAACAAAGTTCATGAGGCTGCTGAGGATCTTCAATTGTTGATTGACCAAAAATCTTATCTTTTGGTCAATGCAGAGAATTGGGAAAGTGCAAAAAGACCTAAGAAATTTGAAGATCCTGAACGCCTTCAAGAACTGAAGGACAATGAACCTAAACCCATGGTAATTAACTCCCTTAGCGAAGCTACTCTCCATCTAAGGTCTGCTCACACATTGAAACACGTGGATACTCTTAATCCAAATGTAAGTGTCAACTTTCCTACTTCACAATGGGGTTCCTCAGCAGATGTGTTCGCACAGCAGACGATGTGGCCTTCACGGCTTTCACTTATTGGAGATGTGATTTTAAACGAACGCGAAGTACGGACTTTTGAAAGTGCTAGTACATTGTCACTGGCAACATTTACTTCCTTGTTGATTGAGTTTGTTGCGAGGCTTCAGAATCTTGTAAATGCATTTCAAGAGCTCAGTGAAAAGGCAAAATTTAAGGAACCTGTAGATGCAGCTGATACAAAAGAGGTAGCTACTATTTGAGGCAGGTTATTGTAATGGTTCCTGCTTTTAGGATAGAGGAAACCTTCTTTCTGCTGTTCAGTGTCACAATGCTTTAATTGTGCCACCGCCAGTCACAAAGATGTTATCTACCAGAAACTTACATGTTATGTTTTGGCTTGGAATGAAAACTATTCTTTTGGAGATGTTTTGAGATGATTATGTATACTATACTAAAGTTAGAGCAATGTCAAGAAGAGGCTTCTGTTCTGCAGCATGTTTTCAGAGCCTGTATGAACTAGTGAATCCAAGAGATAAAAAATCTTCTTGACCCACAAAGTGTATTAGTGCATGAAGAAGAGTACATGTATCTTTATGTACATTTAATGTTTGTACTTGTTTTTGATGAATCTGTAAAGCAGTCGAGATTTAAAGAACATTAGCTGGATAATATGTTCTTGTCATGATGTGCAGATTGCATCCCTAAAAGATGCTTTGAGAATGACCTGCATGAATTATTAAGTATTTGCCAAGCTATAGAAGTTGCCAATCTAGTCATTTTTATTGCAAGTTTGTGATTTTAAACACCCTAAAGAAGAGGTGAGAAAGAAATTACCACCATAAATAACATTAATGTGTAACTTTATTCGTGTGAATTATTAACCTCCTGCTTCTTTGTTTAGTCTCCTTTTGTTTCTTTTCTGTTTTTGGTTTTCCACCCGGTGTCCGGTACTCGTATTGGAGTCCGACTATATCTGGATTTGAGCTGTGTACCAGTGAAGATTGAAGGCACCGTCTGGAGCTCAGTCTTGCTATTTTAGCAAAGCCTAACGCGGTGAAAATTCATTTTTAACCATAAAGAATACAGAGTCATTTGCTGGTGTAAGAACAACTGGTTCAGTGTACATCTATAAACTACCTAAAGAAATACTTACAGGGAAGCAAAAGAAATAAAGACATTGAAGTAAAGAAGAAATAAAAATTACACAAGAAATATAGTTTTGGAGCTCTGAGTTGTTGCATACATATATTCAGGTTTTACGGTAAAGAGTTGTTCCACTATTGAAGCTACAGTCTACAATATGTAACATATGTGATCTTTTTGGATATATATTCAGTCAGAGGGAAAGCATAAATTTTTACTTTTATAAATATAATATCACTTTATATTCCCTCCCGTAAATAATAAGTGTCTTTTGACCTTTTATTTTGATTCAAAATAAATGTTAATTTACATAATCAAAAAGGTGTTAATGGTTCTCTTTCAAATTTACTCCTATTAAGATGTGAGTTTTTATGTAAATATTTTTTTTAAAATAAGTATTATTTAATTAAGGATAAGTTAGTCAAAATAACTGGGTTTTCTTTCTAGGAGTTAAGTAGAATGAAAAGTATCCCCATACCAAAGGTTCTACCTTTTCTTGTGTGTTGGAGTATTTTCATAAAGAGTGTGCTAAATGCCAAAAGAATACGTAGTATTATAGACCGGAGGGAGTAGTGTTTTGGAACAAAATTATCACAGATATTGTTCAGTAGCCCAAGGACAAATGTTAATTACAATTACGAATTTTAAGAAGGACGAAAAATCTCAGCGAACAACATAATAAATGAACAATAATTGTGGATAACTGAGCAAGTACAGAGTTGGTTTGTTCCTAATGTTTTTAGATCTAAAATTGAGGCTATTGACCTAATGGTTAGTCAGCAATGGTGGTGTTGGTTCAGGTAGGAAAGCAACTACGTCAAAATTCTAAGGCTGCGTTTGAATTGAAGTTCTGTTTTGAAAGTTTGGAAAAAGTATTAGATTGAGTTTTCCACGATTTTCACACAATTTTTCAAAATATTCAAAAACTTAATACAGGTTTAACAGAAATGATGCTAGTGTCCTAAATTAAGTGATAAATTAAGGTGAGAATGTGTATTAACTATTAAGTGTTAACAATGAATTAGTGATTGAAAGAAATAATCTCTTGATTATTTTCATTAATGAATAAGTCTATATATACAATATACAATATCTAAATATGAAAAAACATATTCCTACTATAATACTAATATCCTAATTACACTTGTACAAGGATTCTACAAAATATGGTAAGTAACCTAAATATACATAAGTTGTCCTCGAGATACACAGTTTTGGTTTCTATCACACTCCCGCAGTCATAGCGGGCAGTTGTCGTACGCTGAGACTGTCCCTAAAATCTTCAAACAGAACCAAGGAAGACACTTAGTAAAGATGTCAGCAATTTGGTACCTTGAAGGGACATGCAAGACACGTACTTGTCCACGAGCTACCTTTTCGCGAACAAAATGAATATCCATCTCGATATGTTTAGTGCACTGATGTTGGACCGAATTCCAAGAGAGATAGACTGCACTAACATTATCATAGTAGACCAAGGTAGCTTTCTGAATAGGAAAGTGAAGCTCTAAAAGTAGATTGCGCAGCCAACATGACTCAAACACCACATTGGCTACCCCTCTATACTCGGCCTCCGCACTGGATTGTGATAATGTAGCCTGGCGTTTTGCCGACCAAGAGACCAAGTTATCACCAAGAAACATACAATAACCAGATGTCGACCGTCTGGTATCTGGACATCCACCCCAATCAGCATCTGTATATGACACGAGAGTAGAGACGGAGGATGGATATAAATGTAATCCATAATCAAGTGTGACATGTATGTTTCGTATAATGCGTTTGAGCGCATGCATGTGCTCAATACGCGGATCATGCATAAATAAACACATATGTTGTACTGCATAATTAATATCTGGTCTCGTGAAAGTAAGATACTGGAGAGCCCCTACAAGACTACGATAGTGGGTGAGATCCTCTTATGGTGTGCTAGAAGTATCACTCAGCTTCGATTTGGTATCAACCGGAGTATAAAATGACTTGCAAGATGACATGTCAGCTCTCTCAATAATCTCAGTCGCATACTTCTTCTATGATAAAAATAGACCACATGCATGACGAGTGACATCTATACCCAAAAAATAACTCAAGGGCCCTAAGTCTTTCATAGCAAATTCTGAACTAAGAAGAGACATGATAGACTTGCGCAAATTATCAAAGGAGGCAGTCAAAATTATATCATCCACATATAACAGAATGTATGCTAGAGAAGCACCACGACGATAGATGAACAGAGAATGATCAGACGTGCTGTGAGAAAACCCAATAGTAGACATATAATCTGCAAACCTTTTATACCAAGCTCGTGGGGTCTACTTAAGCCCATACAAGGACTTTTTCAGCAAACATACATGATGAGGATATTTGGGGTCCTTAAAACCCAAGGGCTGATGCATGTAAACTGTCTCATTAAGATCACCGTGTAAGAAAGTATTTTCACATCCAACTGATGAATGGACCATGCTTACGAGAGAGCCTGACTAAGAACAATGCGAATGGTAGCCGGTTTGACCACCGGACTAAACGTCTCACCACAATCCACGCCAACCTGTTGAGTTTTACCATCACCTACAAGACGGGTCTTATGCCTCTCAAACGAACCGTTAAAATTTTCCTTATGAGTAAAAATCCATATAGACCGAATAATATTGACACCAGTCGGACTGGGCACCAACTCCCACATCTTATTTTTAATAAGAGCATTATATTCATCATCCACGGCTATTTTCCAATTCGGGTCATGAAGGGCAAACACTAAGTTACGTGGTAGGGGTGATTTAGTGACATTAGAATGTAAATTAAAATGACGTTTAGGTTTAAAAATACCCCTTTGGCTACGAGTAATGGGCCCTTGACTCGGAATAGAAATTAACTGGATCTGGAACGTTGGCGAACTACCTCGGGACTGGTCAACAGGCAGTGGGCCTGCGGCCGTGATCTTTGGGTCGGGCGGGTAATTTCTTGGGGCGGCGGCTGGAAAATTCGGAGGTATTTGGGCCGGCGAGGTATTTGGGCTTCAATGAGTGATGGTCCCAATAGGAGGAATTATTGGGCCAACAGGCAGTGGACCTGCTGGCCGAGAAATAATGGTTGATGGGCCTGGGTCACTGGATGGTGCGGTAGGGAGAATATTTGTGCCAGCAGGAAGTGGTCCTATTGGCAGATGTGACTCACGGGTAGAGTGGGCCCACTGTTGTAGAATATACGGGAAGGGAGTATCGTCCAAAAAATTATAAGTACTAGACATAGATTTAGACACTTGAGCAAACGGGAATTGAGTTTCATAAAAAATAACATGGCGACTAATTATGATTTTATTAGAAGATAAATTAAAACATTTGTAACCACGATGATTAGACGAAAAACCTAAAAATACACAAGCGGTAGACCTAGCTTGAAGTTTATTAATTGTAGTGGACAGAAAAAATGGATAGCACAAGCACCCAAACACCCTAAGATGAGAATATGAGGGATCTTTATTGTAAAAAAATTTAAGTGGGGATTGATATGCTAAACCTTTGTTAGGGAGAATGTTAAGGAGGTAGGTTGCCATTTGTAACGCATGATGGCAAAAAGATGAGGGTAATGAAGCATGGGCTAGTAAGGTTCGATAATATTATTAATGGTATGAATTTTTCTTTCGGCCTTCCCATTTTGCGAGGACGTATGAGGACAAGAAAACAGAAAAGATATGCCACGGGTGTCACAAAATTCCCGAAATGGCTCATTATCATATTCCATACCATTATCACATTGAATGTTTTTAATTTCCCGTTCAAATTGGGTACGGATGAAAGCTCTAAATTTTAAGAATGTGGAAAAAAATTGAGATTTTTAGACAAAGGAAAGGTCCATAAAAAATTAGAATAATCATCCAAAAATAAAGTATAATAACGATGACCCAAAGAACTCAAAACGGGAGATGTCCATAAATCACTATGAATAATGTCAAAGGGCATCGACGTATTAGAAGTAGAGGTGACAAACGGTAATCTAATATGTTTCCCTAGAGGACAAGAAGGACAAATATGAGTACTATGCGTACTCTTACAATCAATGAAATTATTATTTTTAAGAGAAGAAATAATAGACGACCCCGGATGACCCAAACGGGCATGCCACAAGGAAGGAGCAAGAGCGGCAAATGTGGAAGGTGTGGCTTATCTCGTGGAAATGGTGGTGGTGGTGATTGGATAAAGCTCTCCCCGACTATTACACCTCATTAGAGGTATTCCCGTCTTGAAATCCGTTACATAAAATCCAAAAGGATCAAAGTTAACCGAAACTCAATTATCAATTGTGAATTTTCGGACATACACCAAATTTTTAATTAAGTGAGGGCATGAAGGACACTTTAGAGGACGAGAGGTGGATGGGGGGGGGGGGGATTTGTGTGATCATAACCACGAATTGGAATTGAATTGTCATTATCAACAATTATGCCACGATTTTGGCTCAAATTGAAATAAGAGGAGAGATTACCTTGCGCGGACGTCATATGAGAAGTGGCTCTAGTGTCCATGTACCAATTTATGTCCGGGGATTTAATCCAAGTGTATGCATCGCAGCCTCGATATCTGTGGGTGTTGGAACTGATGTTGGGCCCGCAATCGTGAAGGCCTGCTGACAAGGTCCAACAACCGACTGGCTGGACTGAAACTGCTGCGAATTGGGCCTCTGCTGGCTGACCCAATTCGCTTGGTAACTTCTTTGGGAATTGCGGTGGGCCTCTGCTGGCTAGCCCAATTCGCTGGGTAGACTGCTGGAACTGGAAAGGGGTAATTGGGCCAGTTGGGTCATTGCTCGGCCCTTTCGATCGGCGGCAACGTTGGCACACCGCGCACGACCCAAGTTGCGGTTGCCTCTATCGCCGCCACCACCACGACCCCACCGCCGCCACCGTTGCCGCCGTATTCTTGCCTTTGCCGCGGCCGCCGCCTTTTCCGTCGGACTTCAATTTCGACCCCATTTTCCACCCCCGTTGTTCCAATTTGGAGTGAAATTAGCCGAAGATGATGGAGAGTAGGAATTTTGTGGGAGGCCGCCATCATGGCGCAAGTTGCTCCAGTTGCGGCTTTTTTAGCCAACATTGCCTCTTCAAGGGTAAGCATAGACCGTGCTTGATAAATGGAGGAAAAGGGTTGCTTGACGAAGAAGAGTCCCAACACCATTATCGGCCTCGGATAGGCCAGCAACCATCTAAAGAACAAGACGATCATTCATGACGGGCGCACCAACGATTTTTTAGTTGATCCGCCAATTCCTTCAACCTTTTACAATAAGCTGAGACATTTGGAAAATCCTCCATAGTGACATGGGAGAATTCCTGCTCAAGAGTGACAACAAGAAATTTTTTGTTATCTTGGAATATATCACGCACCCTATTCCAAGTATCCACCATCGTGGCGTCGGGTTCAATAATCGTCTGCAAAAGGTCCGTAGAGATAGTGGAATATATCCACTGGAGTACGGTAGGATCAAGAATCATCCATAACACAGAGTCATCATTGGCGGTAGGCACCTTCTCCTTACATGTATCCGCAGGGATGATGTGGTGAAAGACTTGATGCGAGCGTGCGTGAACTTTAAATAATTTTGTCCATGTCGCGTATTGGACGTTTTCCATCTCAGGAACGATAGGGATGTGGCTTTTGATGTTGGAAACGGTAAGGGCATGATGAAACGTGTTCTTTGAGGTAGACATAATGAAAGAATAAGAGGAGAATTAGGGATTAGGAAGAAAATTTGGGAAGAGGAAAATATTTAGAAGAAAAAAAGTGTCGGAATTGTGGATTCCGAGGGTGCTAGGCGGCGGAAGTGTAGTTGGGAAAAGGAAATTTTGCCCTAGACTTTTGATACCATGAAAGAAATAATTCCTTGATTATTTTCATTAATGAAGAGGTCTATATATACAATATACAATCTCTAAATATGGAAAATCTTATTCCTACTATAATACTAATATTCTAATTACACTTGTACAAAGATTCTACAAAATATGGTAAGTAATCTAAATATACATAAGTTGTCTGTGAGATACACGATTTTGGTTTCTATCCGTGATAATCATATGTGGAAAGACATATGTCAAATATGTATTAGATTGGTGGAATCACTAGGTAAGTTCCTACGGTATACCTTATTATTGTTTTTTCCTTCTATCCCTCATCTCCTTTTTCTTTATAGCCATTGCAAAACCAAAAAAAAAAATCCTTTTAACTTGCATATGTTAGCTTAAATCTTGGATAAATTCGTGATATCATTCGCATTAATCACAATTTTTATGCTTTCTTGATTTCACTGCGGGGATATACTCAATAATCCCTTTCATTAGTAGAGCTATTGGCTCGAATTAGTCTATACATCCTTCAAATGATCGAGTCTATATTTCATGTGAATAGAAGAAATTGTAAAAATGTATAGTTTGAATCAGAAAGTAATTAAATACTCATATGCAATCCAATCAATAATTATGCGTGAATTCCCTTCCCTTAATCCAGTCAATAATCTGTCAGGAAAAGTAGTTCTTTGAGCTTTGAGAGTTGTACGTGATATGCTATTAAGGCCACATGCATGCTAGTAACTTTTAACATTTTACAATTTATTCCAGTATAGTCCCTCTATTTTTGCAAATACTCCTTTAATTTATTGAATTAGTTTTATTACATGTCTTATTTTGCTTTGGCGAGTCGTTATTAGAGGTGTTCATGATCTGGTTTGACTCGGTTTTTTGTAAAACCAAACCAAATCAATTAATTCGGTTTTTTTAATATTCAAACCAAATCAAACCAAACCAAATCATTATACTATAAATTCTACCGGTTTCGATTTTGTTGATTTTATCGGTTTGATTTGGTTTGGTTTTTGCGATTTTTTCCCCGGATATTAAGGATGTATTTTATAATGCAATAAAGTTGATACAAGTAAGGTACATAAGGACAAAGCAAGTGAAGCTAATTCGACACACAAAAAATCGTCATTCACTACATGGAGTGAAAAAGTACGCTTAGAAACTTAACGAATTTTGTAACAAGATCAAGATTTATAACTTGTTCTTTAACATGAGAACTGCGGCTTCTTGTGAATCAAAATTTGTACCTAGTTAAGTGATATATGCAAAATCAACAGAAAATAAAAGAAGTCGGAGCAAATTAGCCATACAAGAATACCACTAGGAATCAAGTGGATATCAAAATCAAAATTAAATCTTGCGGTTCACACAACTACTCAGTAGCCAAATATCTAGTAATCTTAATACTCTCTTTTCTAGTATTGGAACTTGCCATGGTAAGATATGCTTTTCATTTAGGATCGAGGTAAAGAATCATTATTGTCGTGGAACCATTAGTAGCTATGTTGCTGAAATTGCTTTTCAAGAATAACATTTCCAATTTCTCTAAGGTTTTCATATATAGTTGCATTCTTTTTGACATTAAATGTCATGTAATCAAACACAAACATTGCAGACAAAAGATAGCCAACAATCTATTCCTCGAAACCATATTGTAGAATAGTGTAAATCTCCTTGATAGAGTTCTATTATTAATGTAATATATATAGAGTATACAATTGTAGTCCTAATAAAATTAGGATATTTATTTTACCATAATTATAATTGTAGTCCTAATAGAATTGGGATCTCTATTTTACCACAATTACATTAATTACACTAAATAATAATTACAGAATATATTGTGAATATATATGGAATATATTCACTATCTCACCCCCTCAGTCGGAGCGGGAGGAGGCCGGACGTTGAGACTGAATCTGAAGTCAAGGAACAGTTGCCGAGGAAGCCCCTTTGTGAAGATATATGCGTACTGATATGAAGAAGGAACATGCAACACCCTAACGTGACCCATTGCAACCTTCTCACGAACAAAGTGAATATCCATCTTAATATGCTTGGTTCGCTGATACTGAACCGGGTTATGAGACAAGTAGACAGCAGATATGTTATCACAGTAAACCAAAGATGCCTTACGTATGGGACAATGAAACTCAAGAAGGAGATTTCAGAGCCAACATAGCTCGGCAATAACGTTTGCAACGCCTCGATATTCTGCTACTGCACTCAAACGAAAAAGTGTGGCTTGTCGTTTGGCAGACCATGATATGATATTGTCCCTAAAAACACACAATAGCTGGATATAGAGCGATGGGTGTCCGGACAGCCTGCCCAATCTGCGTCTGTGTAGGAGAGCAATCTAGTCGGTGTCGAGGGATATAAATGAAGTCCATAGTCAAAAGTGTCCTTAATGTGCCGAATGATACACTTAAGAGCTGTAAAATGAGGCTCCCTAGAAGCATGCATGAACAAGCACACCTGCTGAACCACATATGCAATATTTGGCCGAGTGAATGTGAGATACTGAAGAACACCTGCGAGACTCCTATAAAGAGAGGGATCATTGACCGGATCCCCATCATCTACATTGAGTTTGGACTTGGAGTCGACGGGAGTGGGAATAATCTTACAATTTGCCATTTTAGTCATGTAGACGATCTCCTCTGCATACTTACACTGACACAAGAACATGGCCTCTGCAGACCTGGTCACTGATATCCCCAAAAAATACCTCAACTTACCCAAGTCAGTCATAGCAAATTCGAACTTGAGTAGATTAATGATCTCGTGCTTCAGGCCATCTGAAGTGGCTGTCAGAATAATATCATCCACATATAACAAAAGGTAAGATGTGTCAGTACCTCGATGAAAAATAAATAATGAATGATCACTCTTGTTGCACACGAAACCAATATGTATGATGTATGTAGCAAAACGCTCATACCAAACCACGGGGGCTTGTTTCAGCACATATAGCGACTTACAAAGATGACAAACATGATGAGGAGCCTCCAGATGCACAAATCCTGGCGGTTGATGCATATAGACAGTTTCTTTCAAATCCCCATGTAAGAAAGCATTATTTATATCAAGCTGGTGAATAGGCCAATTCTTCCCCATAGCAATGCTCAAAACTATGCGGATGGTAGTTGGCTTAACACTAGGCTATAAGTCTCACCACAATCAACACCCTCCTGTTATCCTGTGCCATTTGCCACAATTCTGGCCTTGTAACGTTCAAGGGCACCATTATCTCTAAACGTATGATGAAATAGCCATATATAGCGGATTACATTCACCCCCTCAGGTCGCAGAATAAGATCCCAAGTGCGCTGTGAAGTAAGCGCATTAAACTCCTCTCGCATGGTCGCATCCCAATTCGAGTCAAGTTTGGCTAAGGTTGGGTTTTTATGAATGTGTGGGATGGTTTGAGTTGACAGGTTAAAGTGAATTTTTAGTTTGAAAATCTCGCGTTGTGCACGAGTTTCCATGCGGTAAGTGGGGACGGTCACATGTGGGGTAAGGGGTTGGGTGGTAACGGGCAGGATTGGGAAGTGGGGTCGGGACTGGTTAGTAGTGACGGGCAGTGGGACTGGGTCGGGGCTGGGCAGAGTGGCGGGTAGGTTTTGGCGGGCAGTGGGGTGGGGTCGATGGGATGGGTGGTTGGATGGTCGAAAGTTGCGGATTTTGTAGTGTATTTTAGAGTAGATGGGAGGTGTCTGAGTCATCAAGGAAACCATAATCAGTGACTCAAAATTTTTTGGATGTTGTTAAATGAGAAGACATACTCAACAAACGTGACATGGCGTGAGATTAAGATTTTGTTTGTGGATATCTTATAGCACAAGTACCCCCCTATGGTTTGACGGGAAACTGAGAAAGACGCACAGAGTGGAGTGAGGTGCTAATTTGTGAGGGACCGTGGATGCCAGATTTGGGTAACAAAGACAATCGAAAATTCGAAGGTGATCATAGGAAGGGATCCGACGGAAGAAAATTTCAGTGGGTGCCCTATTTTGAATCGTACGGGTAGGTAAGATATTAAGAATGTATTCTACCATTTTTAATGCATAAATCCAAAAGGTATGGGGGAGAGACGCATGAAAAAGAAGAGTACGAATCATGTTGTTAATGGTGCGTAGAATTCTTTCGGCTTTACCATTTTGAGGGGAAATATGGGGGCAGGAGAAACGGAAAACCATGCCATTAGCCGCACAAAAATTATGAAAGTGGGAGTTATTGAACTTACGACTATTATCACATTGAAACGTTTTAATGTCTTTTTCAAATTGCGTTTTAACTAATGTACGAAATTCAAGGAATTTGGAGTAAACTTGAGACTTAAGTTTAAGCGGATAGAGCCAAAAGAAGTGAGAGAAGTCATCCAAGAATACCAAATAATATTTATGACCTAGGTTGCTGATTATAGGAGATGTCCATAAATCTGCATGAATAATATCAAAGGCAGAGAAAGTAATACTTGAAGAAGACGTAAATGGAAGTCTAACATGTTTCCCTAGATGAAAAGACGAGCAACTATGGACAATGTTCCATTTATTACATTGGATTAACTTGTGGTTTCTAAGAAAATAAAAAATATGGACTCCGGGATGTCCAAGTTTGCTATGACACGTTGAGGAGGAGATGTCAGCTAGAGATGTGGGAGGATTGATACTGGCAGTGGACGTGGATAGAAAATGATAGAGATCCCATTCACTATTGCATCTTGTAAGAAGTTTCCCCGTACGTAGGTCCGTTATAGAAAAACCAAATTGGTCAAAATTAATGAATACAGAATTATCGGTGGCAAATTTTCTGACAGAAATTAGGTTCTTGATAATGTTAGGGGTATATAGGACATTTTTAAGAGACAAGTGGGGATGCAGTGGTGGGGTTAGTGTGTGGCCAAACCCTTGAATTGGAATGCGATAACCATTTCTGACCATAATAGATTGAAGAGTATTTAAATTACGCAGTTGAGGAAGATTACCATAATTGTTGGTGAGGTGAGACGTGGCGCCCGTATCCATATACCACACATTATCGGGCTGCTAAAATTTTAAAGAACCGAAAGTAAGACCCAAATCCGTTGTACTGAGACTGGGCAATTGTTGTTGGGCCGCTGTGTAGTGGGCCTGGTGGTTGGACAGGGCTCAGTGGTGTTGGGCCGCCTAGTAGCGGGCCTCGAGAGTGGCCATTGTTGTTGTTGGGCCTGGCCTGGAACTGGACTGGGGGACATTGTCCACTGTGGCTGGCCGCGGTATAGTGGGCCTCGGCAGTGCCCACTGTTGCTGTTGGGCCTTGCCTGTGAACTGGGCTGGTCGACGGGGCCCAATGCCCGAACTGTTGCCAGGGACGTGGGCTGGCCCACTGAGTCGGGCTGCAGGTGACGCCATGAGAATATCAGAAATTTAGTAGAGAAAAAAATGTAGAACTGTCGTATATCAGTTGTATACGGGTAGTATATGAAGGCAGAGATGGTATATCAGTTGTATATATAAAATATATTAATTACAGAATATATTGTGAATATATATAAAGGTTATTGATCTTAAGCCCAAACCAGGAACTGTCAAGTTCGTTGTTCTTCACCTTCTCTTTGACAAGGATATGGCTGCTCATTCAGCCTCTGATTTTGGTGGCTGTAAGGCTGTAAATTTGGCTCTAGCTAAGTACATGCAAGTAATTTGGGGAGGAAGGGTCATCAACTCTCAATTTACTGATGAAGAATTAAGGAGCCAAGGACGGTGCCCATTGACCCTGAAGAAGTTGGATTGCTACTGGCAGCTTTGGGATTTGACAACAGCACTCGAAATCTTTCTAGGGAGGAATTTTTGGCTCTTCACCCCATTTAGAATAGTATAAATCTCCTTGATGGAGTTCTATTATTAATGTAATATATATATAGTATACAATTATAGTCCTAATAGAATTAGGATCTCTATTTTACCATAATTACAATTGTAGTTCTAATAAATTGAGATCTCTATTTTAACATAATTACACTAAATAATAATTACATAATATATTATGAATATATATGGAATATATTTACTATCACATATAATGCACATATAGTCACATCTCCTAATAACTTAATTCACATGAAAATGCCTCTCATTCTTTCTTGATTTTAAATTTGTAATATATGGAGGCAATAACTTCTTATGGTTAACCTACTTAGGCTAATTGTATTGGAATCATCATGTTATAATGTAAATCAAGAACTTACAACTCGTGAGATTTCATATAGGCTGCAGAGGACCAGAATCGAGCAGAGATATATAAAAAGCAATGTATTCTATCAATGATAATCTCTAAACAATAAATCAATATCCTCGCAAGGGGAGAAAAAGAGAATATAAGGATAAAGAAAGAGAAGAAGAAAAAAAAGATATGCATAGAGTAAATTACCGGAACTTAGATTGCAACTTCAACCTTCATTATACCGAGAAAGCTTCTGTGATTTGTTTAAGACTTAGGTGTTAACTTTTATCTTCTTTAATTCTATTTTACCTTCGGGAAAAAAAAAATTATCAAACTTACGGGCTAGGGAAAATGAATGGATCAGATTTTACATTCTAATTATTTAAATTAGTATTGGACTTCTAATTAATATCTAATATATATAATATTTAAAATATGTATATATTTATTGGTTTGGTTTGACTCATTTTTTTTGTTTAACACCAATCCAAACCAAATGTTATCGATATTTAAAAATTTAAAATCAAATCAAATCAAGCTAATTTTTTGTTTGTTAAGTCGGTTTGACTTGATTTATCAGTTCGAATCAATTTTTCGGTCTCATTTGAACACCCCTAGTCGTTATGACTTATGAGCCTAAGACCTCCATATTAATAATGTTGTGTAATGGAGAAACACTTTAATGAACAAAAATAAATTCAGATTGCTTCACCTATTTTCTCTTCTCTCTTCCTTCGTTCTCTTTTCCTCCTTCCTCCTTAGTCCTCATTTATTGTCACTTAATGAAGATCTTAATTTTAATCATTTAATTTGTTTATTTTTAGATTTGAATGTTATTCAAATCTTAAACATTACGTATATTTTTTTTATGCTACAACACTTAATGAGTCTGAATAAATTTGAATTATTAAAATCTGTAACAAAGTCTACTCTTCTTATTGACGCTTTATGTATTCTGTGTTTGACCCTCAGCTACAATTGTGATATAATCACATGCGAAATCCCTTAAGGATACATCACTAAGACTAGGGATATTCATGATACCATATGATATATAATTTTGATTTTCAAATGTTTTTTTTAAAAAAAATTATATAATTACCTTATCAAATTAATTCGACATGGTTCAATATTTGTAAGTTTTATTTTAGTTTGTGTGATATGATAAGTCGGTAACTATAATTTGTTTTACTTTAACTACATACTATGAATAATTATGACTTCAACTTACAATTAGTAACACATTGTAACACTACTATGCAAAATAGAGTTGCCATTTCATATACGGGAACAATGGGACTGAGCATTTACATGATATCTCACGCATCGATCTATGGGTCACAATATCCTATAAGCGTTAACACCTATGCCATAAATAATAGGGGAACTTTTGTGTGTGCATGGCCCCTTCCCTCGTATGCGCCTTTATTTTTGAATTACCAAGAAAGTGAAAGCCACTTGACTCGTTAGAGAAGAGCTCTAAGTTGGAATTCAATAGTGACAGAAATGATCATATGTGCCTTCTCAAACCAAAATAATTACTCGCTCATATTCTCATTATTTCCGTACACCCGAAAAAATAAAATTATTCTCTGAGATGTCTCCCCCCCCCCCCCCCTCCAGTTATAATACCAACATGGTATATAAATATATTGAGATGGTATTATGGAAGATTGTTCAGTCCTTCTCTTAATTCTCCACGATATGTCATGTAAATAAATATATTGAGATGATATTATGGATGATCATGTTCATTTATTCAAAAAGACACATTTATCTCGAAAAAAACCTCTATGATACCATCGTCGTATATACATATATTGTGATGGTATCATTGAGGACTGCTTCAGTCCTTCAATAAGACACTCATCAAGCCCATGATACAATCTTGATATATAAATATACCGAGACGGTGTCATGGAAGACTGCTTCAGTCCTTCTCTTAGTCCTCCATGATACCATCATGATATATAAATATACCACGACGGTATTATGGAGGAGCATGAGGCGGATAAATATTTTATGTTTTAAGAGAGGCATGAGGCGGATAAATATTTTATATTTTAAGGGTATTTGGTGTTGTTTGGCCTAAATAATAGTAGTAATAAACTTTTTCAACTATGCACGATCAATGCTTGGAATGTAAGTTCAGCAACGGGAGCGACCGTGAGATAGGCGTGGAGGTGAGGCTTGAGACTCAGGTCATTCCAAAGAAAGGAAGCTCCAAGTACCTCGGGTCTATTATTCAAGGAAATGGAGAGATTGATGACGATGTCACATATCGTATTGGGGCAGGGTGGATGAAATTGAGGCTTGCATCTGGAGTCTTGTGCGACAAAAAGGTGCCACAAAAACTAAAAGGCAAGTTATATAGAGTGGTGGTTAGACCGACTATGTTGTTTGGTGTGGAGTGTTGGCCAGTCAAGACGTCGCACAGCCAAAGGATGAAGTGGCGGAGATGAGGATGCCGAGATGGATGTGTGGGCATACAAGGAGGGATAGGATTAGAAATGATAATATCCGGGGGAGAGTAGGAGTGGCCTCGGTGGAGTATAAGATGCGGGAAATGATGTTGAGATGTTTTGGACATGTGTGGAGGAGAGACACAAATGCCCCCGTGCGAAAGTGTGAGAGGTTGGCTATGGACGGGTTCAGGAGGGGTAGAGGTAGGCCGAAAAAATATTTGGGGAGAGGTGATTAGACGGGATATGGAGCAGGCACAACTTACTGAGGACATGACTTTAGATATGGGGTTGTGGAGGACACATATTAGGGTAGAAGGGTAGTAGTTAGTCGGGCGTAGTCCTACTTACGCTTAGAAACTGGTAGTTGTAGTGTTCTTACTGTAGGCCCACTTAGCATATCATACGAATAGATGTAGTATTGCTTTATGGTTCTATGTAATTTTATTTCTTCTGTTATGCGTTCTTTAATGTACTTGGTTTATCTCTTTTATCTGCGATAGTCACTGCTCCTTTTTTTTCTTTTTCATACTGGTTTAACCTTTTAACCGGGTCTGACTGTTTTTCTTCTGCTTTGCTTGTCCTGAGCCGAGTGTCTCGCGGAAACAGCCGCTCTACCTACCAAGGTAGAAGTAAGGTCTGTGTACACTTTACCCTCTCAGACCCCACGTTGTGGGACTTCACTGGGTGTGTTGTTGTTGTTGTTGTTGAACTATGCGCGATCAATGTCTCTAAAGTCTGTTTTTTTAAAAGAATAAATCTAAAGGCAAACGGTAATAAGTATTTGTTAATACTTTATATAATTAACTAATTAGAGTATAGTAGTAAAGGTTAAAAAGATTTAATCTGATGATGGATTTTAGACCTTTTATTAATTATAAGATTAATTAAATAATTATTATTTATAATATAATATAATTGAAATGCTTTTCTTGAAGCTGACGTCTATACAAACAACCTATCTACCTTCACACGATAAAGGTAATATTTGCATACACTCTACCCTCATAGACCTCCACTTATAAAATTGCACTAATCATGTTATGTTGTTGTGATATTTTTTTATAAATATATATCTAATACCGTAATAAATATTATAATATAAAAATCAAAATATTACTTTCTTTTAATACGATAAATTTTGTATGTACCAAAAATATATAGCACACTCTTAACTAGGACTCTTCTAATTTGGGCTATGTTGACATAACATAACAAATTTTACTGAATTTGTTGTTGAAAAAAGAGCGTCAAATTCTTATGACATCAATGTTGTTCACTATGAAAGGTGTGCCAAGTTTGAAAGCGTCATAATCATATTGATCTAGCTGCCGCAATATTTTATTCTAAAAGAAGCTTTCTTCAATGTATTGGATTAGATTTTATACCAAAATTACTCACCCAGCATACCTAATTTCAAGCCTACCCTAAAATACACGTCACAGACTATAGACTTATAGACTATAGTTGGTGAATTGAAGTCTTCAAGTTGTTGGAACTATTTTGCGGCCCCAAAATAATTACTCCCCAGTCTGAGTATATTTGGTTCAACATGTAATTTTTTTAAAAAAAATAAACATTTCATTCGATCTGAAAGTGTCTAAGTTTAATTAAATATATATTTAAGAAAATAAAAAAACTTTTCAATGTTATAATCTTAAATTAAAAATACATGTAATATACTAATCTGATTAAATCACATAGAATATTGGAATTAGAGAGTTACCAAATATAGAAAGAGATATTTTTTTTTTGAAATAGAATAAAAAGAAACGTATAACGTTATATTTAGATTAATTCCACAAGTGGGGATGATGGTGCGTACATAGCCTTACCCCTAACCCTACCTTGTGCAGGTAAAAAAGTTATTTTCAATAGAGTCTGACTCAAATAAAGCATATCAAAACAGATATAAAAGGAAAATGCAATAGAGGAGACCAATATCAATAACTAATAATACAATATCTGAAGCAATGGAAATAGTAAAATTAAATAATACGATAGTAGGAGAATAATAACAATAGCAATAATACTGATAAAAAAACTAGACAAGTCGACTACTTGCTAGCCTTCTACCATAATCCTCAACTTCCCTATTTTCATATCTAGGGTCATGTCCTCGCTAAACTATAAATGTGTCATGTACTTGCTAACACATCTCCCCCGATATTTTTCAGCCTATATCTACCTCTCTGCAAATCAACTATAGCCAACCTTTCACGTCTCCTTATTGTGACATTTGTGCATCTCATCATCATATGTCCGAACCATCTTAGCTTCACTTCCATCAACTTGTTCTCCACGGAGGTCTCTCCCACCTTATCTTGAATATTTTCATTCTCAATCTTATCTCTCCTAATATCGCTTTAGTATAATGTATAATATCCTTGTCAATTTCACTATTTTCTTAAATTATAGATCTAGAATATTTAAATATTTCTTGAATATGACTTGAGTATCAATCTTCACTTTCATATTTGATTGATGAGATAAAAGAGAAAAGTAAAGATACTTAAATTTAAATGGAAGAAGCACTTTTTTCATTCCTCTTTTACTAGTCTAGTATTGACGTTTTACTCCACTCGAGAAATCATTTATTAAGTTTTGATTTTACTGAGTTGTTCGTATTAACGATGCTTTCTAAATCTAAATTAGACCATCGCACTTCAACAAGTTTGAAAGATAATTATTTAATAATAATGATAATATTGAAAAGAAAATCTCTCCTAATTTCTTAAAATGAACAAATAAATGGATCAATTTACTTTTAGTACACTGAACTATTAAAAAATATGGGGAGTAAATCACTAACATTTATGATCTAAAATATATCATAAGTATTTTTATAATTAAAATATGATAAAATAAAATTTTTAAATTAAATTATTTTTAAATACTATGTAGATTAAAAAAAAAGTGTCAATTACCATATATATGAATTAAATGCTCCTTTTTGGGGAAAACAAACCCAGAAATTAAATTCACCCCTTGAGCTAACGCCAGCAGACTCCGCGGTTCTCTGTCTCGCTGGCCCCACCTGTGCTATCTCCTCTTTCTCGCTGACCAAAATTTATTTGTATTCAATTGGATGTGAAAAATAGTTTAATTGGATCGAGATTTTTGTTGTTGTTGTTACCGGATATGGGCGATTCTACTACGGTGGAGCGAGATTTTGTGGAAGAAGCTTCTAGAATCGTCGAACAAGCCAAGGAGTTGCAAGACGCAGCTTCTTCTTTGATCTCGCGTACCACTCGCGAAGAAGATTCGTTGCGCCAGAAAGCTAAGTCGCTCGACTCGAGTGTTCAACAGCTCCGTTCATCCGTTCGTAAAAGTAAATTGGATTCTAATCAAGCTGAAAAGGTAATCGATTTTTTTTTATTTATGTGCACATGCATGTGCATTATAGTACTGCAAAGATGTGATGTATATGGTTAACTTTACTAACTAATAGACACGCCAAAAATATATGCTTAAACTGAAAGTGTCTAATTGGAATTAGGAGTTGAGGTGTGCAATTTGAACAAGGCTTAGTTCGAGTCTAAATAGAATATCCTGGCAAGTTTAAGGGGCGTATTAAGCCTTTAGTTCTGAGTGTCTAAATAGAATATACTGTCAAGTCTAAGGGGCTACCTATGTATGAAGCCTTTAGTTCAAGTGTCTAAGTAGAATATCCTGTCAAGTTTAAGGAGCTACCTATGTATTTAGCCTTTATGTTAACATTGTCTCATGCTTATCTATTTTCAGTTGGAAGAGGAGTTGTTCAAAGCTAGTTATGTACTGAGCGAGGGAGATGCTGCAGCTTTTCTTCCGAGCAAATCTCATGGTACTGCTCGTTTTCCCCTTTTGTTAAATTTAAGATTCTATTGGTTGGTTGTTGGTCTTGATGTGGTCAATTGCAGGAGGATTCTTGAGGATGTTTTTGGGTCCAATCAATGTTCGTGCTAATAGAAAGGATGTGCAATTGAAAGTGAAAGAGGAATATAATAGTTTCAGGGTATGTGTTCCAAGCTTTAATTTTTACAGTTTAGCTGTGTTTAACTTCTGCATTAGCGTGGGTGATTAGTTTCTCTTTATAAATCAATCCAATGGTAATTGAACAAATTGGTACTCTTTTGGAGAAGTTGTATTACTGTTGAGTAATTTGATTTGCATATACTATCTACTTGTCAGTTGGAAAGAAAGGAATGGTGAGCACGATTTGCAGGTACTATCTACTTGTCAAGAATAAAAAGGTGAAAAAGAGAATGTGGTGAATTGTATCATGTTTAAGTTACATCGCTTTTGCATGCGCCAGAACTTGATTATGTTTCAATGCAAGCCAGCTCTTGAGAATTGTAGTTATCACTTTTTCATGTGTGCTGTGCATGTTACTGCATGATATGTGAGGAAGTTTAAGATTTCCATATTGGTAGATATAGCCTCTCCTTTAAACAGATTCTTGTATATGAAGTAGACCTTGAAGCCAGCGGCTTATGCCTTGACAAAGCCTGGTTATTATTAGTCCCAGATAATAGTTGCGATGAGATACTGTTTTCAATGTTTTTGCTCCTTTCAACTTGAAGTACTTAAGGCTACTATTAATACTGTTATGTTTTTAAAGAATTCTTCATTCAATTTCTTTCTAACTGACGATCGACACTTCGTTATGAGGGAAGAAAGATAGTGTTGCTTCTATAACTTAAGCTTGAAATAATTCCGCCCTTCCCAGATAAAATGCGTAAATGACTTGGATACATGAAAAACATCAGTTATGTGGAAACCTATTTCTTGTAAGTACTATAATCGATCTTCTCTTGACAGGACAGGACAGCATATCTATTCCTTCTTTTCCCATCGGTGCTACTAGTCTTGAGGTCTTGGATGTGGGATGGATGTTTACCAGCGTTGCCGGTCCAACTTTACCAGGTAGTACATTTAAAAAGACATCTTTTTCATTCAACTTCATATCCGTGGTGGTTTTGTTTTCCTATAAATATAGTGAAAATTTTACATTTGACAAACAAGTATTCTGGGTCCTCGATGTCTTCAGGCCTGGTTGCTCTACCTCTACACAGGTTTGGCTCTACGAGAGAACATTCTGAGAGCAAATGGAAGTGATATTCGTCCATGGTAATTTGAACAACATTCCCTATTGCCGTATGAAAATTTAATATCTGTCCTTTGTTATATGTTTATCGTGTAAAACACTCATTCATGTTGTTTATGCAACTGAAGTAGCAGTGCAATTTATTGATTCTAAAGTTCGTTACCGATATCATATATGTCGAACACAAAAGACAGCTAGTTAATAGAAACTATGGTTGTACTGTTGCAGGTGGATAAAACATCACTACTGTGCTATGGCCATGGCACTTATAAGTCTTACCTGGGAAATAGAAAGAGAGCCTGACTGTTCACAGAAGCAGGTTTTTATTCATTTAATAATTACATGTATATTTACTTAGCTGCTTATCAACTAAAAATGTACTTTATAATGTTTAAGATTTATAATACTCCTCATTTTAATGTACTATCTATTGCAGAGGGGTGTGCAGCTGTTCCTGAAATGGGCTATCATGCAAGGTGTTGCAATGCTCCTTCAGAATAGATATCAAAGGCAAAGACTGTACACTCGTATTGCATTAGGAAAGGTACACAAACAGTAGAATCATTAGTTTGACTGAGAAGCACTTAAATCGTTACTAATCCTGTGCAGATAAACTATTCCTTTTTATAAATCATATAAATTTTATTAGTAAGCACCAAGATGAAGTTTGGTATCTAGTGCAGATAGGCTTATATATTTCTCTTCACAGGGCCCGGATACCACGGTTATCAAAAAAATAAAAATATTTCTCCCCCTGTTTGTTGGATAAATAGCAAAGAACCTTGAGGATTGACTTCAAGGTCACACTTTTCACTCCCTCCTATTGAGGGAATGAACCTTGTCTTGTGGTTGAATAAAGAAAAAGACATCTGTACTCCCTATCGTCCAATAAACTATCCTAATTCTGGAATTGTGTACTGAATTCTGTTTCAGGCCAGGAGAATGGATGTTGTGTGGGGAGAGACTGCTGGAGTAGATGGTCAATTGTTGTTGCTCTTCCCTGTACTATTTATCTTGCAGGTATACTTGAGTTCACTACGGATTTTTACCAACTGCAACTGGAAATTTTGCTCCGTTGTTTCAGGAGACTGGACCTTTAGATTCAAGTTGATTGTTCTTAAGTAGTCCAACAACAATAACATACCCAGTATAATCCTACAAAGTGAGATATGAGGAGGGTAAAGTGTACGCAGACCTACCCATACCTCGTAGAGGTAGAGAGGCTGTTTCATTGTTATTAAGTAGTCCAAGAGCAGGAAATGCTAGAGTAACCTTGCATGATTTTGATGTACCTAGTGAAATGCACATTAATAATCATAAATGGCTCTCGTAGTGACTGTCAGGTTCAAAGGTAACTAACGTCGGTCAAGGATCTTTTCTCTTTAAATGTTGCCATAGCTTCCCCTGTGTGTTTTGGGTTAAGTTTGTGAATATTGGACTTAAAACAGAATTTCATCTGAGCTAATAGGAACTAGTTACATTAGATAGGTGACAATCTGTAGCCTTTTATGACTTGGTATCAACTTTTGTGGATGTAACAGTAGCCTTTTATGATTTGGTATCAACTTTTGTGGATGTAACTTCTTTTCTAGATTTCACATTCAACAATAGGTCAGTATCCCTGTGTACACAGAGTGTTCCATGAAATATTATTGGTGTAGTTCTATTTTTTGAAGCTGGTCCCGAATGACTGTATGCCGGTTGTTCTTGGTGCCAGGGATTTGAAGCATATGTTGGAGTCTTGTTGCTTAAGACAGCATTCATCGGTGTTGTTTCTGAGTGGCAGGTAAGATAAAACTCCCTCTCTTCCACCATATGTTCTCGTTTGCTTGGTCCGGAGGTTAAGGGAACTGTTCAAATCAGCATATTGCAAGTTGGTTAGAGGATTGTTTAATATAAAAGTCTTACTGAAAAAGGTGAAGTTCTTTTAACTTGTTTGCTAACAAAGTATCTTGGTGTGCTTGCTTGGATATAAAACAGTAAAATCAACAATATTAGTAACTAAATTAGACCGTTCCTTCTATAATATCCAAATATATATCTTGTGTAAGCTGCCATGCCAAAGGAATCCAGCTACTGTGGCAGTTCCTTCCTATCATTAACTAAGCAGTTTCTAAAATAATGTGATCATGGCAGGTTGTTACCTGTGGGATCCTTCTGATTATCATGGCAGTTGGGAATTTTGCCAACACGGTGCAAACTCTTGTGACAAAGTCTCGGGTTAAAGCCAAAATGAAGAGAGGTAAAAGTAAACAAGATCTGAAATCTGAATCTGGTGCCAAAAGTTCGTGATTGGGCGTGATTGGTCCAGTCTAGTATCCTGGTTATGTTGGACGAAGATGCTAAGTTATTCTTCATATACTGTTTTTCTCATTCATATGAGTAGGCGCCATAATGCTTCTCTGACACTGACTTTGGGCTTCAGAGGACAGTTGCAGGAAATAGTCGTGCATGCAGTTCCTAAAGGAATGATTTTGTTTGGTTCTGTGTTTTAAGTTTTTTCTGGTCTCGTGTTAAAATTTTGTGATGGAAAGGGATATGTCCACATTAAAAGAACTTTGGCCGTCAGTGATTTCCATTGTTTCTAAATTTTGGTACTACTAAAGTATTAACGATAATTGCAAGCAGCTGATGAGCAAAGCCTCGCATAGTTTGTACTTGAAGACTTGCTCTGACGTGTTCCGTATTTTTGGTGTGTATCAGTTCTATTCATACTAATAAGTAAGACTGGCCAGTGGGACGGCCCGGTCCCGCCCCGACACCGCCCCGAACCCGCCTAGTAAAAATAAATCGGTATCGGGACTCGAACCGGGACGGGACAATGTCTCGTCCCGACCCAGCCCGCTCCGCCCCAGTCCCGACCCGATCCCGCCCGTAACCTCCCATTTGCAAAAATAACTGTTGCACCAACGACCATTTTAGATTTTGGTCGTTGTGCAACGGCCATTTTTGGCCTCCCTTCCTCCCCCAACCCCCTTACCCCTTAATATTTATTTTTAACCCATAAGTTATTATATTTACACTTTAATCCAATTTTTCAACTATAAATAACTCATTTTCTCTTCATCTTTCTCACAAATCTTTCTACAATCTCTCTAATCTCTCAATCTATCTCTCTGTTGGCAACTAGCTTGAGGATCTTCCATCGAGTAAAGTTTTAATTTTCAACCTCTCGATTACACGTCGACGTTACGTTGACGTTTGGTACATTTGTTCTTTCATTAAATTATTATTGTCTGTTTATTTTATTTAGCGCACTTAATTTTATTATTTTTAATTATTTATTATCATAATTAAAATGGAAGGATTAAGAGGTATGTTTAAGGGTAAGGGTGCATCTTCTAGTAGGGGCAACCAGGGCAAGGGTACTTCTTCTAGTCATCCTATTCCTACACAGGATGATTTTGTTGATACTGAACATTTTCCTACAATAACATTAGATTTAGACGAGGAGCTATTTTCTGGAACTCAAGAAGACTTTAATTTAGACGATGATTTAGATGATACACCTACTAATGTTGATGACAACACACCCACTAGTGCACCTTCAACTGAAATGATTCATATTCCCCCTAGTATGAGACGAGGTCTAGCAAAATGACCATTAAAATCAGATGCATGGATATTTTTTTATAGGGACGTAGAGAATCAAGTAGCTAAATGTAAAATTTGTAAAGATGTTTTAAAATTTAAAACTGGAAAAGGTCACGGTGGGACGGAGGGTTTAATGAGACACGTAGAAAGGGCTCATCCAGCTAGGTATGCTCAATATTAGGCTTCAAAATCGGGTGCGCAAACGCCCGCTCCATCGGGACAAGGTTCACATGCGATATCTTGTCTGGGACCAAGTACATGGTCAAATTAACCCTATGACGGGGGGAATTGTAGGCCCTAAATACAATAAACATATAGATAGGGAAGCAATATCAAAATTAGTTGTTGTGGAGGGTTTGCCTTTTTTCATTTCCTTCATCTCCCGATTTTATTCATTACATTAGAGATATATATAATCCTGTTTTTAACGGTTTTTCTAGATCAACTGTTAAGAGATATGTATTTAAATTCGCACATGAATATCAACAATATTTACGTTATTCATTATATCATTTTAATGGCAAAATATCTATCACGTCTGATATAGGCCGTAGTACTAACGGCCATGATTATTTAACGGTAACTTGTCATTGGATAGATTATAAATGGTCTATGCAAAAACGTATCTTAGCGTATAGATATATAGATGATAGGCACGCTGGTACTTTTATTGCAGAAAATATTTATCAAGTGTGTCATTATTATGGAATAATCGATAAAATTATGACTATTACATTAGATAACGCTTCTTCTAACAATTATGCTATTACAATTTTAAAACATAGTTTAACTCCATCTTTTTCAGATAATTTTCATATAAAATGTGTGTGTCATATATATAACTTAATTGTAAAGGATGTTCTATCACTTTTTGAAGACATCTTAGTAAAATACAATTTGCTATAAACTTTATTTTTAAAAGTAATAAAGTACAACACAGAAAAGAATATAAAAATGCTTGTCACGATTGTGGACTACCTTATAGAAAAATTTCAGAAGAAGTATCCACTATGTGGAATTCTTTATACGAGCAACCACTTGTTGCTTATGACTATAGAAAACCTATAACTTTATTTTTTAACTCTCATTGATATGGTTGTAGATAGTGATTGGGTAAAAATTCCCGAACTTATTGTATTTTTAGAGAAATTTTTTCAAGCAACAAAAGAATTTTCTGGTATATATTATCCTACTATTTCAACTATGTTGTTTTTTATAACTCTAATATTTTTATTACTTAGTGAATACATGGATAAACCAGCTTATATGACAGCTATTAAAAAAATGTTTATCAAAATAATAAAAAAAATTATTCTTATTCCCACTATTTATATTATTGGTGTTGTATTAAATCCGACTATTAAAATAGACGGTATTAAATCACTTATTGAAACTATTTACGATTGTATAGAAGTACTACCACCTCCAAGTCCAAAAAATTCAAATCACCCACCACCTATTGAACAAACTAAAGAAGAAGCGATGTCTAGCGTAGAACACCAATACAAAAATATATATAGATTTTATCAACAAGAAAATGCTAGTAACTTACCGGCTTCCATACCATCTTCTTCATCTTCAACACAACCTCACAAAAGACATGTTGTTTCTGCGGCTAGTATTGAAAGCCTCAGAAATAGAATGTGCGGCCGTACCTCTACTACTAACCAAATTAGCGAATTTGATATTTTTATTTTGCAGGGTTATGTACCGTACCAAGAAGTTATCAATGAAGATGGACATGAAGACTTACTGAAATACTGGAGGGGGAATGAGAAGACATTTCCGACACTTTCAATGATGGCCCGAGATGTTTTGAATATTCAAGCGTCATCAACTGCGTCTGAAAACGCTTTTTCTGCCGACAGATATCAAATAGGAGACCACAAACACTCATTAGCCGGAGACAGCTTGGAAATTACAGTATTATTCAGAGATTGGATACGAGCGAAGCGGAGCGGAGAAGGTGCGGTCAACCGGAGATCAACGAAGAAGAAGACAAAAACTACAACGAAATCTTATCCGAAGGTGGTGGAAGCGACGTGGATCAATTTGACCAACAAATACTAATTCCAACCGAAGAACCACAGAAATTATCAAGCAATTAGAACAGTTTTTTTTAGAATGTAATTTTTTTAATTGCAAATTTATAATGTAATTTACAACTTTTGGACAACACCACAAAGTTGCAATTTTGATAATTGTATTTGTATTACAAAAAAATCATATGTCTATTAGATAATATAAGAGGCACAAAAACAACCTTGAGATGTTTTTATTACACTATCTTGTCTTATTTATTGAGTTTTTTTTATACATATGTTATTAAAAAATATTTAAAAAAAAAAAGAAAACCCGCTGGAACCCGATACCGATCCCGCCCACGACCCGATCCCGCCCGACCCGATTCCGACGGGATCGGGATCGGGACTTCGGCAAATCCCGCCAAATCCCGCCAAACCCGGCCCACTGGCCAGCTATACTAATAAGTAATAATGCATGTTAAGGGGAGTCTCTTTCTACAATTTATGACAATTAAAATATACAGAACACAAGATTGGGATTGAGGCGTAGGTTGACAGAACGCTTGATCAGGACGACACTTAACATGGAATCCACATGGACTTGATATAGTAACTATTTTTCTGTCCAACGTTCGCTGTATTCTTCCTCTTTATTCCGGTGGTCTTAATAAGCAGGAGAATCATTGGGCTTTGTGTTATTTGGATGATGAATTTTATTCTGATTATTGGAACGAATTCGATGATTATGTATTGTTATTTGCACAAATAAGCACTTTAACTTGTGTTATTTTAAATAGGGTACAATTTAAAAATTAGTGCTACATTGCCATTGTCTCACATTCTTCAACGTCGCTACACCATATAAAACCAGTTCTCCATATTCCAAGTCAACCATATATGTGTGAAAAAAGTGACTAGACCCCCTCAATTTTTAGCTATTTGTGACATTTCCCATCATATTTCTGTCACGCTGATGCATGAGTTTCAACATTATCCTCTTATCCATTCTCTTCATTCGTTTACCCTGAAAAATGACCAAGGAGGAGAATATCTCTAAAGTCTCAACCACTACTTTTTTACCCAATGAAAAAACAAGAGTTGAGAGAACAAAGAAACTTACAAGTTTTAAGCGCACCTATCTCTTTCCTACATCTGTCCAATTACTAAAAGCTGAAGGGTCGCCACTGCAGTTGTCGCTAGGACATAGCAGGAATTCTGAAGTCGTTAGTGGCAACAGTATAACGTGCTTATAATCCCATAAATTACAAAAATAAATAAATAAATAATCCAAGGATAAACAAAAAAAAGATTGAAGGGAAGAGCTTACAAGCAATATTAGTTAATTGTGGTGAATACTTAGTTGCACTACCTAAGTTGTGTTGGTTGAACTCTTTAAAAATATACCCGGATGTGTCATATTTTTAGACAAACCGACACGGATATAACAACATTTTTGAAGAGTCAGAGAAACATATTCTTATGTTTCACGTAACACACATTGTCTTTCAACACAAATGTATCTCTTAGCTATGATTAAATGATTGGTCAGAGTTTTATATTTGTTAGGTGGGCTTCATAAGAAATACATGAATCTATTCTTTATATAAATCATTTGACAAAGCAAGAGAAGACTATATAATGAACTCACGGTCTCAGTTTACCCAAAAAAAAAAAAAGTTATAGATCTGAGCAGCCATTTCATATTTCAGTCAGAGACTCAGCAAAGTTTCTATTCTTTTCATTAGCTTAAAACTAGGGGTCATGTGGTTTAGAAACAAGCTATGCAGGAATCTTAATACAGGTATTACTAATGCATGCGTATATTATTTTTGTCAGGTGTTTGGTCTAAGTAACCTAAAATGACCAAGTGGAGATCAAGCTAAAAGCTAAACTGTTAAACAAGGTAATATACCCGTGATATATATTTGATATACATAAGTGTATATCACGGGTAATCTCGGACAGACTGACCCATCACGGGCAGGTTGTATATTTGGTATGTATATTTGTGGTATATTGTGTTGGAAATTAGCCTTTGGCGGGGAGATGCGTCCACCCATCTTTGATGAATTATACACTAGTGTTCCGCATGTTGGAGACCTTGTCTCTTCGCACATGCATGATCTACGAAGTGAGTAGATGACCGCAGGGCCAAGAATCGTCTAATTTCGTTGAGAAATGAAAGAGATATTGGTCCACGAAGTAAGGTGTTTGAGGCATGAAAATGTGATGTGGGACAAATCTACCACATCGGTGGGAATAAGAAGAATTGCTCTCTATATAAGTATCTAATTGGTAAAGGGTTTGGGACCCCAAGGGGTATCCCATGTGTTTAAAGGAGGGAAGACCTAGATGTGCTTGGGTTCGGGCTGTGGGCTGTGGGGACTTTCTGATATTATCTTTTTGGACCAGAGAACTCTACCAGATGTACAGTTTGGACCAGAATTCTTTCATATGTACAGTTTGGTTCCTGAAGTTTCAAAGTTTGGTCCCCAGAGTTTCTAGAAAGTTGGATTCGCCTCCGTTGGAACTATTTTTTGAGGCATTAATCAGCTATTACTTGGCTGATTAACTCCTCCATTAACAACCCATCACTTGGGCAGTTGGGCAGCCTCTTTCAATGTCCATTAACAACAATTACTTGGCTGTTTTAATGTCCTCCTAATGGCCATTAACAACCATGTTTTTGGCAGTTGGACAGCCCCTCCTCCATGCTATATATTGAGCTGTTGTTAGCTCAATTCGTGACTACACGGATGACTGAAAACACACTGGAAAAACACGAAAATAGACTGAAAAATAGTCACGAAAATAGCACAAAATAGTGAGTAAAACTGTGTGAAAAACAGTGACCAAACCCTCTCATATACACAAGATATACACTACAGAGACACACTATATACACAGAGACAAAAGAGAAGAGTAAAGAGAAAATCTTCCTTCCTATTCCATATCTTCAGCAAGTCGATTCATATTTGTTTTCTTCGTCAGGCTCAACCTATTGGCTTTGTAGCGTTGAGATTAAGTGTTGTTTTATCTTGGGAGACTATTGCCCGCTAACGTAAAAGTATATATACGGGGCAATCTTGTCTTAAGGACAGAGGGCAATTCCTCGACTCAACACACAACGTTGTAACCATCCAGATTTAGTTGTTTCTTGATTTCAGGTTATCAAGATTCAAGACACAACAAGCTTGCGGCAGTTTTGAAGATTGGCCTATTTATTCAACAAGATTCAATTTCTGAATATTGAATATTTGTTCACCCTTTCGAACACTTGTAATAGTTCCCGTACTGCTTTATAAAGTACAATAGAGTACCAAGATATTGTAGTGTAAAGGTTACCTTAATTAGTCTTGTACACTTACCATAATTGTATAGTTAGAATTATGGTAGAATAAGGTTTTAGGAGTAGAATAGGAATAGGATTCTCATATTATGGAAATATGTAACTTATATATATACCTTTCAATTAATGAAAATAATCAAGGGGATTATTTCTTTCATGGTATCAAGAGACTAGGTCTTGCTTCCGCCTTTACTCTCGGTTTTCACAACCGTCGCCGAATTCCGTCCCCATTCACTGGAATTCGTGATATTATTTACCTCCACTCTTCTCAAATTTCCCCTTCTCTCCCTTTGTTCTTTCAATATGTCTAAGAACAATTTTCATCCTGCCCTCATGGTTTCTAACATCAAGAACAACATCCTATTATTCTTGAGATGGAAAACGTCTAATATGCGACGTGGGCAGAATTGTTTAAAATTCACGCTATCTCCCATCAAGTCATCCATCACATAATTCTCCCGTTGCACCTATTCCCGCAGAGGATCCTCAGTTATGGATTACTCTTAATGCTACCGTTCTCCAGTAGATTTATTTCACTATTTTGGTTGACCTCTTACAGATGATCATTGAGTCGAATACCACGGTTATGGCTACTTGGAATAGATTGCGTGGCATATTCCAAGATAACCAACATTCACGTGTTGTCACACTCGAGCAGGAATTCTCTCTCGTTTGCATGGAAGAATTTCCAAACGTCTCTGCATATTGTAAGAAACTCAAGGAGTTGGCGGACCAACCCTGTAACGTTGGCGCACCTGTGACAAATAATCGTATGGTTCTACAACTGGTTGCCGGCCTTTTGAGGCCTATAATGGCGTTGGGACTCTCCTTCGTCAAAGTAACCCACTTCCCGCTTTTTATCAAGCTCGCTCCATGCTTACTTTGGAAGAAGTCGGTTTGGCTAAGAAGGCGGCTATCGGAGCAAGCCCCGTCGTCCTAATGACGTCCTCCACAAATTCTTCAGGTTTTGTTGATAATTCGGGCCAAAATCGTACTCATGATGGCGGAAAAAATAATCGTAAGAATAATAACAAAAATCGCGGGGGCAAACGCGGCGGTTCCAGTGGTCAGCAGCCCGACAGCGGGCCTCGTCCAGTCAACAGTGGGCCTCCTCCCTACTGGTCCCAGCAGTGGGGCTGGGACAATGGATCGTAGGCCAGCAGCCCCTATTTTCCAGGCAGGGGGCTAGACAGCCTCAATTCAGGCCCAATAGTCAGCAGTCAGCTTCTCGGTTCAAAGCACTGGGCCGGGGCAGCGGGTGGACTGCTTGGGCCTCGGCCCACACATAGGGATGGCAACGGATCGGATCTGGACCGGATCCTACTAGATCCAGATTCAGATCCATTTTTCATACCCGGATCCAGATCCATCGGGTCCATAAAAATCATATCCAAATCTGGATTCATCAGATCCACCGGGTCCACGGATCGAATCTGGATCTACATGTAAATTTTTTTGGCTTGAATAATATTCCCACATGTTGAAACTTTTATGACAAAATGAAACGCAATGTGATTGAAAAAAATGATTGAGTTCATTCAATTAACCCACACAAACATTACACCATTCTTCCAAAAAATCGAACAAAGGTTTAGCATCACAAGAAAATAAAGACGACTGACTTCATTAGTGATGCTGAACAGGTTGCAACTTTGAGCTAATTTTTGGAGGCTTTGGTGATGCTCCACTTGTAGTTCTACTGATTGACTTCATTAAACAACATAAAACAATGCCAATCATATATCAAAAGTCCCATTTTTTTTTTGCTGATCAAACAAATGAGAGAAAGATACTTAAAACTTACAGTTAGCAGATTCAAGAAAGGGAAATTTAAAGAAGATTGATAATTTTTTCTTTTTATAGAAATGAAAATATGGGAAACTGCATAAAGCATATAGGTAAAAGAAATGAAACTTCAAAAGACAAATTACATAGTTGTGTGACTTATGCCTTATTTTGGTTAAACCCTTTACCCAATACATAAATTATGAAAAATATTTAAGAAAATACTTATAAAATTACATTCTAGGTTATGGATATATTTAATAAAAAATAGATCCACGGATTGGATCTGGACCAGATACGGATCTCAAATACAAGATCCAAATCCAGATTCGATCCGTCAGAAATGGATCCGGGTCCGATCCGGATCCGTCGGGTCCAAAATTTGAAGATCCATATCCTATAAAATGGATTTGGATCCACCGGGTCCAAGATCCATTGACATCTCTACCCACACAGGCATTCTCGACAGTGGGCCCCATATCTACTCACACCGACATTAAGGTTGCAATGCACACTTGGGTTGACGCAACCGAATCCAAATTGATACATGGACATCGGTGCGACGACACACATGACTTCCGATCAAGGTATTCTCTCGTCTTATTCCAATTTGAGCAACTCTCGGGGTATAATTGTTGGTAATGGCAATTATGTTCCAATTCGTGGTTATGGTCATAAAACATTGTCTCCCCTTCATCCCCCTCTTATCTTGAAAAATACACTACACGCCCCCAAATTGATTAAAAACTTAGTCTATGTCCGTAAATTCACTACTGACAATTCCGTTTCTATTGAATTTGATCCATTTGATTTCTCTGTGAAGGATTTCAAGACGGGGAGTCCTCTCGTGAGGTGTGATAGTAGGGAGATCTTTATCTTATCACATCCGATCTCGGTCCATCGAGTCAAGTCCTGCCATCAGCTTTTGCAGTCATCTCTCCTTTCTTGTGGCATGCTCGTCTTGGTCATCCGGGGTCCTCTATTTTGTCAGCTTTAAATAAAAATAGTTTTATCTCATGTAAGGGTACGAGTCGTACTCCAATTTTTCAATCTTGATCTTTAGAAAAAATTATTAAGTTGCCGTTTGTAGACTCAAAATCTCATACTTTAATGTCATTTGATATAATTCATAGCGACTTATGGACGTCTCATGTTCCTAAATTTCTATGGAGGTTTCCAATAGCGAAGAAATCTCAAATTTTTTCCATCATCCTAAAATTTAGAGCATTCGTCAGAACTCAATTCGACCGTGAAATCAAAAATATTCAGTGTGATAATGGAAAAGAATATGACAATGGGTGTTTCGGGAATTCTTTGCTACTAATGGGATAAATTTTCATTTCTCTTGTCCTCATACATCTTCACAAAATGGAAAAGCCGAACGTAAAATTTGTTCCATAAATAACATTATCCGCACTCTATTAATTCATGCTTCTGTACTCCCATATTTTTGGCATCATGCTCTTCAAATGACTACATATCTACTTAACATAACTCCTTCCAAATGTTTGACATATTCTTCTCCCCTTCAAATTTTATATAATAAAATTCCTTCATATTCACATCTTCGGGTTTTTGAGTGTTTGTGTTATCCATTATTCCCGTCCACCACAATTAACAAACTTCAGGCCCGGTCAACTCCGTGTGTGTTTTTGGGTTTTCCATCTAATCATCGTGGCTACAAATGCTTTGATTTATTCTCAAATAAAACCATCATTAACCGTCATGTCATTTTTTATGAATCCCAATTTCCATTTGCTAAAAATCATACTCCCGTGCCTAGTTCGTATAATATTTTAGATGAACAAATATCTCCGTATATTATTCAGCATTTTTCGGACATCTCCCACACCCAGAATTCTACAGCGGTCCCACTGCCCGCTGGTCCCACTGGCCCGTCACAGCCCCCCGCCCAGTTTTGTCACTTTGGGTCAGTTTCAGCAATTGGGCCGGTCCCATTATCTTGGGAACGGTCCGGTTCCTATTTCTCGCCACCATTCGCTTCCCAAGTTGGGGCCAGGGCCCACCGCTCGCTGGCTTGGTCCGACCCGAGCCCATCAAATTCCCGAAATCCACTCAATTCGTCCTCGAGTCATAGACCGGTCACTCGTAGTCAATGGGGTATTTTTATACCAAAAAGACATTTTAATTTACATTCGAATGTCTTTAAATCCCCTTTGCCCCGTAATCCGTGTCTACATTAAACGACCTGAATTGGAAAATTGCTATGACTGATGAATATAATGCTCTTATTGATAATAAGACGTGGGAGTTGGTGCCCCGTCTTTGTGGTATTAATATTATTAGGTCTATGTGAATTTTTGCTCACAAGGAAAATTCAGATGGCTCATTTGCACGGCATAAGGCGTGACTTGTGGGTGATGGTAAGACTCAACAAGTTGGGGTGGATTGTGGTGAGACATTTAGCCCGGTGGTCAAGCCGGCTACCATTCGCATTGTACTCAGTTTGGCTCTTTCTAAAGCATGGCCTATTCATCAGTTAGATGTAAAGAATGTTTTCCTATATGGTGATCTTAAGGAAACAGTTTATATGCATCAGCCGTTGGGATTCAGGGATCCCAAACATCCTCATCATGTATGTTTGTTGAAGAAGTCCTTATATAGGCTTAAGCAGTCTCCACGGGCCTAGTATACAAGGTTTGCTGACTATGTTTCGACTATTGGGTTCACTCACAGCAAGTCGGATAATTCCTTGTTCATCTACCGTCGTGGTTCGTCTTTGGCCTACATTCTGTTGTATGTGGATGATATCATTTTGACTGTTTCTACAGATGCCTTACGTCAGTCTATCATGACCATGCTCAGCTCTGAGTTTGCTATGAAAGACTTAGGGCCCTTGAGTTACTTTTTGGGGATTGTCGTCACTCGTCATTCCGATGGATTGTTCTTGTCTCAACGGAAGTATGCAACTGAGATCATCGATAGGGATGAGATGTCATCCTGTAAGTCCACTTCCACTCCAATTGATCAAAAACCAAGCTTAGTGTCGCGGCTGGCGTACCCTACGAGGATCCGACCCGCTATCGCAGTCTTGCAGGGGCCCTTCAGTATCTTACCTTTACGAGACCAGATATTACATATGTTGTCCAACAGTTGTGTTTGTTCATGCGTGATCCCCGAATTGAGCACATGAATGCGTTCAAACGCATCATTCAGTATATTCAAGGAACACTTGACTATGGTTTACATTTATATCATTCCTCGACGACCACACTTGTCTCGTATACAGATGCTGATTGGGGTGGTTGTCCCGACACCAGACGGTCTACGTTTGGCTATTGTGTGTTCCTTGGCAACAACTTGGTCTCCTGGTCTGTGAAGCGTCAGGCGACTCTATCCCGCTCAAGTGCCGAGGTTGAATATCGAAGGGTAGCTAATGTGGTCTCGGAATCATGTTGGTTACGTAATTTACTATTAGAGCTTCATTGTCTCATTCCGAAGGCAACCTTGGTGTATTGCGATAATATTAGTGCCATTTACCTTTCGGGTAATCCGATTCAGCACCAACGCACTAAGCATATCGAGATGGACATACACTTTGTCCGCGAGAAGGTTGCTTGGGGTCAGGTTCGCGTCTATCATGTCCCGTCAAGATATCAAATTGCAGACATCTTTACAAAGGGTTTTCCCTCGGTCCTTTTTGAAGATTTTAGGGTTAGTCTAGCGTTCGAAGACCGCCTGTTATGACTGTGAGGGTGTGTTAAACAAGGTAATAAACCCGTGACATACACTTGATATACGTAAGTGTATATCACGGGTAATATCGGACAGACTGGCCCATCACGGGCAGAATGGCCCATCACGGGCAGGTTGTATATTTGGTATGTATATTTGTGGTATATTGTAGTGTAAAGGTTACCTTAATTAGTCTTGTACACTTACCATAATTGTATAGTTAGAATTATAATAGAATAAGACTTTAGGAATATGATTCTCCTATTATGGGAATATGTAACTTGTATATATACCTTTCAATTAATGAAAATAATCAAGGGGATTATTTCTTCCATAAACAAAATGCCAAGAAAAGCAAATAACAAAGAACTAGATGATATTCCTAGAGGTCACAAGTTTGTGGTTCATCATTCTGCTCTTCATAAGGAAGCCCATGCTGCTCCAGTCCCCGGCATCTCCGGAAGGAGTAGGTTTACGGGCGAACTTGGCTCGAAAAGACCGAGCTTTTCCATCAGTCTCTTGAATAGTATTCCAGCTGCATATGATACACCCGAAACCGTGAAGGCTAAAATAACATAAGCTGATATAGTTTTGAAGTAAGGTTTGGGTGCTTTCTGAACATAGGCTTTTCCAGTAGACAGCATTAAGATGCATACAAGTGAAGCTGCAGCAACTGCCACAATCTTGAGTTCCTTGTCATCGCTCTTGCGGAATGAGAAGCTGTAGATAACGGGAGGCACTAGTCCAAATATGATATATGATAATACAACAAGTACAGCATGCACTGTGAAGTTCTCTCTCCTGCCAAGCTGTTCTCGATAACGATCTACATGTTTTTCCATTATCTGATTGCTGGGCTGCTCGTAACGATCTCTTTTCAACTCCCAAAGCTGCAAATATGAACTCAGCAAAATTGAACTGAAAGCATGAGGAATAAAAGATGCCCCACAAATTGATTGATTTGAGTAAAAATTCAGGTAAGAAAGAAACTTGTCTTCAAAATGTGATAAAGCTTTCCCATCTATATTAGCACCTTTTAGTCCCTCAAATGAAGAGGTTGGCTAAAGCTTCAGGTTATCATGTTTCTTATGTGCCATTCCTAAGTAAATAATCCGTTTGAAGAAATATGAGTGCAAAATGATAAAGTCAACTTACATTGTGGAAAATGATGAAAAGTCCACCAACCAGATTAGCCATCGCCAGAACAAAAATGTTCACTGCAGTAAGACATAAAGGTAGCAGCAAAACCAGCACAATGCTTAAAAGACGAAGTAGGGAGCCAGAGCTTTTTATAAAAGTGGTCCTTTTCTCAAATAATTTTAAGATATTCAAGAAGATGGAATACATCCTAGCAAAATCAAATTGTAACTGACAGAAAAAATAATTTACAAGTATTTTAATTAGCCTAAAATCAAGTCGTACTATTAATCTGTATAAACAAGATTTATTTCTTGGCTAAGTTTGTCCGAGGCACTATTGCTACACCAGTGAGGGTAAATGAATAAATACTTGCAAGTTCAGATAAAGCATCAGTTGAGTTATTAAAATATGTTATGGATGATTGAAACACGATAAGACTTCTTATCTTGTCCAAAGATTATAAGATCTGAGCAAATCTCTTACATGTAGTCGTGTCACCACCGGTTGCAGATGATACAACACTTAAGCTCGTAATTGACTCAGCTAAACCCCCAAATATAATGCTTTTAACGATCTCAATTTTGTATTCTTCTGCAGCATCAGTTCCTTGTCCTTCCTGGATTTGAGTATCTAGATTTGCTGAAGCTGTTTCTGTAGTTTCGTGCCCTGCTTCCACATTTATAATAGTATCGTTGCCTGCTATACAATTGGATCAAAAAAATCTAAGCAACATAAAGCTCACGTTTTACAAAGTAGCAGTGTTGACAAGATGCACTATCATCTGTATTCAACTTCTCTTCAGCATTATCAATAAATTATTCAACATAAAATACAATAATCCTACTAGCCTAGTTCTTCTTTAAGCAAGGTACTGATAGCGGAGGTTCAACACTAGAAACTAAATAGCCTGTTCGGTCAAGCTTCTATAATTAGATTATTTTGAAAAGTGTTTTTTTCAGAAGTGTTTTTTTAAAAAAAAATACTTTGGGCGAGAAGCAGTTTGTGTTTGGCTAATCTATTTGAAAAGCACTTTTGAGCAACAATTAGTGTTGCCAAGTTTTTGAAGAGTACTTCTAAGTGTATTTTCTCAAAAGTGTTTTTCCAAAAAGTACTTTCGGGGAGAAGCTACTATTTTAGCTTCTCAAAAACAGCTTCTGCTTCTACTCAAAAGCACTTTTTCTTATTGGCCAAACACCTCAACTTTGAAAAAAGAGCACTTTTTTTGAAGAAAAAGCTTTGGGCCACGGAGAAGCTTGACCAAACAGGCTATAAGTATAGGCCATGCTTGGCAGCCCAATCACTTTGTGTTAATAGGTTATGGTATAAGATGATGCCTTAGGCTATGAATTCTTCCATTTTTTAAAATTGATCAACTTTATACAGTACATCAACAAGTAATGATTCCATGCTTAATAGTGCTTCAACTATTTGGACATACTTTTTCATCAACTCACAGCTTTAGGAGAGAGCTTATTGCGAAGCTTGCAAGTGGAGAGAGGGTAATGAAAAAGCCTTTTCCGAGAATATACCATCCCTTATTGCAACCAGATTTATTTATAGTCGCCATAAAGTATTATAATGAAATGTGTAGAGTTCTTACCTGCAATGTTATTTGCAGCTGCTCCCGCAGAGATGTTGGTGATGTTATCTGGTTTATCTTGAATTGATAAAGCATCCTTTACCGATGAAATTAACGCACCCTGATCAACGTTTAAAGGCTGCTTTGAGTGGATCTCTATATTGGTTTTTGTGATGGTATGCTGAGAAACTTCATAGTGATGGCCACCGTCTGTCAATGGAAGGGAGATAAACCAACCAGGATTTTGCTATACCTAACACCTTGCTGATATGCATTTGAGGATAATATTTTGATGAAGGTGATTTTAGTTCATAAATGGAAAAAATTCCACTTCCTTTCTAGGTTCACATCTTACTACAATTTTTAGCTCAGCATTGATAAATATGCAAGTGATTTTACAAGTATAGAAAAGTTTGGAATGAGCTTGTATTAACCAGAGAATTAGAGGTTTAGTTGCATACCATTACTACTAAGTTGAATTTTTTTGTCACTGTTTTCCACCAGAGATTGAAATTTATTGGCATTTCTTTCCACCAGAGACTCAGAGGGAAGCATGGCTTCGATATGTTGCTCTTGTTCTTGAGGGATTTCTGTCAAAAAAATTGGTTTCCCATTTCCATCTAAGCCGTTTGCAAAAGTTGTGGTCACCGAAGAGAGAAGGGACTCATTATCTGCATATTCACATGAAGCCAAGTAGGAGCTGAATCCAGTTGTGATTATTGGAGTATTATTATAATCGACAGGTAATTATGATTACATCAATATTACAAAACACATATGATACTCATTTTCAACCTCTTGTACTGTCCCCGTTCTTGATCTTTTTACGAGTCAACATAGAAAAAAGGAGCTTTTTCTTTTTTTCAAAGATAAAACAAAGAGAAAGTACTTTTTTCTTCGGGAGTGTAGGGTCAGGTGAGAATTGAACATTGCCCCTAGAGGAAATGCACCTTTTTAAAAAATTAAAGGAAATGCACCTTGAGTGAAAGTAACGTTTCCTTTTTTCTTAAAATTGTAATGAAAATTTTATTAAAGAATAGCACCTAGATAGTGCAATGAGTAGTACAACTATTTTCCATATGCATCTCAATACAACAGCTACATGTGAAGATAACATTTATCATAAAGGACAATCGACTGACCACTGCAATAGTTAAGGCAAGTCTTTTTTTTAACGTTGAGGTAGAAGGTCTAAAAGGGCAACACATTACATGTTCTCAGTTGAAATTAGCATGAGCAGACATTGTTTTTTCAGTAAGCTCTTCTTAATAGAGTGAATTTCGTACCTGGACTTTTATTTAGTATTACCACTTCAGGTTTTGAGTGAGTCTCTGATTTCTCAATAGTTAGAGATTCCTCCTTTGTTGAAGTTATCAGAAGATTTAGTCCATTTTGTTGAGATGCTGGCACACTGTCCTGCACAAGATTTCCAATACTAACTTGACTTCTGCCACTGGTTTTTAACAGCTCGTCCTTCCTATCATTAGATGCTGGCAGACTTTCCTGCACAAGATTTCCATTACTAACTTGAATTCCGCCAGCAGTTCTTAACAGTTCATCATTCTTATCATTTCCTTGAACTTCCTTAGAAGAGGCTGAGGCGTTTGGCTGGTTACGGGTCTCTACCTCAAAGATGTCAAGGACAGAACCTCCTGTACAAGAGAAAACAAAATCATAAAAAAAGGTGCAGGAACATGCACCAAGGATCAGAAAGATCTCAGGGCAAATAAGTAATTAGACATGATGCAGAATTGGATCACTAAACTTATCTACTCATCCATGTTATGAATGCTTTGATCACAAGCAAAGGCTATTTCTTTGACTATCTATGACAGGCAGAAAATTTAAATCCTTACACTCATTTAAGTACTCACAGTCAGTCACTGTTTTACGTTACATCAGCTATTTCATTGAACCACTTGGTAAAGAAACACAAGAAGCATTTCTTATTAGTAACTTCTTTGCGGTTATCAAATCTTCATTCCAATGTGATGATCATGTTCACTTAGTTTTCAGCAGGGCCTATGTCAAACCTGAATTATGTAATTAGTTAACAGATAATATAGCGCTAACAACGAAATACAGGCATGGGACTTTGGCATGCCCTTCAAAAGAAAGCCCTAGGAGCATGGGTAGTGATCTTCAAGCTGTAGAACCATAGGTGTATAAAACATGCACAATAATAACCCAAATGAACGCATAGATGGATATGGCTCAAAGGTTTTCAATTAGGTCACTACTTCACAGTAACAAGATAATACCCTTTGTTTGCCTTATCAAAACAAAGGTGAACATCTTTACTATACCTTCTTGACTCTCTGATTTACCCACCGTATCAATCACCATTTTCCCCTTCATTTTTGCATCTTGGTTCTGTGAGCCTAAAATATTCCCTCCAGCTTCTCGGCTGATTTCGCTGCTGGAATGTGCAGGTGGGGCAGAGTCTTTAATCACTAGTGACTTGGCACTCTGATCTTTGAGATTATCTGATGGCAAAAGTACTCCAGAATCATGTTTCATTGCATTCGCCCCGATACCATTTTCTGCATGAGAGAAGCCATCAGTTTGAATAGAATGAGATGACTTTAGATGTCTCTCTTCATTATAAAGGCGTTGTTCCGGCTTTTTTTCCCTCCAAGCAATGACCAGAACTGACCACAAGTTCATCTTATTGTTTTATACTAAGCATGTTAACTGGAAACCTCTTTCTAGCTAGGAGTTTTAGCTACTATGGGGTATGTGTAATATATTACTGAAACACAATTCAGCCTCATAACATTTATTTGAGAAATGGTAAGATAAAGGTTTCGAGTAAATACCAGCCTCATAACTATTTTACTGTCGATTGTAGATATTTATTTCAATAATCGCAGAAGTGGAGTTGCCAGCTCTAAAAGTTTACCACACTTGGATGAAACTTCATCTTTTCACACAATATCTAATTTTTAATGAATGACTGAATAAATTTTGTGGATAGATAAAAAAAGGAAGTGTAGGTAGATGTGATTCTGCACAGAGTTCTGATTAATAATGCTCAACTGAAATGTAAAGAGAGATATGGAAATGCAGTACCTTGCTCAGCTGATGCTTTTCCTTTATTCAATGCAAAGATGGAGGTGAACCAATTTTTGTTCGCCGTAGGTGCTTGTTCACCTTCAATATTTACTTTGTCACCTTTCTCTCCAAAAAATCGGAACAACTTGAATCCTTTCCCTGAAAGTTTGGAAAAAGGATCATCTTCTTCATTGATCTCAGGCACCTAAAACAAAAGGCTCGCATGCAGTTTCATCCAACTGTTATACTTGTTAGAGCTTATTTTCTGATTACCAACCACAGTGACAGTTTGTTGCCCAAAGAATGCAACAAACTGAGACTAAGATAAAGCTCCACTTTGAACGGTAATCCTTGAGAAGAATATCTCGAAAAAAACATCTTTAATTCAACTTAAAAAAAATTTACCGCACCAACTTCTCTATGTCATTCAAAGATCTTGCAATTGGTAAAGTATCTACGATCAGAAGACATGATCACAGATTTCTGGAACTTTTTTTTTTCTTTTGATAAGGAAAATAATATTATTAACAGTGGGAAAACTCCAGTGTACAAGAGGTATACCAAAAAGTAGAGAACCTACAAAAAAAACATGATTCTCTATGAAAAGACGCCCAATCATCTATACAAGCAGGAATCTCAAGGGTGCACCAAAAAGCAATCAAAGACAAAAGACTATTCCTCAAAAGTACAAAATCATTTTCAATCCCCTCAAAAGCTCTCCTATTCCTCTCTCTCCAAACGACCCACAAGTTTTTTTTTTGATGAAGTGTTTTATAATCACAAAGGCATCAAGGAGATGCATAGTTGCAAAAAAGGAGGGAATATCAGCTCATACATAGATAAAAAAAACCTATGACGAGTCTAAAGAGCTGACAAATCCAAGGGCCTATCATAAGACTAAAGAGCTAATAAAATTCAAAAAAGAGTCTAGGTTATTTACAGGGGTAAGATTAACCCAGCTAAAAAGAGTAGTCAGGCATCTGGCCTTGAGATTGGAACTGGAAGTTGCAATACCATCAAAACATCTTTGGTTCCTTTCCAATCATAAGCACCACAAAATACAAGCAGGGACCAATATGACCCACAAGTTTCTGGAACTTTTCAAGTAATAGAAGAGAACAATTCATTTTAACAGCATATCAGCTAATCCAAGCCAAATATTGAATTCAATTTCTTTTTCTTTAACTTTTCTCTATTCTTCACTCCATCTCCTCCCCCCCCCCCCCCCCCCCCCCCAAAAAAAAAAAAAGTTCTGTATTGTTTTCATGAGTCCTGAAGAATAGAAGATGAAGTCATTTCCATTAAATAGCTATAAACAAAAGTAGTGAACTGTCGACTTATTTTAGCTGCTATTGTGTCTGTTAGATTACCAAACAAGGGATAACTCTGAAATGACGGTATAAACAGAAATTTTATCGTAGAGCAATTTGGAGTAACGTATATATCATGTCACTGGGCATGAAACTGTTTGCGATAAATTGCACGGCACGGAAAAAAAACCAGATTTTATGTTGACATCAAGGTAATGCAAAGGTTTGTACCTGTTGGAATAAAAAAGCTTAAGCATGATAAGCATCTGAATATCTCTGGCTCTCTATCACGCTGGTTGTCGTCTGCTGCCAATGGTGGAGTACCATCAAGAGAACTGTCAGCTCCATCACGTACATCATCCTCAGTTGCATGTGCATGTCTAGCATCCACTTTGGAGTCAGCTACAACTTCAAGTTTGTTACATTTGACATCATCACCAGAAATCCAAATTTTACGTTTTCTTTTACGAAGAATAACCCTCCTAGTAATGCATGACTTGCAATTGGGGCAATAAAGATCATGAGTCTTCTGCTTCTGAATTACATTCTCAACATCAAAATCTTTTACATCAATGTCACTGTCGTTTATCAGGTCAGTTTCTGCACTTTCTATTTCATCAATGGCTGTGGATTTACGAACTATGCTGTGATATTCTGAAAGATCTCTGGAAGGCTGAGCACTGGAACTTGACCAGTTGTCACTCTTCAAATACCCATTAAGTTTGATCTTCTCCTTTACAGAAGGTGTAGAAATTAAGTTACTATCTGCATTCATACGAGAGAATTCAACTCTTCACTTCAAATGACTTTTCCAACTCTTAAAATCTAGACAGAAGCACAACGGTGAATCTGAAACTCAACTTGAAAAACAAGTTCAAACAATAAATCAGGAAGAAAACTTTTAGAATTCTGTCATTCACAAGAGAAAGCTAGTTATAACACCAAAGTTTTAACTGAAGTTCACCAAATAAGCTGAAAACCAATATCACAATCAATCATTTAACTGGGAGCGTAAGACTATTCATTTAGGATAAATCATATACTGGAAAAACAGAATACATGGAGACCGAGGACCTTAGACTTTTATACTCCGTGTAACAACTTAGAAGCTCTTGCGAAAAACATGGCTATCTCCAATTCCATGTTTCTACACTTTGCAGGGCAAAAATTACTAAAATAATGGCTATCACGATACAAATGTACCGGCCATTAAGGATCAAGGAGAAAAAGGACTCACTTATAACATTTGCCTGCAGCCTAATATGTAGCATTTGCAGAAATTAGGACCATTCATCACATTGAAAGTAGATTCTGAGATCTTGCTACTCCTAAATTTCCATAGAAACTGTACAACATCACTTTTCTACCAGTCATGGTTGTTTCCTTAAATCAAAGTATCAACTGATCTTTACTTCCAAAACTGAATAAATGTCCCCTCTGATCTAACATTGGGTAATTCATCCGCTTATCCAAGTGGTGGCCCCTAGGAATCTTTGTCCAACCAATACCTAGGCTTTGGCCTTGCAAAGTCCAACTGCAGGTTCGACACTTCCATTTTCCTTCAATCAAACAGAAAAATGATTGCAAAAATTGCATGTTGTGCCTAATGCATGAGGAAAACGAGGCATTAACCTATGCTATTCTGGTCTCAACAGAAACTCACCCAAATGAATAGTTATCAAACTTTCCCCAACATGGCTTAGCTAATTCTACTCATCAGTCACACCTAATCTATTTTTCCTTCATATAAATTTTTTTGGTGCAATCGAACATCTTGATCACAAAGGGATTAATTTTTCAGGTCTATCCATTCTAAAGAATAGCGAATTCTTCAAATTTCGCCTGAAAAATTAGTCCTTTTTAAGGGATCTAGATGGGAGTGGATCTCAGAAAAGATTCCTCACCACAAATGTTGAAGATTAGACAACATATGGCAAAAATAAAATAAAAAAATCCCATAGAAGATTATCTGGCTTAAGCCTAAAATTAGCAATAATTTTTTTACAACTTCATAAATTCAAAGGAAAGGCATGGTCCATCACCTCAAGTAAGAAGCAAGAAGAGAATCAAGAGACGAAATATGCACAACCTCAAATTGCAAAGTAGGCTTATCCTTGAGAAATTTCACCCTATTACTATAAACTTCAGCACAGTTTCATAAATATGCAACACAAAAAACCTTCATGATGATGTATATATACACACACAAACAAACAAACAAACATCTATATCAAGGAAAAGGGGCCCTTTGCAGTAAAGAAGAAATAGTTTCAGACAGGTAGGGTAAGATATAGAAGGAGTGGGGTTCAGAAGAGATTTTTTTAATCCCTGCCTTGAATACTGTAAACTTTACCCTACAAACCAATGAAGTAGACATGTAGATTCACAGATCTTACGAAAACAGAATCAGGAGAGAATTTTACAAAGATTTTAAGTACAAAAAAATGGTCAAACAGTTGATGTAATATATGTACCTTCATCTTTTTCATAATAGATAGAATGACCTGATCTGAAGGGCCCTTCTTTATCTTTTGTTCCTTCTTCAACCCCATCAGTAGAAGTCACAAGATGCTGTTTTGACTCTTCTTTCGATTCATTTTCCTCTTCAACCCCATTATTTGAAGCTACAATCTGCTGAACTGACTCTTCTTTTGGTTTTATTTCCTCCTCAACTTCAACCCCATTAGTGGAATCTGAAAGATGCTCCTCCAACCTTTCTTGTTCATCACCAAGATCAGATTTTGAAACTACAATTTGCTGAACTGACTCTTCTTTAGCTTCAATTCCCGCTTCAACTTCAACCCTATTATTGAAAAAATCTGAAATATGTTCCTCTGACCTTTCTTGTTCATCACCAAGATTTGAAATTTCAGTTCCCTCTTCAACCTCATAATTTGAAACTACAATCTGCTGAGCTGACTCTTCTATAGCTTCAATTTCCTCTTCAACTTTAACCCCATTGTTGGAATCTGAGAGCTTCTCCTCTGACCTTTCTTGTTCATCACCAAGATCAAATTTTTCTGTTCCATTAGTGATCTTTGGTGAAAATTTTGCATGCCCATTTGTCTTAGTTTTCCTATTGATTCTTTTTTTAGTAACTTTAGAGCTTCTTACTTGAAGACTCACCTCTTCTTCTTCAACTTGCACCTCATTTTGCTCCCATTTCAACTCCTCTTTCTCCATTGTTCACCCCTCACTAGCCTTCACTTTCTCCTTTGGTCTTTATGTTAAATATTTAATTTATTTTATGTGTTATTTTTATTATTATATATTTAACTTTTAAAATGATAAATACTATTTTTAATAATCACAATAAATAATTTGAGATAAAAAAATGTGAAAGGAAAATATAAAAAAGACTAGTGTCACTGCCACATTAAGTTAAAACTCAAATTTCTTGAAGATAAAATTTTAAGGGACCTCAGCTTCTTACATCAACATCGCAATTGCCACTCATGAATCACGTGCTTATACTTCTACTATGTTCCATCCTTCAAGACAGGACGAAGGATAATATCATTTTAAATCATGAGAAGTTATAATTTTGTTTAGATATATAATTTAGATTTTTTAATTATATTTCTTTTTATAAACATAAAAACTCTACAAGTTGTAAAATTCATCAAAAACTTTTTCAATTCTTATACGATCTTATCAAATGAGCAAGTCATAATTCATAACAAAATTAACACGCTACTAAAAAGGTCTTTCTGAAAAATACAACATCAATTGATCAAACTTTAGTTCAATAAAATAAAAAAATTGAACATGAGTGGTAGTGTAACTATTCTTTAATATAATCATCTCACATGATTGGTAAGAGTAAATTTGTTATAAATATACTACCAACTTGTAGATCTTTCATTATTTGATATAAATGTATGATAAACATGATTGATAAATATATTTATCAATTTATGGATCTATTTTTTAAAAATATAAACTTATGGATAAATTTTTACATTTAAAAATTTTGAAATCATGATTTGAAATCTCAACTAATGACTTTTTGGACTTTTTGGATGATTTAAGAGATGAAATAGCATGTCCAAATACCGATGAAATCACATGTCCAAACGCCTACTAAATTGATAATTTTCTGGCATCTTCTTCACAATTGTGTTTGTTTATAATGACTTTATTCTCTATATTTTAGCCACTTTTTTTCCTTTTAAATAATTATGCGTAGTACTTAATAAATTTCAAGAACCCAAGAGTATCAAGAAATTGACCTGGTAGTGGCTGCCATAAGTAGAGAAGTGAAAAATACTGAGCCCCAAATTTGTTATTTTTTTTCTTTTCGGAATATGAGGAAAGAGATAAAAAGATCATTACGGATGGAACCTTTACTTGTTGGGTGGACGATAGTGACTTTAAAGTTTTTAAAATAAGTAGTTTGCAAAGTGAATTTATTGTTAAAAGAAAAATTAAAGTAAGTAGTAATTTGCTAATAAGGTAACTCGTATTGGCGACCAACTTAAGTAGCTTGAGACACACGTGTCTCGATTGGAGCATGGTAAACATAATACGTGACTCCCATAAATATATAAACATTTCATGTTAATTGAAATAATAAATAAATTTATATTTAAATATTTACAAATATTTTGTGAATTTAAGTATACAGAATATGGACAAAAATTGTTGTGTTCATATGAATATATAATTATCATGGTAAACCCTCCCCTATACATGGTTGAACATTCAGAAACACAGAAATATGAACTAATGGGTCTGGTTATAAAATTATTTGAAAAAATAAATATTCGATTTAATTCAATCTCAAAAATTCTCATGAAACTAAAATTTTCACGGGCCATACGAGAACATAAAAAATTCATAACTCGTTTTTTCAACTAATGTGAGACTTTAACAATTTCGAATAAATTATTACTAATACAATATCTCTAACAAGATTAAGAGAAGCTCTATAAGAAATGAAAGCCATGTATGTGATATTCACTATGGATCGTGTCTAAAATATCGGGACTCTCTATATTATGATAAGCTAAAAATGTCAATCCCTACAAGTTTCACCATCGAATGCACTGGCACTCACATTTCATCAATATCAAAGTTGACAAATGTTAATCCCACTTGCAGAAGTGGTGATATTTTTAACTTATACATACCCTTTAATAAATTGCTCACTTTTAGAAAATTATGTGTGTTTTTACTAACTTACCCTAATTATCCTAGAAAATAAGTTACTTAATGATTCTTGATTATGTAAATAATGATAGTTTTGAAAGAATAAAATTAATTCCTGAAAGAAATAATCCATAGATTATTTTTATTGAATTAATAGGTATATATACAAGTTACAATCTTCAAATATGAAAAATCATATTCCTACTCAACTTCTAATATCCTAGTTCTACTTGTACAATAATTCTACAATTATGGTAATTATACACCATAATTTACAATTTCTATTTATGGTACAATACTAGTCAAAATCGTGTATATCATATGGATATACACGTTATTCTATCACACCCCTGCAATCATAGCGGGCGGTTGTCGTACGCTGAGACTGTCCATAAAATCTTCAAATAAAACCGAGGGAAGGCCCTTCGTAAAGATGTCAGCAATTTGGTATCGTAGGGGCACATGTAAGACGCGCACTTGTCCACGAGCTACCTTTTCGTGAACAAAGTGAATATTCATTTCGATATGTTTAGTGCGTTGATGTTGGACTTGATTGCCAGAAAGATAAACTGCATTAACATTATCACAGTAGACCAAGGTAGCTTTCTGAATAGGAAAGTGTAGTTCTAACAAAATATTATGAAGCCAACATGATTCTGACACCACATTCGCTACGCCTCGATACTCGGCCTATGCACTGGATCTTGATAATGTAGCTTGTCGTTTTGCAGACCATGAGACCAAGTTATCCCCAAGAAACATACAATATCCAGAAGTCGAGCGTCTAGTATCAGGACAGTCACCCCAATCAGCACATGAATAAGACACAAGTGTAGAAACGAACGTAGGATACAAATGCAAGTCATAATCAAGTGTGCCCTGGATGTATCGTATAATGCGTTTGAGCGCATTCAGATGCTCAATCTATGGATCATGCACAAACAAACACACGTGTTGAATTGCATAAGTAATATTAGTCCTTGTGAAGGTAAGATACTGAAGTGCCCTTGCAAGGCTGCGATAGTGGGTGGGATCCTCGAACTTAGTGCCAGATGTAGCACTCAGCTTTGGGTTAGTATTAACCGGAGTAGAAGTATATTTACACGATGACATACCAGCTCTTTCAATGATCTCAGCGGAATACTTCCTTTGTGATAAAAAAAAATAGACCACCTGAATGACAAATGACACTAAGAAATAACTCAAGGGCATCAAGTCTTTCATAGCAAATTCGGAACTGAGAAGTGTCATGATAGACTTGCGCAGATTATCAGACGAAGCAATCAATATAATATCATCGACATACAACAAAATGTATGTCAGAGAAGTACCACGACGATATATAAAGAGAAAATGATCAGATCGGCTGTGAGAAAATCTAATAGAAGATACATAATCTGCAAACCTTTTATACCAAGCCCGTGGGGCCTGCTTAAGTCCATACAAGGACTTCTTCATCAAACAGACATGATGAGGATGATTAGGATCTCGAAAATCCAAGGGTTGATGCATATAAACCGTCTCCTTAAGATCACCGTGTAAAAATGCATTTTTCACATCCAACTGATGAATGGGCCATGCTTTTGAGAGAGCCAAACTGAGAACAGTACGAATGGTAGATGTTTTAACCATCTGACTAAACGTTTCACCATAATCCACACCAACTTGTTGAGTTTTATCATCACCTACAAGACGAGCCTTATGCCTCTCAAAAGAACCGTCAGAATTTTCTCTATGAGTAAAAATCTACATAGACCAAATAATATTAACACCAGAAGGACGGGGCACCAACTCCCACGTCTTATTTTCAATAAGAGCATTATATTTGTCAGTCATAACCAATTTTTAATTCGGGTCATTTAAAGCGGACACAAGGTTACGCAGAAGGGCATATTTAAGGACATTAGAATTGAGATTAAAATGTCATTTTGGGTTTAAAATACCTTGTTGACTACGAGTGACGGACCCTTGATGCGATGAGGAATTGGATGGATTTTGAGCAATGTGTGGACTGGGATGGGCTGGCCAGCAGGCAGTGGGCCTGCTGGCCTAAAACCGGTACAGTGGGTGAAACAAGGAAAGAAACCAAGACAACTCTGGGTTGAATTGGCTGAACAGTACCGAGAATGGTACTGGGCCGCGATTCAAGCCCAACAGGCGGTCCAGCAAGAGTAGTGGCGAGGGGAATGTGTGGGCCAGCAGGCAGTGGGTCTGCTGGCAGATTTTGGTCATGGGTCAAGTCGGATAAATGGTGCATAACATACAGTGAGACCCCGTCATCCAAAAAATTATACGAACTAGGCACATAACTACATACATTAGCAAACGGAAATTGAGTTTCATAAAAAATCTCATGGCGACTAATAATGATTTTATTGGAGGATAAATCAAAACACTTGTAACCACGATGATTATATGGGTAACCCAAAAACACACAAGGGGTAGAACGCGCTTGAAGTTTGCTAATTGTAATGGACGGAAAAAAAGGATAACTTAAACACCCAAACACCCTAAGATGAGAATACGAAGAATCTTTATTGTAAAGAAGTTTAAGTGGGGAATTATGTTGTAGGGTTCTGTTAGGAAGTACGTTAAGGAGGTAAGTAGCCATATGTAGGGCATGATGTCAAAAAGAAGGGGGTACGGAAGCATGAGCTAATAAGGTTCGGACAGTGTTATTAATGGTACGAATTTTTCGTTCGACTTTCCCATTTTGTGAAGACATTGAGGACATGAGAAATGAAAAACTATGTCATTAGCATCACAAAATTCCCGAAACAACCCATTATCATAGTCTTTGCCATTATCACATTGAATATTTTTTATTTTCCGTTCGAATTGGGTACGGATGAATGCTCTAAATTTTAAGATTGTGAAAAAAAACTTGAGATTTTTTCGCTAACGGAAAGGTCCATAAAAAATTAGAATAATCATCCAAAAATAGAACATAATAACGATGGCCCAAAGAACTTAGAGCGGGAGATGTCCATAAATCGCTATGAATAATGTCAAAATACATTAAAATACGAGAAGTGGAGACTACAAAGGGTAATCTAACATGATCCCTAACGGACAGGAATGACAAACTAGAGTACTACGCGTATCCTTACAAGAAATAAAATTATTATTATGCAAGGAAGAAATAATTGATGACCCAGGATGATACAAACGTGCATACCACAAGGAAGGAGCTAGAGCTGCAAATGTTGACGGTGTGGCTTGACTCGAGGAAATGGTGGTGGTTGTGATTGAATAAAGATCTCCCCTACTATTACATCTCATGAGAGGTATCCCCGTTTTGACATCCTTCACAGAAAACCCAAATGGATCAAAATTAACAAAAACTTAATTATCAGTAGGGGTGGGCAAAAAATCCGGGGAACCGAAAAAATCGAATATTTTTTCTCGGTTTTTTTTAAAAAAAACGATTTTTCAAAAAAACGAACCGAATCAGGATTTAGTGATTCGGTTTTTTTTATTTTGGATACAAACCAAACCGAAAAATCGAAATTTTAATTTTTTTTTTTTTATTTTTATTTTTTTTAATTTTATTTTATTACTATCTCTTGAATCATAGTTATTGAAGCTAATCTATATTATGTAAGTCGCATGCGGTATGAACTTGATTAACATATCACGGAAACATTGACATAAAATGTATGGAGAAAAAATAGTTGTAAATTGATAAAACTTTAAATGGTCATAACTATGCGCTCGAATGTCCGTTTTACCCAAAATTTTTTTGAAATTTTTTCGAGACGGGGCCGGTCAAACTGCCCTAAGGCTGTTTGGCACAGCCAATTTTTAGAAATACGTCCGTTTTTCCAATCAATTTGTGTTTTCCACCAAATCGATTTCTAATTTTCTTTTTTCATTAGTAAAAATCTCACGATACACAATAGATTTCAACGTAGAAATTTCATGATAGTGTAGGTGTGAATGTAAATTTCAGTTTTGGAAATTCAATTTTTTAAAATAAAAAAAAAACCGACCCGGCCCGGTCCACTAGAAAAACTGATACAAACCGATACATCCGGCAATATAAACCGATATATCGGTTTTTTTTTAAAAAAAATAGTTGTATTCGGTTTTTTTTTTAAAAAACCGATTTTTATTCGGTTCATATTTTTCGGATACAAAACCGATATAAACCGATATACGCCCACCCCTAATTATCAGTGGTGAATTTTCAGACAGACATCAAATTTTTAATGCATGAAGGGTATTTTTCAAGACAAGAGGATGATGTGGGGGAGACAAAGTTGTATTACCGTAACCACGAATTTGAATAGAGTTGTTATTACCAACAATAATACCACGATTTTTGCTCAAATTGAAATAAGACGAGAGAGTACCTTGGTCGGGCGTCATGTGAGAAGTGGCACCGGCGTCCATGTACCAATTCGCGTCGGAAGGATTTAATCTGAGTGTATGCATGGCGGCCTCAATATCGGTGGGTGTCAGGATCGGAGTCGTGCCCGCGGCGGTGAAGGCATGCGGGGCCGAGGCCCAAGTAGACCGGCCTACTGACCCGACCCAGATCGTGGTTGGTTGTTGTCGTAAGACCTTGAAAAATTGGGCCTGTGATTGGGCTGGATCGGGGCCCAACTTCCTAGGAAATAACTGGGTGGGCAGTAGGCTGGACTGGGCCACTGGCCGCTGTCCCAAGCCCACTGCCAAGAGGCCCAGGGCTGAGACCAGGCGGGCTGGGGCCCTGTACCCCGAGGCCCACTGCCGGTGTTGCTACTGTTTCATCCGCCGATGTTGTTGCCGCCATGATTTTTGTCATTATTTTTATGATTTTGACCCTTCTTGTCTCCACCGTTGTTGCGGTTTTGGTCGGAATTGTCAACAAAATCGTGTGAGTTATAGAACGTAGTCATCATCGCCACGGAACTTGCACCGATAGCCGCTTTTTTGGCCAAGCCAGCTTCTTCTAACGTGAGCATCGAACGGGCTTGATAAAAAGGGGGAAGCGGATTACTTTGACGGAGAAGAGTCCCAACGCCATTATAGGCCTCAGATAGGCCTGTAATCATTTGTAGAGACGATTATTGGTAATAGGCGCTCTAATGTTATGGAGTTGGTCCGTCAATTCCTTGAGCCATTTACAATAAGCTGAGACATTCGAGAAATCTTTCATGCTGACTTGTGAAAATTCTTGCTCAAGGGTGACAACTCGGGAATGTTGGTTATCCTGGAATATATCACGCAATCTCTTCCAGGCAGTCATAGACGTAGTTTCTGGTTCAATGATCATCTGTAAAATGTAAGTAGAAATAGTGGAGTAAATCCACTGAAGGTGACGGTAGCATCAAGAGTGATCCATAACTGAGGATCCTCCGCGGGTGTAGGGACAACGGGAGGAATTATGTGATGGAGGACTTGAGGACTTGATGTGAGATTGCGTGAATTTTGAATAATTCTGCCCACGTCGCATATTGGACGTTCTCCATCTCAAGAACAGTAGGGATGTGGTTCTTGATGTTGGAAACAGTAAGGGCAGGATAAAACATGTTCTTTGACGTAGACATAACGAAAAAAACAATAGGTGAATGAGGGATTTGGAAGAAAAATTGAGAAGAGATGAGGTAATGTTGCACGGATTCCAAGAAGGAACACGAAAATTGAGGCAGTGGAAGGGATGAAAATTGGTAGAAGCAACTAGACTTCTGATACCATGAAAGAAATAATCCATTGATTATTCTTATTGATGAATGAGTATATATACAAGTTACAATTTTCAAATATGGAAAATTTTATTCCTACTCAACTAATAAAATATCCTAGTTCTAGTTGTACAATAATTCTACAATTATGGTAATTATACACCATAATTTACAATTTCTATTTATGGTACAATACTAGTCAAAACCGTGTATATCATATGGATATACACAGTTCTTGAAATCTTAAAGCACCACTTATTTTGAAATAAAATGAAAAGCTTAAAACAACACTTGTTATGAAACGGATGAAGTATGTTTTGTTAGGCTAGTTGACAATGTCCAATAGGCATCAATGTTTGATCAACTAATTGAGCAATTTAAGCCACCAGAGACGTCTTTATTGGTACGAATTATTAAAAAAAAATACATAATAGTTAATTTGAGGAAATGATCTGTAATTGCTATTTATCAATTAAATAGAAGAAAATGAATTTTTCAGAATTTTTATATATAAAAATGAAGAAATCCTATGTGTAAAAATAAAAATCTCTTGTAAAAATGCATAAAACTAAAAATAAGTTTGTAAAAATTACAAAACTATTTCTTCCGTCGAATTTAGTTATGTGTAATATATCTAGAATAATACGGTAAATATCTAATTAACCGATAGTGTTATAAATTATAAAATAATAAACACCTTTTTTAAAAAATACTAGGAATCATACTATTTATTTGCTAAAGTGGTCCTCCAAAGTTTTCTTTATAAGACAACAAGAGGGACATGAGGAATATATTTTTTTCTAAATTGAGGTCATCTTCATATGGACATATTGTTTTTATTTTTTTCATTGGCATATTGCTATGTGAAAGGGTTCTCTTCTTGTCTCATCCTTAGAAGTCCTGTCCCCCGTGTGCCTGCAAATTGTATTTGGGTGTTTATTTCCCCAAAGGGAAGTTTGATCCCGATTCCCTGACCCACCAAAAACAATATACTATAATAAGATAGTTTTGTTGTAAATAGTCAAATCCCAAATTTAATATATCTATAAAAGGCCTAGTATATAAAAGTGAAATACACACTTAGAACTTAGAAGAAGTGAAAAAGCTCCTTCGTCTTATCTCTGTTCTTTGCTATTTTATTTCAGTTCACTTCTTTTATTTTATAACAAGTTTCAAATTTTAAAAATATATTCAAAACTTATAGGAGTAGTTGGATATTGAAATAACAATAAATTAGATTCTTGCAAATATCCAGCTACCAACTTATGCTTTCAATGCACATTAGCTGCATGGAGACTTGAAAAATAATCTAATATTCTGAAATTTTATGGTGTAATTTGAACTTTCATAATAATAATTTTTTTGAGCACTTGTATAGACAGGTCGAGTGCAAAGGCGGGGATAGAAAATTGTATAGGCTCGCCAAGATAAGAGAGAGGAAGTCTCGCGACCTGGACCAAGTGAAGTGCATTAAAAACGAGAATAGTGAAGTGTTGGTAGATGACTCACACATTAGACGGAGATGGCAAGCGTACTTCCATAAGCTCCTAAATGAAGAAGGGGACATGGATATCGTGCTAGGGGATCTAGAGCATTCCGAGAGTCGTAGAGAATTTGGGTATTGTATGTGCATCAAGGCGGCAGAGGTTAAGGAGGTTGTCCGTAAGATGAGGGATGAAAGAGCGACTGGGCCTGATGAGATCCCGGTAAACTTTTGAAAGAGCGCTGGGGAGGCAGGTATGGAATGACTAGGTTTTTTAATGTCATTTTTCGGACAACTAAGATGCCAGAGGATTGGAGGTGGAGTACAATGGTCCCGTTGTACAAGAACAAAGGCGATATTCATAGTTGCAACAACGATAGGTGTATCAAGTTGTTAAGCCATACTATGAAAGTCTAGGAGATGGTGGTTGAGATGTGTCGATATCCGAGAGCCAGTTCGGATTCATGCCGAATCGATCGACTACATAAGCTATTCATCTTGTCAGAAGATTGGTGGAGTAGTATAGAGACAAAAAGAGCGATATTCACATGGTGTTCATTGATATGGAGAAAGCATGTGATAAAGTTCCTCTAGAAGAGATGCTTGAAGTCTAGAGATGTGATTGTGGCCTACATAAGGGCAATTAAGGACATGTATGAGGGTGCCAAGACTCAAGTTAGGACCGTGGGAGGTTATTCTGAACACTTTCCGATTGTGATGGGGTTGCATCAGGGGTCAGCCCTTAGCCCGTTTCTATTTGCCTTAGTGATGGACAAATTGACGCGTCATATTCATGAGGAGGTGTCGTGGTGTATGTTATTTGCAGACGACGTAGTTTTGATTGACGAGACACGATGAAGAAAGCGAGACTGAGTTGGTTTGGGCATGTAAAGAGGAGGTGTGAGGATGCGTCAGTCAGGAGGTGTGAGAGATTGACGGTCGTAGGAGAGGTAAAGGTAGACCGAAGAAGAAATGCGGGAGGTGATTAGACAGGATATGACTCTACTCTAGTTGACTGAGAACATGACATTAAATAAGAAGATTTGGCGGTTGATGATTAGGATAGAAGGATAGTAGGTATTTGAGTTTTGTCGTGTTGTATGTGAGAGATGTGGGGGAGGGGGGCTAGTCTTTCCATCTCACTTTCTTAGATGTATTATTTTGGTATCGCATCGCTCATTATCTTTATGTGTGTATTACTATGTTGTACCATTTGTTTTGTATCTTGATATTTTGCTGCCTTAATTTTCATGCACTCTATAATGATTACGTTTCTTTTGAGCCGAGGGTCTATCGGAAATAACCTCTCTACCCGCAAAGGTAGAAAAAGGTGTGCGTACATCATATCCTCCAAGACCTCACTTGTAGGATTACACTGGGTATGTTATTGTTGTTGCTGTATAATAAAAAAATATTTTCAATTAGAAAGCTAAAAAGTGACTAGCATGCGCTATTATTAGACTTTCGTCCATCCGTATTAAACATGGCCCCGTAGGACTGCTGTAGGTTTCTACTTGTTCTATTTTTATTGATGTGGAATTAATTGTAGTACCTACATGAAATTAAAGTTGCCAGTTTAGATTTTGCAAATTCCACTACACTACTAATTAAGGTGTTGACTTTTAAGTTATAATAATCCTTTCTTCTGTTTTCTACTTTTCTCCTTCATAGCTTTAAAGATCTAACTTAATCCAAACATTAGAAGAAAAAAAACAGATTATGCTCATCTTTATACCTTTTCCTTTAAGATGCACAAAATGTCTTCATTTATCGAACTTCACTGAACCCGGAAAAATGTAATGTGCTAGTGGAGCGCTAGAGTAAACGAAGGGAAAAGAGAGAGAATATTCACTTGTGATGCGGCTAGAAAAAAAGTTTATCCGCAATAATGTTTATATCAATGAATTGAATACATGATGTGTCTTAATTAATATGTATTTTTGTTGTAATTTATCACTTAAGTATAATAAATTCATATGATTTAGTGTGTAAATCTCATAAAAAATTAAGTTCAGACTATGATGACACATCCTTACTTACACAACAAAATTGAGTTGATGGGGTAGCCAGTGCCCTTGAGTTATTCTTTTTGGTATCTCCTTCCGCATCTCCGCGATCCTGCAATGAAGACAATACTCGAAGAATTTTTTCGGAGAATGCTACTTCAACTACAACAACCTATTTGACAAGCTTTCAAAATCTATTAATTTTAAAAAATATTTTTTGTCAGAAGCTTTTCAAAAAAGTATTTTGGAGAGTAACAGTTTATGTTTGACTAATCAATTAGGACAACACTTTAGCGATATTATAACAACAATTTGTTTTTGACCAAAATTCTAAAAATGCTTTTAGAGAAAAATTATTTTTTGACTTCTACTACTACTACTAAAAAACACTTTTTTCTTAAAATTTAACCAAACACTCCAAATTTTAAAAAGAAGTATGTTTTTTTTTTTACAAAAATAAGCTTCCCAGAAATGGGCCAAACATGCTATCAGTCTCCTCATATGCTGGTTCTATCCTCTACCAGTCCTGGTCCAGCTCCATGTCAGGTACTAACTACTCCCTCCGGATGAAAAGGAGTGGGACATTCACACAAATGACCCTATTTGCTCTTTATTATTTTAATGCAGACATAATTAAAATTTCGTTCGGCATATTTAGTGTTTATTTTCAGCATATGAATCATACACAACCCACAGATTATGTCGGATAAGGCATAACTGACAACACTCAACATAATATGAAAAAAGTCATAATTTCAAATTTCGGCGGACATAATTAGCGTTTAATTTCAACATATGTATCATAACATCCACACAAACTATGCCGGATAAGTCATAATTTCCAACACTCAACATAATTTTAAAAATTACTATAAAACTATGTCGAATAACTTAATTCCTACATAATTTATGTCGCACGAGGCAAAGTTTCAATTTTTGAAAAAATATATTATAGAGACTATGTCTTGCGAAGTAAACCTGAATATTTTCATAAAATAAGTAGTAGGGGCAAAAATTAAAGACCGGTGCATTTGAGGGCCAATCCGCACAAGAAAAATAAAAAGAGTGTCCACCTAGTTATTTACACACCCCTTAAGAAAATATAAATTTCTAAGCAAAAATAGGTAATTTGACTAAAATATCCCTAATTAAATAGATATTGAGATTTGATCACCTAACACTTAATAAGGACAAATCTGAAAAAGTAAAATTAATTATTTATTTATTTGATAAATGAACACTCTTTTTGAACAAAAAAATAAAGATTAAGTGGACATCTTTTTTATCGGGAGGGACTGAGGGAGTATTTCATGAAGCAGACAAACCCCAGAACATAAAGGGGCAAATAAAAACTTAGGTCCGATAAATCCCTCAGAATTTAGGAAGATCTCATACCTGCCGGCTCCTTGGATGCTTACTCCAAAGAGTTCAACATTTATAATTAAGCAAAGGATTTAAGTTATATACGTTAACAGTGAAACGTATTTTTTACACTATTGTTTAATTTAACCCGTCATAATAGGTTACTTAACATTTATTCTAAGGTTCAATTAATGCTATTCCACTAAATATGATTACCTACAATTAATGTTTTAAAACACATATTTGGAACGAAGTTATTATGTTGTAAAAGGACAACTCTTGCACTAAACTCCTGCTAATTTTTGTTCATGAAAACAAAATCAAAATTTAGCATTGTAAGCGGATGAGCTTAAAATAGTCTTACATATTATCATAACTGATTAATACTCGTCAACATGGTCCATTTTTTGCTGCTATTAACACAACTTGAGGATTTTTTCAGAATCAGTCCATGATTGGACTGATACTCAAAAGTCACCACCGAGTCATTTACGGTGGATACACTAGAAAATAGCAAAAAATACAGGAAAACTGAATGCTTTTAAATCACGGGGATTTATAATCAACAAATAAATAAATAAAAGCCAGCCTGTTAAGCAAGCTGCTTTTAGAAGAACCAAAGTTACGTTTACTTTTTCTTCTTATTATTCACATCCATCAACATTTTTAAAAATGTGTCATTCAGGTAACTGTTTCAACTATGTTTGCGATTTTCCACATCACCTTATGTACAGCATGTGTTAGCCCTCCAAATTACAGGAATAATGGAGTTCCCCTTAGAAAAGTTTGTTTATCAACATTAAGGATAAATATCAAATATCTTCATCCATTCTGAGCTAACTTTTGTAAGTGGGATACATCAAGTTAAACTCCACCCTCACTGACTGACGGGTTGCGCTCTTGGACAGCAGTAGATCTTTCAAATCTTTGTAAGTTTTGAGCTCCTCCAACGCATCCGATGCCTTCCTACTAATGAAAAATGCAGAGGCAGTGCTAAGTTCTCCCTCCAGTTCGGTCTTTATGCTATGCAAGGTATAACAGCTAGAATCTTGGCGCAATGGAGGAGCAGTTCTCAGCAAGTGAACAAGGGCACCTACAGCTGCATCTTGGGATTTTCTGGTTGTTGCAGATGCCTGAGAAGAGACTTCTGAACCTTTTCTCCCATCAAGATTCTCACTGCATAACAATGATATGAAAGTTGAGTTGAAAATCTAATGGCACGTAAGAAATGAAGACACAGCTATGACAAACTCAGTGCCTGTGTTTGGCAATTACTGAAAGGTTCATTTTTATTTAATATCAGAACCCAAGGGATATAAAGCACCTATGTTCCTTGGATATGGGTGTGGACACCGGCAAGGGTGCAGATAGGAGTATGGGTATGGGTGTTAGGATACAACCAATAACTGAATATTACAACATATATATGCACACATTTTGACAATTATTGATGTTATTAAATTAAAGCGAGTATGATTTGTTGGGAGTTTTTGCTCTATGGTACTTTATAAAGCAGTACGGGAAGTATATAACTATTACAAGTATTCAAAAGGATAAACAGAGATTCAATAATTCAACATGAAATCTGAAAATTACAATTGTTACACAAGAAAAACTGAAAATTCCAGTTTTGTAGAAGACGGAAAAATAGAAACTGTTTTTGCTGAGTCGAGTGTGGCACTCTGTCCTTAAGACAATATTGCCCCGTATGTATCCTTTATACGTCCTGGACAATTTGTCTCCCAAGATAAAACAGCAATGGAACCCTTGAGCAAAGGAAACTCAAGAGCTACCGTGAAGAATATTGAATAACGAAATGATGCTTGGAAGTTGTAGGAAAAAGATTTTTTCTGGTTGTGTATTTTCGTGCATATCAAGTGTGCTCAACAATGGTGTAAGAGGGTGTTTATATAGGTGAGGAATGGACTGATTTACTGCCTCAAAACTGCCTCCATAATAGCCAAATAATGGCCATTATGGAGGTAGTAAAGTCACCAACATAAATGGGAGAAAGACCAACGGATTTGGCCATTATAGGAGGAGTAATTCAGCCAAAATAAATGGCTGAATTGAGTGCTTGGCTTTTCTCTCTTGACCGTCGAAATTCTGAACTTCAGGGACCAAACTGTACATCTTGAAACTTCGGGGACCAAAGCTGTACATCCGAAATAATTCGGTCCAAAGCGTATATCGAAACACGGGATCAAGCGTACTTCCGGCAAAATTTTACGGCCCAAAAAGATAATATCAGAAGACCCACAGCCCACAGCCCGTGACCCGTGAACCAGGAACCCGGAACTCGGAACACGGAACCGGAACGGGACGGGCGGGCGGCGGCGGCGGCGGCGCGCGTGATCTTTCCTCGAACCGAAGCACATCTAGGTCCTCCCTCCTTTAAACACATGGGATACCCCTTGGGGTCCCAAACCCCAAACCAATTTCGAATCTTATATACACAACAATTCTTTCTTCCTCTACCGATGAGGGAGAATTACACACAATACCACACTTTCCATGCTTCAAACACCTTACTTCGTGAACCAATATCTCTTTCATTTCTCAATGAAATTTGACGATTCTTGGCCCTACGGTTATCTACGTACTTAGTAGATCATGCGTATGTGAAGAACCGGATTCTCCAACATACGTTACACTAGTATTTAAGCCGTTAAAGTTGTCGGTCGCAACTCCCGCCAAAGGCAAATTTCCAACAATCCCCTCTTGAAAGAGATTTTGGCGCACTCACATGGTGTCTTTTCATTTCCAAAGCAATATTTCGGCGGACCGATGTTGCATAAGGAGAGGTAGCCTCGGCTTTGAACCTTCCATAGTTGAATACCATCGGACTTACTTACTGCGCGGTGAACGTGATGTCTTGAACCGTCGGTGTTTAGTGTAAGCCAAGACAACGGTACCAACACAACAAATTCCCTTACTCTCTTCTTCGTAATGTTTTGTCCGTTTTGGCCATGGACAACGTCTTGGATTCTTAAGTGCGTTCAATTTGAGGCGGCCGTACTCGCACTTAAATAGGTGATCTCCTACAAGGTATCCTGCTATACCCCACTTCACAAGTGTTAGGAACCATTAAAAGTTTCCCAAAGACCTAACCTCAAGCTGTTGAGGATCATTACGGGTTCGAAAACTTAACCTTTACTCATACGCGTGAGATAGCACTTAACGTCTATCGCGGGAACGGCTTTGGATTTGGTGTTTCTTTTCGAAATCACTATCCGAAGTGCTCATGCTTCCACTAAAGCGATCAACCGAACCTTTACAACTTAGTTTTCCCATTGAACCAAATTGCGGGATCTCCAGGTTCGTAAGGTTGGGTTTCCACCGTATTGGTCCGTATATTTTGGGTTTTAAGCCCATTCCCCTAGACAAGCGAGAACACTTGATCTCTCGGGTAGTCCCTTAGTTAGTAAACAAGGAAGTGACACCGTGATGATCAAGCGCCATACGGTCTTATGTCTCCGACGGATCCCGAGATATGTCCGACGCCGTCATCCGTGTCCTTCCTAAAGCCGACCGGCTAGCCACGAGTGTAGAGCTGCGTCGAAGGCACGGGTTTCTCCCAATGAGAGACGTCCTCTAATGAGTCGTGAAGTTACTCAACTTCTTTCATGCTTTGTATAAAGCGATAAACTCGATACCATCATGAATCGGTCGATGCAAGTTTGCTTAGAGGATTTTCCAAGAACCACCATACACGTTTACTTGTGGCTTTGGCGTTCTTCGGATCGATGTCCGGTTTGCATCTTGTGTTCTCTCGGAACATTTGGACATCCAGAATACTATAATCATTAGATAAGCGAATAATTCGGATATCGTCACATCCGACTTAACGCCTTCTATTGATCATGTATTAAGATCATCGGTGAACCTTAGTTCAGCGATCTGTTTGTTGGACGATACCGGGTCGGTTGTAGTGTGTACAATACATTGAACTACACGTGACACGAGCATATCGCTCCTTGTCTATGGGTGCACCATGATTCCAATCGTTCTATGATTCATATCCATTGGTTGCTTCAACGAGGACTGTCAACTATCGACCGATCCGTTAGATGTCTTAGAAATCCAATTCCTAAGATGTCATCTCGTGATACCCATATCTTTCATATCGAGACTTTGTTTCAATATGATTTTCACTCTAAGACCGTTGGTTTTCCCACTGTTGGCTTTCTAACTTCGAGTCAATGTTTCGTGATCGATTCATTGTTTTGTTTTATCCGAGACTTTCGGGACCAAAATGTTAACATTTCGGGGACCAAAATGAAAGTTCGGGAAGAAGCCCAACAGTTCAAAGAACCAATTTCGATCCTCTTCTTCCAACTCTCCGGTGTGGAAGGTTTGTTTCAACACCCATGCCATGTAAGATTACAATGGCCCTGGATGTGAAGCTACTCACAGGGGAGCACTTTTTACAACCCAACGGTTCTTTTCCGGAGGAAGATTAACTATTACACGAGTATGGTTCTATATATGGAATCTATTTCTCTCTTTAGCTTCTTTCCAAAGCGGTGCTTTTGGAGATGACAATTCTTTGTCAATTGTCCATGGTTCGTTCTCAACCATACAAGCTAGAAGGACCGGAACAAGTCTTTGTCCCCTCTTTGCTCCGTCTTGGTTCAACATCTAGAATCCCCGAGTTGCGGATCCGGAATATTAAGTTCCGAATAGACGAACTTTCGAGTCATGAAGATACGGAACGTCTAGTTCGGACGATCGAGCCCTCGCGGGTTCTTGTTAACCTTGAGCAATTACTCCTTTTTTCTTTTCCAAGGAAAGTTATCTCCAAAGAATTCAAGATTCTTTGACGCCAAGAGGCGATCAACACTATCGTTATTTGCGGATCCGGTGGATATGCAATCTACAGTCTTAGGTCGAACTTGACTTGTTTCGGTAGCCCATCTTTTACCAAGCTACCCCTCATAATTTAGGCGTACGGGTTTGCGCTTGGCTAACACCGTTAGACTGAGGTGAGTAATGAGCAGTCGTTTAATGAACGATGCTTCACATTCTCCCCTCTATCACTACGAATTTCTCAATCCGTAGGCTTAGTTGATATTCAACTTCTCGCTTTGTAGCGCTTATCCGCTTCAACAACTTCATCTTTGCTTTTTAACAAACAAAGGATTCCATACGTTGTACCATCATCAATGAAGATCACAACGTACTTGTCTCCCCCTCTATTTTGTATAAACTTCAAATCACCCAAGTAGGTGTGACTAAGTTTTAGAGGAGCCAGTGCTTCTTTCGCTATTCCCTTGACGGAATTTGGAAAGGTGATTTTGCCTCTTCATCTACCTCACATTTATTTTGAGGGTTTATGTCGAAGAAGGCAACAATCTCAACATCGTTAGCTTTTGAATGACTTGCTATTTAACGTGTGTTAATCTATGATGGCATAGACGCACGGATTACAAATATATCATTCATTTGGCTACAGACATACTGTACCATTCTTAGTTATCACAGACACTGTTGGACTAATCTCAAACCAGCTTGACCAACAGCGTCCCTTAAACCAAGTTAGGAATATATATCGCCTCATCTTAGAGTGATCACAATCCACGAAGTCCTATTGAGGACAACCTCTCCAACCCCTTCTACTTTATAGGTGGCGTTGCTTCACATGAACAACCTCTTGCCCGTGGTTAGGGCGTAACCGGATCATATGTGATCTAGATACTCTGGCCTACTCCAGTTGCTTTGGCGACCGAGTGTCCAACTTCTTTTCTTGCCTTTTCTTTAGGCCTTCAGATCTTTTAGGACCTGGAAACTCTGGCCCACCTTACTAGGTGTCCATTACTTTTCCTATGAAATGAATTCTGGCACCACTCCAGTCGCCCGGAGGCTTTATATGACTGAGTGTCCAATATCATCATATCAAAGGAATTTTGGCCCACTCCAGTCGCCCGGAGGCTTTTTATGACTGAGTGTCCAATATCATCCTATGAAGGATCTTCTGCCAAATAGTATGACAGGCTCAACGTCTTTAGCTTTTAGTCTTCTTCCGTTAAGATTGGTGCCCAGATAATTCTTGGCGCTTACTTAAGAGTGGTAACAGTTTTCGCATAGTCAGTGGATCTTACTCCCTCGTATGTGCGAACATACTTTACACACTTTAGTAATTACACTTAAAAGAACGGATCGTCTTAAGTCGTTTACAAAATCCAACCTTTAAACGGAAAAGAAGATGAGATTAAACTTCTGATTTGTTAAAGCATAAGGAATATAAATTATTTTTATATTCCTCCTTACTTTAATCCATTTTTAATCAGACATAATTTAATCTTTATTCTTGACAAGTAAGAAAAATACTTATCATTTAATCCTTATTCTTGACAAGTAAGAAAAATACTTATCCCAATTTCGGATTCTGGCTCACTTCAGTCACTTCATCAGACTGAGTGTCCATTTCCTTCTCACCATTATTCGGATCCTTTGTCCGGGACGAGATATAGGCCTCGCTACAAGATAGAATAACATCTTCAGTCTTCTCCTCTTGTCCCAGTTGACATCCTCAGGCTCTCGAGAGCGCTTGTTTCCACCAGTCTTAGCGGTGACACCATGAACACGTTCATCATCATCACTCTCTTCTACCAAAAAACCATTTCCATATCCAGATTTGGTCACACAACTTTTGACCGACATCTTTCGAACACTAATAGTAATACTATACAATTATTGTCTTAAGTTGTTGGGAGTTTTTGCTCTATGGTACTTTATAAAGCAGTACGGAAAGTATATAACTATTACAAGTATTCAAAAGGATAAACAGAGATTCAATAATTCAACATGAAATCTGAAAATTACAATTGTTACACAAGAAAAACTGAAAATTCCAGTTTTGTAGAAGACGGAAAAATAGAAACTGTTTTTGCTGAGTCGAGTGTGGCACTCTGTCCTTAAGACAATATTGCCCCGTATGTATCCTTTATACGTCCTGGACAATTTGTCTCCCAAGATAAAACAGCAATGGAACCCTTGAGCAAAGGAAACTCAAGAGCTACCGTGAAGAATATTGAATAACGAAATGATGCTTGAAAGTTGTAGGAAGAAGATTTTTTTTGGTTGTGTATTTTCGTGCATATCAAGTGTGCTCAACAATGGTGTAAGGGGGTGTTTATATAGGTGAGGAATGGACTGATTTACTGCCTCAAAACTGCCTCCATAATAGCCAAATAATGGTCATTATGGAGGTAGTAAAGTCACCAACATAAATGGGAGAAAGACCAACGGATTTGGCCATTATAGGAGGAGTAATTCAGCCAAAATAAATGGCTGAATTGAGTGCTTGGCTTTTCTGTCTTGACCGTCGAAATTTCGAACTTCGAGAGACCAAAGCGTACATCTTGAAACTTCGGGGACCAAACTGTACATCCGAAATAATTCGGTCCAAAGCGTATATCGAAACTTCGGGATCAAAGCGTACTTTCCGGCAAAGTTTTACGGCCCAAAAAGATAATATCGAAGACCCACGGCCCACAGCCCGTGACCCGTGAACCAGGAACCCGGAACTCGGAACACGGAACCGGAACGGGACGGGCGGGCGGCGGCGGCGGCGGCGCGCGTGGTCTTTCCTCGAACCGAAGCACATCTAGGTCCTCCCTCCTTTAAACACATGGGATACCCCTTGGGGTCCCAAACCCCAAACCAATTTCGAATCTTATATACACAACAATTCTTTCTTCCTCTACCGATGAGGGAGAATTACACACAATACCACACTTTCCATGCTTCAAACACCTTACTTCGTGAACCAATATCTCTTTCATTTCTCAATGAAATTTGACGATTCTTGGCCCTACGGTTATCTACGTACTTAGTAGATCATGCATGTGTGAAGAACCGGATTCTCCAACATACGTTACACTAGTGTTTAAGCCGTTAAAGTTGGTCGGTCGCAACTCCCGCCAAAGGCAAATTTCCAACATGATTCACTGTCATATTTATTCATAAGTTGTCCTGTATAATAGCCAAGTGTTCTAGTTCTATTATTTTACATGAATATATATATATATATACACACACACACACAGCCAGCCTAAAATTAAACTAAATACCCAATCAACCTATACTTTTTAGCCATAGGTTAGTCAAAGCACCCATTAGGTTGACGAATCCACTATGGATCCCCAGCCACACCCAAATCGTGTCGGATCGACATGGGTCCAGCTAAGGATTATGAAGGTTTTGAGAGACATAGTAAAGTAGATGACAATTGTTTAAAAGCCATTCACATTCAAAATGGACCTCAAGTCCTGCCAATACAGTGAATTATCATTTTCATTGCATCCAGTGCTCCCTCCCTCAAGTGAAGATACAAACTATGAAAAAGTCAGTGCCTGCTGTCTTCGGCAATTACTCAAAGGTTCATTTTTCTTTCACTCCCTGCCTCACTCACCCACCAACTCTAATGCAGAAAATCTCCTTTGCATATTCCATTTTCAACTTCAATTGCCTTTCATTCTGCATATTCAACTCTGATAAGTACTCTCATGATCCCCCAAAATCCTCCAAATGACTAACAAAAACACAATAGAAACCTATTATTCTAATGGGCATAGAAGAAGCAATCCCCACAAACCTTGGATACATGAGATCTCAAAGCACCCGATACAATCTGTGATAGTGAACGTGTGGGTGGCCTTTTAAAGTCAAAATATCAAGTCTATCCTTTGCTCTCTTGACCATGAAAGGGGCCAGATCGTGCACAATTTTTTTTTTCTTTTGACAAGGTAAGCTAAACCAGACTGTGCACAACCTTTAAGGGAAATCCCCCATTCTGGATAATCTGCACGATTCTGTTCCAATTCCCCATCTCAAACAATCTAGTTATAATAGAGTATTAGAAACTTCAAACCAATTGAATAAACCCAAACACCAACATAAAGCTAGTTTTCATAATAGGCCTTCCACTCTATAACCCTACGAATTTTGAATGTGGAGTTCTTAGTTTCCTAGTTGAGAACCCACTCTCGAATCTGACTCTCTTGGCGAAATGTAACACAGCACATATAAACAATGAAAAGAAATAGAAAACGGAGAACAATTAAAAGGATGGAGAAGAGCCAAGTAGAGTAAAGAAAACTTATGGACTTGCAACAAAGTCGGTTAAACCGACTGGAAAGATTTATGTAAATCTCACTATCCTACATATCAAAGTATCACATGCTTGATATACAATTTATCACCCAAGAGTGTGGCCTAGTGGTTTGTGGGTTGAGAACCATGAGGTCTCAGGTTCAAATCCCAGCAGAGACAAAAATACTAGGTGATTTCTTCTCATCCTCCTAGCCTTGGTGGACAGAGTTACATGTTACCTGTTGCTAGTGGGAGATGGCATGCTAAGTTGCTCAGACTTGGGTGCGGGTGTCCGATACGGGTGCGGATCTAGAAGTCGGATCCTTCATGATCTAAATTTAAGAATCGGGGATAGGGATTCAGGTATGGATATGGGCGTGGGGACTTTGCTAAAAATAATTCAAATATCTAAAGATAGAGTTATAAAACCAAATTATGAGATATTATGTGAAAAACTTTAGGAGAAAATATTAATCAAGAAGAGAATCCGGGAAGGAGACAAAAGGAAAGTGATATAGAAATTTCTATATACAAGGTATTCTATTTTCTTCAATTTCACCTTCGCTTTTGTTTTGATTACAGAAATCATTGAATCTGTCCGGAATTTATCTGTCAATTTTGGTCAAAGTACCCAAAATCGGTTGAACAGATCAGGTACGGATCCCGCACCCACACCCACATCGTGACGATACGGGTGCGGCACCAAAAGTGAAGAGTCCGAGCAACTTAGGAGGCATGAATTCCGTGGAATTAGTCGAGTTGCACGCAAGTTGGCCCGGACACCATGGTTATCAGAAAAACCAAAAAAAAAAGTATAAATTTTGAGTTATCACCAATTTTCACCTTCATACAATAATTTATTAATTTTGTTATAAATATATCCATCGCTCCACTAACTAAGTTTATGGCAGAAGCAAAGGCTAATCTTCGATGGTGTCAGTTATGATTAAGGAAAATGATTGTTCTACATGATCGTGGTACCTGTGAAATAAATTTCTTTTTTAAAAAAATTAAAGTCAAGAAGTAACTCCTTTATCTCAAGGTAAATCTATAATAGGATGTTGGTGTCTGGTGTGAACACTGAACAGTCTATCTGGACGAGATCGGAAGGTTGGCTCAAAAGCTTGATTTGTTGTCAAAGAATACACCAAATATATGATCTTTATTATGATAAAATTTCCTCTCCGGTGTCTAAAATTGCATTAGTATTTTTATGGCACCCATGTTCTGTGGGTCCCTTTTTTTAGGTGTCCTATTGGTTCCCATTATTAGTTGGACATAAGAACCATGAAGAACTTGTCGACGAAAATTATATGAAACAATCACCAGCATTTGTTGCTAATGGGAGTTGTTTGTTGCTCATGAGGGCCTAGATCAGTGAGTCAACTATTTTTGATGAAGTGAGTCAACTGTGTAGATCCTTTTATGATCTCATCCAATCATCATATGCATGGTTTAGTCATTTAATAATGTTGTCCAACAATTAGCACGTTTTGATGTGAAGTAGATCATTCGGTGTTTTCAAAGCTTTGCTCATCGAAATCGTATCTTGGTTGTTTACACTGATAACATTGTTATAACAAGAAATAATCATGGATGTGTATTGCTCAACTTAAACATCTCACTAGTCAATTCTAGACTAAAGGCTAACGAAAACAGGAATACTTTATAGGCATTGAGGTAGCATAATTCAACAAAATTGTCACTTAACAAAGAAAAGTTGCATTGGATACATTGAAACAGACAGTTAGATACATGGTCGCAGCAATATGTGGACTTATATGGCTAAACAAGCTTCTCCAGAAACAGAAATGTGGAAAAGATGAGCTGATGAAACTGATTTATCGGCAATCAAGCTGCATGATGTATTACTCAATCTTGTATCACATGAAAAACAAAGCACATAGAGATAGATTCTCTTTGTCTGGCAAAATATTTACTATTGCTACTATTTTCATTAATTTAAATGATCAGTTGGAAGATATCCTCACAAAATAACTTTGAATTTACAAGACTGAATACATTTGCAACAAACTAGGATCATATGACACGCCTACTCCAACTTACTCAGGGAGGGCTGTTAGGACAATTCAAATTAATTGAATAAATATTTATATCTCAAGCAGGGAGATTGGAGAATATTGTGTATATCAACTAGGATAATTAGGGAAATCCATTATACATCCATCGTTATTTACGAACGAGCATAAACATTATTTAAACTCCCAAGACCTCGATGGACTAATAAAGCTGGACATTCTCCAGATCTCTTCTTCTTTTCTTCCAGATGACTGAGTGCCACCTTATCATCTTGGGGATGACAATTATTACAACGACGGTGAGAAATTTTTTGATGGATCTGAATTTACTTTAATTTTACTGACAAATGAAGAGCTTAACCTTGGATTTTCTAGAAACTTATTCATAAATCCTTTCATACAGTAAAGAGGAGAAGATAATTGGAATTCTCCATAAAAGATCCTTATGCATATCAAATATTAAGGCAAAAAGTAACTTCAAGAAACTTTGCAATTGACATGTCTCCCTTGAGATATGACAGCTAGGTGACGGACCCTCCAATCGGTAAAATTTTCCTAATTCAGTTGCATCAACTGCACAACTTTATGTCCTACTAGCGGCCAATATCTAAACAATATTCAGCATGTTATACAACAACCACAAAGCCAATGCACTGGCTCTTGCAGAACCAATTATTAAAAGACAGATGCACTTCCACAAGACTGCAATATGTTTGTGCAACACAAATGTAAAGTTTTACAGTTCCCAAGAAGAATCTCCAAAAATACAGAAGAAGAGTAGCAAAATTACCTGGCTTGTGAATCAGAAGTATCAACATCATCAACAATAAAAGGACAGGAAAAATCACAGACATCCAAGTCGTCTTGAAAAGAAAGCCTGCTAGAACTTCTAGAATATATACGTGGCGAACCACTTGAAGACAACAAACCAGAGAATCGCCCGGAATCATCTCTAGCATCTCTGGAAATCTGAAAAGGAAGAACAAAAACAAAAGTTGGCAGAAAGCTGAAAATGGCTTAACTAAGCAACAATGTTTGGAATAGAAGTATGAACAACAAAGTTCACAAGCACGACTACGTCAAGAATAACAGCACATATTTCCCCAGACTAGAAATTGCTCACCTTTTGTCCAGGACTGATAGTGCCGATATTCGACTCAAGAGTCCTCAGTGGATCCATTTTCCGGAATGACCTGATTCCTGAAGGGGATTCTTGGGATGATGAATCATGTTTTGTACTTCTGGGAGACATTGGAGGAAGAGAATGCCTGTTAGGATCAGACAAATTAGGAGATAGGTATCTGGAACTTGTACCCATCATTGGATGAGGGATACTGACAGGGCCAGTTCCAGAAAGCAAACGAGACTGCCCAGGATTTGCACCTGACAAATATGTTGGTGGAGATGGAGATGGAGATGGTGAAAATGGAGGTGAAAGCTGGTAATCATCAAAGCTCGTTGCTTTGTGGTGAATGGGCAGTCTACTGTTAGGTGAAACCCTCTGTCCATGTACATCACTGGGTGAAGATGAAAGCTCATGTGGTGACCGGTATAAAGGTGGAGATCCTACATATGGCTGTGTCCGAGGTAAAGAAGGTGACGTGAGGAAACCACTTGTCCAACTGTGTGGGCGCTGGAAAGGTGATGAAGAAGATGAATGTGTCCCTCTTGACGGAAATGATGTAGGGTGGACATACTTATCAGATGAGGAGGATGGAAATGACCTCATTGGGTCAGCAAGAGGACTGCCTACATAATCTGTAATGATCGCAGGTGGAAAGGATGCAGCAGTCTCCAAGTTAAAGTCCGACAAATCTTCACGATATGTCACAGATATACAAAGACGGCCCTGCTGGGAATCAACTGGAGTAAAAGTATAATGCTTCATCAACTCCTCCTCTGCCCTGGAGAATGGAGCGCTAAATGAAGAGACCTTGTAAATGATATCAAAGTCGCAACTCTGACTTGGATGAAAGTTTCCTGAAGGCCTTGAATGCGGGGAGGAGTCTCATCATTGAATAAAGGGATCGGAGCAGTATAATTGACTTCTTGTATGTTCTCTTATAAGACGAATCACCAATTTCAAGAGTTGTCCTAAGATACTCATATTGTACAACCCACCTCTCTATAATGGTTTCTGTATATGCCCCTGCGCCTGCAATACCTGAACTATGCTCCGACAAAGAACTAGGTTTCTCTTGAACAAGTATTATGTCTATTATCATTGGTTCCATCAAGTTTCTATGCCAAAAATTCAAATTATCAAGAACAGCGGGACGATCTCCCAACACCAAATTGAACCACTTGTCACTCTTTTTCACTTCCCCATTACGACCATAAGGTCGAATCGAAGGAACTCTACAATCCAAAACAATATGCAAGGTTTTCAGAAGAAATTGAGCAAGTATCTGCTCAAACCTTCCATAATCACCCTGTGAATTACTTTGGAAATCCATTTTATGCACCCCAAACAAATATCAACCCTATCTTCTCTCAATCATACCCCAGTTTAGATGATACATGACAACAACTCGGTAACGATGCACAGACAAGACCAATTATCTGCTAAGCATATGATCTTTCCCTTGGGGGAAATATGGGTGAATATACATACACCTGGATATATGTACAAATTTCAAACAATTTTTAGAACAACAGGCCTTATACTCCCTCCGTCCCAAAAAGATTGTGTTAGTTACTATTCGGACAGTCAAAGGATTATTTTCTTGACCGTAATTTTTTCAAATACTTTCTAAAAATTTTGAATTGTTAAATATTGTGACTTATACTACTTTTTATGTAGTTTCTAAATATGTAAATTTTGTTTAAAAAAATTAAAGATTCTATGTCCAAATTCACATCGAACATTAGTTAGTTTAGCCCTCATAATCGGAATCAAGACAATCTTTTTGGGATGGAGGGAGTAATAAGTAATTGTACAGCTTCATTACCATACAACATGATATGCAAGAGCAATAGATATTCAAAAACTATGTAGATGCAGATCTTAACATAGGCATTAACTTTAGAGAATGACAAATATAGTAAGAACAAAATCCAAATGACTGCTAATTCAAACAAATTAAGCGATTGAAGTGAATCGAGTAGGAAATTAATTAATGAGAAGAGCTATGATGATGAAATTAGAGATAATTAAAGTCAAAAAAAGGAAAATTAAAACTTACAAAATATAGGGATTAGCAAAGGAAGAGAGAAAAACTCAGACTTTGAAGCAAGCGGAAGAGAGAGAGAGAGAAACAAGACTACATTACTGGGTCTGTTCTTCTTTTCTCCTTATTCATTTAGTACTCAAGTTGGATTTGTTGTTTTAAATTTTTTTGCATAATGCTAGACCCGCCAAAATTTGTTTTTCTGGTGAAGTTTTAATTGGAAATTTAGATTTTATCAGGTGATTTATGTAAACTATTTGTTATACCGATAAATCACTTAATATCAGCTGCAAAAATATTTTCAATAAAAATGTATAAACAATTCGAAAAAATGATATATGATCTACTTTTTTTATAAATATGGTGTTCACGTCAACTTGTGCGCACATGCAATTTCCCACCAACACAAAAACATGATGATTCTGGCCACCAACAGATGGAAAAAATCATCTACTCCCTCCATCTAAAAAAGATTGATACTTTTTACTTTTCGAGAATCAAATTTCCTAATTTTGATAGTATGTTAGAACACATAATATTTAATTTTTTTGAAATAAATTTACATAATTGGAAACTACGTAAAAAGTATTATAAGTCATCATAATTAATAATTTAAAATATTTAAAAGACATTTAAAAAAATTACGATCAAAGAACAACTCGTTTGACTCTCGAAAAGCGAAAAGTGCCTATCTTTTTTAGCCAGCGGGAGTAAGATTTTTGCATCTGCTGAAATTTAAACATGATACAGTCAAACCTCTATGTAATGACAGCATTTGTCCGAAAACTTCATGGTTGCTATAGTGAGTTGCTATTATATATGTATACTGACATTTGATATTTATATCTCATTTAGCTGTTATAAACAAAGTACGCAAATAATTATTTTTCTGTATTTTTTATGTTATAAACGAAAATAATATACTTGTTAATTTTAAAACCTCAATTATTTTTCATATCTCATTAATTAAAAATTAAAAAGACTAATAAATTACTAATAAATCCATAACTAGTTGTATCATACCGATAAAGAATAAAAATCTAAGGAACATGTGCATTTAAAATTAATTGAGATTTTAAATATTTCAAGTTTGACGTAAGAATTCTACAATTGTATGTTATTTTGTAAATTACAGTATATTAGTGATAATATAACATTGAATTAACGAAGAATTTTGTCCAAACTTTCAGCAAAAGGAAATTAAATAGATTTCCCTTGAAGACTGTCTAAGAGCTTAACATAAATATTTAATATTTTAATATTTTATTTTTATAAATAATATATTTCTTACAAAATATTATTACACATATTTGACTATGTATTTTATAGAGATGTAATTTTATCAAGAGTGTACCTCTATAATGAATATCATTACTGTTATGGATAGTATGCTATTATAGAAAAGTAAAATGTAACATGAAAAATCGGTTCCGCAGAAAATCAGGTTGTTATGGCAAAATGTCGTTATAACAAATGACAACATAATTTTAACTTGCTTTATTGTTCATTAATCCAAACCCTTAAATACTAGATAATTTGTATAGGGTCAAATTACATTTGTCGAAATGTTCATCTTGTCGCTAAGCTCGTTTTTATCCTGGCGGCTCATAAAGCGAGCAACTAAATCTGATCAAGGATTGGGTTTAAAGATTTTGATATTATTTAAATACGAAGAACTTCAGAAAAAACTACAACAAAATTACATTTGACTGTAAAAAAGTATTTAACATGATTTTCTAACTTAGTTGACATAGTTTGAATGAACACAAAGCTTAAAAGGACTTTTAATACATAACCTAAGTATATATCAATAAAATATAAAAATATTGTTTTGTTCCAAACCATTTATTTTGTATCCAATAGCACTCATAACAAGTCATGTTACCGTATCAACGCAATGAAAATGTGAAAATTAACTAGTTTCGAACTATAGAAAGATGCATAAATTTTTCTGGAACAAAAAAAAAATTACTTGTAATGGAAGGAATAAAAGTTTATAATACCAGCTCCTTAGCCCTCAACATCATACCATGTCATGGAATTTTATCTGAGGAAGTTAAAACTCTACGCCAAAGATTATCTTTTAATTAAAGGGACTGGAAAATGATTATTTGTAAATTGTACCCTCAACCCGTATATAAGTTAGATTCAATCCAATTTATCGTGTGGTGTTTGTTTCTACACTTGCTTATACTAACAAAGCCCATCAGTGTTGGGCTGGCCTAGTTAGACCGTAGTAAGCTAGCCCTCTGTTGGAGAAGACCCGAGAAAAATAGCAAGCCCGGTACTTTCTAAAATGATAGGTGGTTGATACCAGCAAATCATAGACCCAGCCCAAATAACACATTGGGTTTGTTCGTTTTCAAGAATGAAATTAAAGAAAATAAATAAAATTGTTACCCCCTCAGTTTCAACATATGTGTTTCACTTTTATTTTTAGTTTGTTTGAGAAATAATGTAACATCTCCATATTCACTAAGTTTTTAGTTCCAATATTTCCATTTTATCCTTAACTACACTCGCTTATAAAAATGATGATACGGTATATTTAATACCATAAGATTCAAAATATATTTTCAATATGTTGTACGAAGTCTTTTTTACATTTTTTAAATAGTCAAATTAAGATCCATATGAAACAGATAAGTACGATTTTAAAACTAATATATCAACTGAAAAGGTATAGATGAGACATGGGCTTATGTGCCATCACTTGTGTGGGCCTCAGATTGCCTGAATTTAGTCCATTCAGCCCAACTTATGGATAAAGTTAGCTTTCGCCTATTATGGATAAGTTATCTTTCCTTGATTATGAAAGTATTCACTAATAAGTAATAATGGGTTAAAAATCTTTTCACTGAAGCATATATAATTTAAATCTTTGTATTTATCCCCTTTTACCAGATTAATTGGTCTAACAACAAGCTCTTTTCCCATTTCATCGTCTCAAATGTTTGAGCAAAGTTTCCGATACTTCTTAATTTTTTACATGCATATTGTAATTCTTTTTAGGGGTTTTGGGAAGGTACTGGTCGTTATTAGGTAAAAAGAAAGAAGAAAAACGAAATATAATCATGTGAGATTAAATATTTACTTAAGTGAAGTAGGGAGATTTTGCAACCAATAATTACTACTAATATCAAACTTTTTAAATTCATATGTGCAGAAATATCTTTCCGGACTTTCTTCTTGTTTGCTACTGAAAGTGGATTGACTTTTGTGCTATTAAACTAATAGCGACGTATTTTTTTATATGTCCTTCACTAATAAGCTTGTTTTGTATTATAATAGAAGTAAGGTAGGTTGATTCTGCAATGTTAGGAACTAATTGGCCTATTATTGCCAATGGTTACCGATTAATTTTGATGTGATTGCCACTATTTTTCGGGATAAAGAATCATCAAATTTTAGTGGAGATGTCGAAATCAAAAAACATTATCCCATAACTTTGATGTGCGCTAGCCCTAATGGTTCGGCAGACCCTTATTAGGTTATTGACAACTTGAATACGTAAAATAATGTAAAATATAACCAAAAGTTAGGTTTTTAAAAGCAAGTGAGGTACAGTTTAAATATTTGATTTGGAGTTGGAGCTGCTTTAACTGTTTTTGTGTAATTTTCTATAGGAAAATATCAAGAGCTAAAATTACAGTAAGATATTTGTCACAAAGGTTTGCAAAGCATAAAAAATGTGGTCTAGCGATCAATGAAATAAATGAAAACCTTAGAAAATAGAATTTGAGTTTCAGTATAGATAAAATATAGTTAGGTGATTTCTTTCATGTGGCTCAACTTTAGTCAATAAAATTACTCGATATTTGTGTTAGTAAAAGTAACAAGTATCCGATAGAATAAGTAAGGTGTCCGCAAGACGATTCGGACTCCATTATTATAAATTTTAAAAAAAAAATTGGTACACTAAGTTTTCGGTATGCGTGATGTCCGAAAAAGAGCCGGACTCCATTATTATACATATATAAAAAACAATGGGTTAATTTGAAAAGAAAGCGATGTCCTCCAAGAGCAGTGAACGGTATCGCAATGGTATATCCTGTGGTACAGTGTAATCATAATTACATTATACATATTCCAACAAGAGGCAGGTCCACAAATTTTAAATAATAAAATGATATACCTTCAGTTTTTAATTTATTATCTAATTTTTGGTTAAGACGTAATCTTCCGGCAATGGGTTTTCTTTATTTAATTAAAGAGTGCCAAAAACTTTAGGGAATATGCTATTTGGCTGTACGCATTTTTATTGCCGTCAAAATATTGAAGTAATTAATTATTCAATTAACTGATTAGATTATGCGCATAGGACAAACATATTACTATGACCCTATAGTAATGGGCAAAAGGCCGTTAACTATTTTTTTTAATTACAATTCTTGTTTATCATGCTTTTTTTAGGTTTTCAATATTATCATAAAAATTGTCTAATCCATCAAAAATAGTAGATAGTTATCTATGTTTGGAGAAATGTTGTGGTACTTCTTCTATGTTACTTTGATTACTCTAACAATTTAAAACAAGTTTAATTAATGAAAACACGATTTATAAAACTTTTACACGACATTTTACTGTAATCTTTTGCTAAAAAAATATGAGAAGTTAATATAGTATATCTGTTTTATCCACTAAACGTATTTTAATTTATTAAAAAAATTAATTTCCTGAAAATAAGAAAAAGAAATTCCTAGTTTGATTGGTACACACTACACATAACACATCTCTCTACAATTTCAGCCACCCGATTAAGACAAGGTTGTTTTAGTTTGATTCAGCATTTAAACAAAAATTAACAAAGCAAATGAAAAATAACTTGAATTTGACGTATTGGATTATGACTCATTTGTTAATACTAAATTAACCCAATCGATCTCGAGTCACATAATCTTGTACCGTTTAGTAAAATTGATTTAACTCATTTTAAGCAAATCCAAATTTGATTAATCAGTCAATCTGGCATCTCTATTACAACGATTAATTGCGTGACGGACCTTTCCGAAAACTTTAGTACAGGTGCAAACCGCAGTTAGGCTAAGTGAATTTGAAATATTGAAATAGTGATCAAGCACATAAATAACTGGACCTCTGCTTAAAATATCTTCTTTTTTTTGTTGACGAAGAGCATGCATGTACCGCTTACTCTCCGAGTCGCACGAGTAAACCCGGATCGACGCATAATAAGCCGCAAAACCACGTCCACCGATTAACCACACTTGGCAAATCATGTGTGATGCGCTCAACCAAAAAGATTTATGCAAGGAATCGAACTTCATGATTTTCTTGATTCCGCGCTTCTCTACTCTTCACAACTTACCCTGCATGCGGGTTCTGCTTAAAATATCTTGTCCACATATATGATAGGAGTCAAGGGATTATTAATGTCACGCTTAAATTTTAAAGGTGACGGTAAATATTTACAAAGTGGAAGAGATCATGTGAATGGTAAGTCAGATAAATATATCTGGCTATAATATCCTACATAAGTAACTTTCAAAGCGTGAACAATGTTCTGACACGCATTCTACAAATGTGGAGCTAGAAATTTGAGTGGGCGGGTTCTAAACTTTTTTTTAAAATTACTTATTCAATTTTAAATATAAATTATTTATACATATTAAGTGAATAATCGAGTCAAGTCGAAACTAATGAATTATGCAACGAGAGTGTTTTCGTTTTCCCCAGCTGGAAGGGATAGTTGAATAGTACAAAGAAGTTGTGACATCATCGTTTATACTTTATGTTTATACACAGCGGCCGCTCTTCAGCATTTCAAATTCAAATCGAACTGACACAATAATAACAATGTGTAGTCCACCAATTTAAAGGTGAGGTGGGTCAGCAGCACTATCTTACTACAAAGTACAAACCACTAGTCTACTACTACTGTTTTGTACAATGTATAATATGTATTTATGTGTCCAGCCGTATAATTATTAACAGGAAAAAAAAGTTAAATATGTTCATCTACTTTAATTTATTAATTAACTTTATCTTTTATTAGTGATAGTGTTCAAATATACACTTGTACCTTTAATTGGACGGAAAATCCAATTTCATAGAAATAATAGCCTACCCCCAATTTATAACCCCCGACACAAAAAATACTTTCGTCCCCACCCAAATATACAGGACAAAAGATTACGGTTAACCTTATAGGGATGATTAGAGGATATGGAAAGAAGATGTGGTTATGAGAGATTGGGGGTTATGATTTGCAGAGACTTGCTTCTTTTTCTTTTTTTTTGCGTAAAACTCACTGAATATACGCCGCAGGAGTTCAATAGAGACATAGCATCGTATTGCTTTCACATTACAATTACAGCGATTCAAAAATGTAAGATGATATTAATCTCCCTTGAGGAGTCTTTCATTAATATCAAGGTATATATAGAGTACAATATTCATCCCTTATACAATAGGAATCCTAAGCCCATACAAAAGAGGAATCCTAAGCCTATACAAAAGAGGAATCCTAAGCCTATACAAAAAAGGAATCCTAAGCCTATACAAAAGAGGAATCCTAGTCTTACCATAATTATATTTACACAATATATGAAAATATTCTAATTATGGGTAGGGAATATATTTACACGTTTACACACCCCCTCGGTCGGAGCGGGATGAGGCGGACGCCGAGATCGGCTCGAAGTCAAGAAATAAGCATCGGGAAGTCCTTTGGTAAATATGTCCGCATACCGATAGGATGATGGAACATGTAACACTCGACATGGCCTAACGCAACTTTCTCACGAACGAAGTGTAGGTCTATCTCAATATGCTTGGTTCGTTCGATGTTGAACCGGATTATGAGAAAGATAGATGGCAGATATGTTATCACAATACACAATAGATGCTCGACGCAAAGGACACCGAAGTTCTAACGAGAAATTTCGAGCCAACAAATCTCGGCTACTACATTTGCAACGCTCGTACTCGGCCTCGACCGGAGCGAGATAGGGTAGCTGTCGCTTCGACGGACCAAGAAATCGATTATCCCCTAAGAAAACACAAAAGCCGGAGGTGGAGCGTCGCGTGTCCGGACACCCCGCCCAATCTCGCATCCGTATATGAAAGCAACTCGTCCGGTGCGAGAGGGTATAGGTGCAAACCATAATCAAGAGTGCCCTTAATGTATCGAATGATACGCTTAAAGCGATGAAATGAGACTCTCGGGGGCATGCATGAATAAGCACACCGCCGAACAAAGCATAAGCTATGTCCGGTCCGGTGAATGTGAGATGCGAAGTGCACACCGCAAGGCTCCTATACAGTAGTAGGATCGAGGCGGAGCACCATCCATAGCACCGAGCTTAGATTTGGAATCAGCGGAGTAGGCACCTCTTTGCGGTTCGCCATCTTAGCCCCGTACACAAATCTCTTCGCATACTTACGCCGACACAAGAACATATGATTGGCGGACACGGTCACCGATATCCCCAAAAGTAACTCGGCTTTCCCAAATCGGTCATTGCAAATTCGGACTTGAGCAAGGCAATAATCTCATTTTTCAATCCGTCGGAGGAGGCGGTAAGAACAATATCATCCACGTAAAGTAATAAGTAAGCCGTGCTACTACCTCGATGAAAAATGAAAAGTGATGTATCACTCTTCACGCATACAAACCCAATCGCAAGATATACCCGGCAAAGCGATCATACCACGCACGGGGGCCGCTTCGGTGCCATATAGTGACTTACGGAGACGGCACACATAGTGAGGAATCGCGGATGGGTGAACCCCGGTGGGCGATGCATGTAGTTGTCTCTCTCGGATCCCCATGTAAGAATGCATTCTTCACATCAAGTCGATGGATCGGCCGGTGTTTGCCCATGGCTATGCTCAAAAGCTTGTGCGGATGGTAGCCGGTTTGACAACCGGTGAAGGTCTCACCACAATCAATGCCCTCTCTGGCCGATTTGTGCCATTAGCCACAAGACGGGCCTTATACCTCTCAAGATCCCCATTGTCTCTCGAACTTGTGACGAAATAGCCACACAACGAATGGCATTCACCCCCTCGGTCTAGGTACTAGATCCCCGCGTGTCTTTGTTTAGTTAAAGCATTGAATTCCTCATACATAGCCGCATTCCAATTAGGGTCTTGTTTGGCCAATTTTGGGTTCTTTGGAAGTGGAGAGATGGTTTGGGCAGACAAGTTGAAATGGACTTTGGGTTTGAAGATTCCATGCTTTGAACGAGTTTCCATTGGATGGGTAGGGATAGTGGGTGGCGGAGTAGTGTCTAAGATGGGGGTAAAGTCGGATAAGGAGAGGGTGGGGGCGAAGCCGTCGGAGGTGCCGCGGCTCCTGGATCGAGAGTCGCGGTGCTAGAAGGTTGACATGCTTCTCTGAAGTTTGGGTGCCGCTGCTCTGACGACGAAACAGAGGATGTGAGTTGTTCGATTATGAGGGGAGAGATGGTAGACTCGTCAAGAAGTGAGTAGTCCTATTTTTGGAATTTTGGAAGATTCGAAAACGGGAATGTGGTCTCGTCGAATGTGACGTGACGAGATATGTGGATCTGACGAGTCGACAAGTCATAGCATAGATAGCCCCTATGGTTCGGCGGAAATCCTAGAAAGACACATGGAGTGGACCTAGGAACAAGCTTGTGAGGGGCGGTGGAGCTAAGGTTGGGATAGCACAGACAACCAAAAATCCGTAGATGATCATAAGAGGGGATTCTATGGTAGAGGATTTCGGTAGGGGTCATATTGTGAAGAGTGCTAGTAGGGAGAATATTTAGAGTGTATTCTGACATTTTAGCAGCATAGACCCAGAAGGGTGGAGGGAGGGAGGCATGAATCAATAGGGTGTGAATCATATTATTAATGGTGCGGATGATTCTTTCAGCTTTACCGTTTTTTGGTGAGGTGTGAGGGCAGGAGAAGCGAAAGACCATGCCATTATTGGTACAAAAGCGGTGAAACATAGAGTTATTGAATTCACGACCATTATCGCACTGAAATGATTTTATGCCTTTTCCAAATTGTGTTTGAATGAAATTGCGAAACTCAAGAAATTTGACAAATACTTCCGATTTAAATTTAAGAGGGTATAACCAAACGTAGTGTAAAAAATCATCAAGCAACACAAGATAGTATTTATAACCGAGAGAACTAGGGATAGGAGATGTCCATACATCGGCATGTATGATATCAAAAGGAGCAAATGTAACACTAGTAGATGATTTAAACGGAAGACGAATATGTTTGCCTAAAGAGCAAGAAACACAATTTTGGGCAAGTTTTCCATTACAAGCAATGAAATTATTGCCTCTAAGAAAATTAAAAGCGGGACTCTGGATGACCAAGCCTATTATGCCGAGTTGAAGAAGAAACAACCGCTAGAGTGACGGGAGAGCAAGATCTGGCAGCGGAGGTGGAAGTGAATGGATAGAGATCCCCCATGCTATTGCATCTCGTAAGAGGTGTCCCCGTATGAAGATCATTTACAGTAAAACCAAAAGGGTCAAAATCCACAGAGACAGAATTATTACGAGTAAATTGGCGGACAGATATGAGGTTCTTAATCATGTGTGGGGCATATAGGGTGTTTTTGAGGGAGAAGGGTGGATGAGGAGGTTGTGTGTATGAGGTACCATAACCCTTAACTGGAATGCGTTGTCCACTACCAACTGTAACATATTGAGGATGCTTTAAACAAAACAGTTTAGGAATAGTACCTGCAGACTGGGTGACGTGAGATGTGGCGCCTGAGTCCGTGTACCAAGTATTGTCAGGTTGTTGCATAGATAGGGTGTTGAACGCCTGACCCAACTCAGTGGGTGTCATGCCGGAGGAGGGCATGCGGGACGACCTTGCATGAAGTGGGGGCTGCGGCGGGGCCTAACAAACCGGGGTAAGAATACGGATTGTATGGTCGCCGGCACCGGAATGGACTTGGCGCCGCGGCTCGAACCGGGGTGCGCGGCTCAGACTTGGGGCGCGCGGCCTGTAGACGAACAGCGCCGAGGAGTCGCGGCCCGGTTGTTCTGCGATCTCTGTTCTTGCCGCTTCTTGTTGGTTACGGTGGACCGTGACCCTTGCCACGACCACGTCCTCCTCTACCGCCGCGGCCTTTTCCCCCCTTGCGCGTCGCGGCCTCGCCGCCGCCATTGTTGGGAGTTTTCGGTGGCGTCGATCTTGGGGTTGCGTGTCGACGGCTAACACCTGTTGGGCGTGCTCATCCTGCTTAGCACGACGGGTTTCTTCGAGCAACAATTGTGAGCGAGCTTTGTTAAAACTCGGTAGCGGATCTGCCTGTTGAATAATGGTGGCCAAAGTATCATATTCGCCCTTAGTAAGGCCAGAAATCATTTGTAGCACCATTTTATCGTCAATGACAGGCGTGCCGATGTTGGAGAGTTGATCCGCTAGAAGTTTAAGCTGCTTGCAGTACTCAGAGACATTGGAGAAGTTTTCATGACGTGTTTTGTTGAATTGTTCTTCCAAATACACGGCCTATACAAAAGAGGAATCCTAAGCCTATACAAAAGAGGAATCCTAAGCCTATACAAAAGAGGAATCCTAGTCTTACCATAATTATATTTACACAATATATGAAAATATTCTAATTATGGGTAGGGAATATATTTACACGTTTACAAAAAAAATCCTTTACTGTACATTATCCTATCCTCAATATAGTAGTTGTTGATTGACATACAAAAATTCCTTTCACTTAATTTCAGTTATGTTTCGGATTTCATGGAATGGAGTATTAGGTCGTACAGGAGTATATTTGGGTGGGGATGAAATTATTTTCTGGTTCATGGCGGGTTATAAATTGGGGGTGAATTGTTTTTATGAAATCGGATAATTATAGATGAAATTGGGTTTTTCTTCCAATTAAGGATACAAGTATACACTTATTGGACAGCAAAGATATATTTGAACACTATGAATGATAAAACTAACTAATAAAAAATATATATTTACCACTTTTTCCTTATTAATACTATGATATAGGTCTATCGACTAGGGGCTGTCAATATTTTTGGCCAAGCGGCCAACTGAGTAACTTCCCCCCTAAAAACAAAAACAAAAAAGGATTAGTTAATCTTAAATTTTAAATATATACATTTATAATAAATTAAGAAAAAATAATTTCAAGAAAATATGAACGTAAGAGGGATTATATTTCGTATCCAATGACGCAGTACGTTGAAAAAATCATGAGACGCTGGGGCCTAGGAGATGGCTATAGTGCACTAGTGCTTATAAAAAGAAGACAAAATCTCCAATTAGATAGTGGAGAGAAAAAAATAAAAAGAAATCTCCCTAAATTAATAATACTTCAGTGTGTATGCTAGATGTAACTTCTTTTTTAGTTGATTTGTGAGTTGGTTCTTCAGTTTGATCTGTTGGAAGTACTTCTATACAATTATAAATCGTTTCTACAAGTGTTTTACAACCGTCTACTTTAATAGTCGGATATAATACAACACCAATAATATAAATAATGAGAATAGAAAAAAGTTAAATTTTATAAACATTTTTTTAATAGATGGAGCGTAAGATGATTTTTCCATATATTCATTAAGTAACAAAAATATTAGAGTTATATAAAATAACATATTTGAAATAGTAGGATAATAAATATCGGAAAAATTCTTTAGTAGTTTGAAAAAAATTCTCTTGAAATCCATTAAGTTTTAAAAAAAAACCCCAATCATTATCTACAGGCATATCCCTTAGGTTTTTATTATAGGCGTTAAATAATAAAGTTATAGGTTGTCTATAATCGTAAATAACAAGTAGTTGCTCATACGGAGAATTCCACCCAGTCGAAACTTCTTCTGGAATTTTTCTATAAGGTAATACACAATTATGACAAGTTTTTTATACTCTTTGCGTCTTTGTATTTTATTACCTTTAAAAATAAAATTTATAGCAAATTGTATTTTATCAAGAATACTTTCAAAAAGGTTTTAGGTCATCCTTTACAACTAAGTTATAAATATGACACGCACATCTTATATGAAAATGATCAGAAAAACATGGAGTTAGTTGAATTTTTAAAAGTCTTATAGCATAATCGTTAGAAGTAGCATTATCTAATGTAATAGTCATAATTTTATCAATTATTCCATAATAATCACAAATTTCATTAATGTTTTGTGCAATAAAACTTTCAGTGTGCCTATCATTAATATATCTATATGCTAAAATATGTTTTTGCATAGACCAATTTTGATCTATCCAATGACATGTTACCGTTAAATAATCATTACCGTTAGTACTACGACCTATGTCAGAAGTGATAGCCACTTTGCCATTAAAATGATACAATGCATAACGTAAATATTGTTGATATTCATTTGCAAATTTAAAAACATCCATTTTAATAGTTGATCTAGGAAAATCATTAAAAGCATGATTATATGTTTCTCGAATGTAATGAATAAAACAAGGAAAGGAAGAAAATGAAAATGTAATTATAATGCATATTTCCATTATAATTATGCAAATAAATAATTAAAGTAAATGAAATTAAGTACGATAATTAAAATTAAGTAACAATAATAATTTAAAGAAGGAACGAATGTACCAAACGCCGATGTAACGTTGACGTGTAATCGAGGTTGAAAATTAAAACTTTGCTCGATGGATGATCCTCAAGCTAGTTGCCAACTTCACTCCCAAATTTTTAACTTTGATATAAATGAGCAAAAAAATATAATATTTAGTAGGTAATGTAGAATTGTAGAGAGATAAATTGAGAGATTGTAGGAATATTTGTGAGAAAAATAAAGAGGAAATGAGGTATTTATAGTTGAGAAATAGGGTTAAAGTGTAAATATATTAACTTAGGGGTTAAAAATAAATATTAAGGGGTAAGGGGGTTTATGGGGGAGGGGGATGACCGTTATAGCCGTTGCACAGCGGCCAAAATCAAAATTTGGTTGTTGTTGCAATGGTTATTTTTACAAATGGGGAGGGGGCTGGCGGGGCCGGACGGGATCGGGACGGGCGGGACGATCCCAGGCCCCGTCCCGAGTTCAAACCGCGACACCGATGATTTTTTTTATGGGGGATCGGGGCGGGTAGCGGGATCGGGCCAACTCGGCCCACTGGACAACCATAGTTAAAAGTAGTTGTCTCAAATTATTTATCGCTTTAGAAATTAAGACATAATTAATTATTTTTTCTTCATTTTATCATTTGTCATTAATGAAGATGACACGTAAATAGAGTAGATATTTAATATAGAGATATTATAACTTAGACATAAATATGGATAACGTAGGTCAAATATCTCTCATAATTACTCTCTCCGGATAAAAAATAGTGTTCACTTAGCAATTTTCACACCCCTTAAGAAAATACTAAACTCCTAGGCAAAAATAGGCAATTTAACTAAAATGCCCCTAAGTAAATTGGTATTGGATTTGATCACCTAACCATTAATAAGGGAAAATCTGAAAAAATAAGGATAATCCTTTCTTGATTTGGTGAGTGGACACTCTTTTTTTAATAAAAAAATAAAGGCTAAGTAAACACTCTTTTTTATCTGGAGGGAGCAATACTCTCTCTATCCCATAATAAGTGTCACTTTAGCAAAAAACTTTTGTCTTATAATAAGTGTCACCTTAGAAAACCAAGACATAACTTATTAGTTTTTTTCAATTCTACCTTTGACAAAATTGACAAGTTAAATAACATCTAAATGATGATTGAAAAAGCCAGAAACTTATATCGACTTCGCATAAACATAATCGAACAAGCTATTAGTCCCGATAATACAACAAATCAAATAAATATTATGTATAACCAACTTTCAGTTTGTGAATTATTGCTCTCTCAAACTTTTAGGGGTAATAACATTTTTGGTCCTAAATTTTGATTTTGGTATTTGTAATATCTAACGAAGCAAAATTAACCTTCAATAATCGAAATGTGTATTTTTAGTCCTTCTATGTAAGAAGCATGTTGCATTTGAACAACTTTTATGAATATATAACCGTCAAATATATAGTAATAATAGAAATTTAACATAATACATGAGTAATTAAGTGGTAGAGCGACTAATAATTATAGTAAATTTATAAATATTTACAAGAAAAGGGATAAAAATGCACATTTAATTAACGGAAGGTTACATATCCTTAGTCAAATATTATAAGAATTAAAATTAGAACTTATCAATAATTAAGGGACTAAAAATATTATTATAAATTAATGACGCGCATAAACTAGTGCCTATTGCTGCAAACATTTTTGACGAGTTATGTCGAAAAGATGTGAAGGGTAATATTGCTCATTATGATGAATTGTTTCCATTGATACCAACAAAATGATGGAGATGAGCAATTCCTGGCCCTTCACTCTTTCTCAGCAAGTGTGGAAGATGTCAAGTGATCCTTCATTCTGTCTTCTCGCCGCAAAGTTACTTTTCAAAAGAGATATTCCCTCCTAACTTTTTTAAGTATCGTAAATTGACTTGAAACAAAGTTACTAGACATTTTTAACATACCATTTCAAAATTTAACTCAAATATTGAGATATCAAGAGATCTCAATTCTTAATTCTTATCGAAGAACATATGGAGTTCACGGCAGATTTTTATTTATTTTCTTAGAGAGTGCTAGTTCATACCCACTTGCAAAACCAGAAAAATGAAAAGGAGGAGAGGGTACAACAACCTCCGATCTATGTATCTTCTTCAATAAATTAAACTAAATTCAGTTATATATAAAATAGGAGAGCTGCCAGCAACGTGGTTAAGTAAAGTGGCAAGCTAATAACAAGTCACTTGGCAATTTTAAGACAATGTCTATTTATATGTAACATAAATGAATTTTGATTTAAAAAATAAATTTTTTAAAATTTATAGACAATAATATAAAAAATATATATTTGAATTGAAGACTATAACTCACCTTTATCCTTATCGGGATCATAATTAGGACTCTTTAAGCTCAACAATATTTTTAAAAAAGAGTTACTTATTAACCAGAACACCACAATTACTTTATATTATTATCGAAAGATAAATGTGATTTTTAAATTGAAGAATAGTAGTTGATAGATAAGAAGAATAAAATTTATATTCCTCTACCTAAACGTTTTAGTTAAATAGATCCGTAGTGAGGTTTTATAGAGATGTTTGGAGGTAAGAGGTGTACATGTGGCGTACACTAGGGTGATCAAGGATATGTATGATGGAGCCAAGACTAGGATACAGACAGTAGGAGGAGACTCAGAACACTTTTCAGTGATGGCGGGGTTGCACCAGGGATCAACTCTTAGCCATACCTATTTGCCCTGTTGATGGACGGACTGACGCGACAAATTCAAGGGGAGGTACCATGGTATATGTTATTCGCAGACAACATAGTCCTGATTGAAGAGACTCGCAGCGGAGTGAACGCCAAGCTGGATGTTTGGAGACAGACTCTGGAGTCTAAATGGTTCAGGTTGAGTAGAACCAAAACACAATATTTGGATTGCAAGTTCAGCAACGGGAGCGACCTTGAGACATGCGTGGAGGTGAGGCTTGGTACTCAGGTCATTCCAAAGAAAAGAAGCTTCAAGTACCTAGTGTCTATTATCAAAGGGAATGGAGAGATTGATGATGATGTCACACATCATATTGGGCAGGGTGGATGAAATGGAGGCTCGCATATGGAGTGTTGTGCGACAAAAAGGTGCCACAAAAACTTAAAGGCAAGTTATATAGGGTGGTGGTAGACCGATTATGTTATATGGGGCGGAGTGTTGGCCAGTCAAGACTACACACATACACAAGATAAAAGTTGTGGAGATGAGGATGCTGAGATAGATGTGTGGGCATACATTGAGAGATATGATTAGAAATGATGATATCCGGGATAAATTGGCAGTGGCCTCGGTGGAGGATAAGATGCGGGAAGCGATGTTGAGATGGTTCGGGCATGTGCAGAGGAGAGACACGGATGCCCCAGTGCGGAGGTGTGAGAGGTTGGCTATGGATGGGTTCAGGAGAGATAGAGGTAGGTCGAAGAAGTATTGGGGAGAGGTGATTATTTTTTATATGACGCATATGCAACTTACTGAGGATATGACCTTAGATAGGGGGTTGTGAAGGGCACAAATTAGGGTAGTAGGTAGTCGAGCGTAGTCATACTTACACTTACAAAATGATAGTTGTAGTATTATTACTGTAGGCCCGATTAGCCTATCACACTTATTGACGCAATATTGCTTTATAGTCCCCTGTAGTTTGTTTATGCTGCTATGTGTTATTTAGTGTACTTTGTTTATCTTATTTAGCTGTGTTAGCTACCGTTTCCTGTTGTTAGAATGCGTTACCATGACGTATTCGATTTTGTTATCAGTATGTGCATATTGTCCATACTGCTTTAATTATCTGTCTGAGTCTGACCGTTTCTCTTGCTTTGCTTTGCTTTGCTTTGCCTTGCCTTGCCTTGCTTCCTTTGCTTGTGATTATGCTTTGTCTTAAGCCGATGGTCTCCTGAAAACAACCGCTATACCTACCAAGGTGGAGGTAAGGTCTGCGTACACTCTACCCTTTTTCAGACCCCACGTTGTGGGATTTCACCGGGTATGTTGTTGTTGTTGTTGTTGTAATAATAACATTAATATAATAATAATAATAATAATAATCTATATCTTAACATAATTATGAATATTATAAATAATATTAGTTTTCAAGTGATAACTTACGTTTTTTATATTTAATTTTAAATGTGACTTTTAGTTTCTTTATATGAATTTTGAGATAGAGAAACTTTTATTTAAATTGAAAGATTTAAAAATTGAATTAAGAATACAAAGAGAGCCTTTGAATTTGAATTAAAAGATAACTATTTTTGAATTGAGATAACGAATCAAATTTAGATTTAAACCTATATACAAGATTGGATAGGCTTTATGTTATGTAACGATAAACCTTATCATATCTTATTTTAGAATATCAGATTTGGCAAAGCAGTAAATTTGAATTTCAAATGCACAATAGTACATTTGTATAAATAATGCAACAAAGAGGAATTAAAACGTGCATTTCTTCTCATTTCTTTGCTTCCTTTGCACTGATAGTTTTTATTACGATGATATTTAACTTTTTAAATTTGAATGAGATTTATATTTTTCTCTGTGTATTCTAATTTAATAATCTTATCTTGATTAAGGAAAATGGTATAACTTTTGCAGGTCTAAGCTAAAGAGGAGGCAAGAGCACGAAAAATAAAATTCGGAGACCTATAGAAGGAGAATCATACTACCAACTTTATACATATTCCTTCTATGATTTAATTGTTAAACTTACAGTTAATCACTAAGTTAAAATTACATACATTAAAACCTCGATATATGAATATTCGATAAATTAATAATTTTTATTAAATAATTATTTTCTCCGGTTCTGACTTGGGTCAATGGGATAAAATAATAACCTCGATAAATGCATAAGATGATAATTTTAAAAAAAAATCTTTGAGGCCAAAATATAAAATAATAATTCATTAAATACGTATGAAAATTACATATATAATTCATAAAATAAAGCACTTCCTAAACAATTTTTACCAATTTCAGGTAAAACTTCTTCAATATTCTCCATGACAACTAGACCACTTTCACCAAACATTCTATAAGACTTAAATCCCATGTCTCACCTTGAACCGTTCTAGCCAACCACTTGAGAAGTTAAATTCTGGATTTGCATCACCATACATTTTTTGTAAAAACTATCTTGCTTTAATTTGATTCATTTCTCCAGTCATGTTCACTTTCTCTTGATATTGAAGAAACCACTCATACAATCCATTTTCTAATTCATGATATTTTGCTGATTTGTGCCTTTTAACATTGCTATTTTTATCTCTTTTGACAAATATTCTGCATACCTTTTAAGAGTATTTGATATTGTTGATTGACTAATAGAGAGATCAAACTTTTGTGAACCCACCGTTGCAAATCTTTTTGACTTGAAGATGGATGCTTATTTTTGTACTCACATAATGCTTTTCTAATTCAACAAGAGAAGGTTGGCTTGTATTGCGGCAATAAAATTTCTATATTCTGGCCTTAATCCATGAATAATAATTCTTCTAATTCTAGCGTCTGACATGCCAGCAGCAAAGTCTAATGCAGAAATTTCGTGACAAAGGGATTTTACCTTGGTAAAGTATTGGTTGATCGTCATGTCACGTTGTCTGATAGAGAGAAGATCGTTCTCCAGAACCTACAGTCTCGTATCATTCTTCTTGGTGAACAATGTTGCGAAAGTATAACACGCTTCCTTTGGTGTCTTAGCCGGCCTGATGTGCTCCAACATTTCATCTTCAACGGTGGTTCGAATCGCAAACATGGCTTTGCCAGCTCTAATATTCCATTTATTCATAGCGGCTGCGTCTTCTGGTTGTGTGACCTCATTGCCACCAACGATCTCCCAAAAGTCTTGACCTTGGAGATATGTCTCCATATGCATCGACCACGTGCTGTAATTCTGATTGTTAAGTTTCTTGATTCCACCGATCTCTTGAAGGTCACCCATCGCGTCTTGGCTAAAATTCTTTTTTTTTTTTACCAAGAAAGCTTGATTTCGACAACAAGCTCTGTAGTACTAAACCACACACGAACACTCTAAGAAACTCAACAAACGACTCTTTGGTATGAACCGACCTGGCTCTGATACCACTTGTTAGACAACACAACACGTGAAAAACGTAATTACTTCATTATTGTTAAAGTAATTACACCAAGACTTGAACACTATAATTTGACCATAATATACACCAAGTTCTTACTTGCTCTCACTTTTTGAGAACTTTTTACTCACTTAATTATAACTCAAATCGGTCTCCTCTATTTATAGGTGGTGATGGAATAATCTAGTTAGGATACTTAATTACTACTCTATTCTATAATATTACTCACTACATTTTTCTAGAATCACTCTTCTATTTATTCATAGAGTTTTTCTTTCTAGACTCCACTCTAGAACTTTCATTCTAAAGTTCTTTCAATTCTCTAGAACTACTTGAACATTCTAGATTGATTATCCATTGTCTTGGATATTAAGTTGATGTTTACTTTTAACAAATGTTTTGTCAAAAGAACTAAGACTGATATCTCATCATAAGATAATTCAAAATCTCTATAAGATTTTAAGTTTGACATTATTTGATTATTTGTATAAGAATCCTACTAAAAACATAATTTAGCGTACTTAAACAACAAAATTCATCGCTAATCCTATTAAGAGACGACTTATCAAATGTTTTGTTAGCAATGAAATAATACAAAATAAAAAAGTTATTTGATGACTATATATATATATATTCTTTAATTTAATAGAGATTTTTTTATCAAGTATATTGTGTTGAGAAATAAGATGATGGTTGAAATTTATATACGATCTAATATGTTAAAAAAAGTCCGATCATAATTAATATTCTTTGATAATCATCGGCGCATCGCGCGGGCACATAACTAGTTTACGTATGAAAATCAAACTCCCCAAGCAGATTATAAACTCCAATATTAATCTCGTTAATCTGATTTTGAATAAGTTCCTAAGTACGCCTTAACGTCGTCTAAATTTCCCCAACCAAACTCAAATCCTTCCTCAAAATTAAACAAGGACCACTAATAAAAACAACGAAGACAGTAATAATGAACACAAACAGAAAAGGATTTGAAAATGAAATCCAATCTCCTAGAAATTGCTACTTTTAGTTGTTCTTATTATCCATTAATTTATTCTTCTTTATTGAATAAAAAGGAGCTAAATCTGCAAGGGATTCTTGAATATCATGAAACTGTGCTATCACATTTCATATAAAGCGGGCCGTGTCTCAACATCACAAATCCAAACTGACACCAATAATGGACTCTACCAATTCAAATTGAGGCGGTTCACCCCACCACTACTCTCTCCATATTAAAAAGAATATTCATTTAGCCATTTATATACCTTTTAAGAAAATATTAAACTAAATATATATATGACCCCTTAAATTTATATATTTTTTTCATATAGAAACTATAACTTTGATTTGTATCTATTGAACACCTAAACTCCTCCAAAAGTGTAGTATCAATTAGACGCAATTTAATGAGATGGCAAAGTATGTGTTTTCCACTCTCTTGAAGCGCGTTCACTCACAAAAGGTGATTTTCATTTTTCTTTTATTCTTTTTTTTGTTTTTTCATTTTTTCCCTTTAATTTACTCTGGTTTTGCTTGAAGTGTTCGACAAACCGCCGGAAACTTTCATGCCCAGCAATAAGTTTTTAGCTGGTTATTGTCGTATATGATATACAAGAATGATCTCTGGCAACTGAAATCTAAACGGAGTTTCAAAAGAAAATCACAATTGACGAACCAAATTTGAACTTGACAAAAGAAGCGAAGTAGTTGGCCGGAAACTCGAGAACCCTCAGTCAGATCTTTCAAATGAACCAGGCAAAAGAATCCTCATTTATTTGTGCGGCCGTTTAACATCTGATTTAAATGGAGAACAAGAATTTAGGAAGGAAATGGCGATCTAAAATTGGAAAGAAATCTGACCGATCAACATTATTTAGACAGAGAAAAGAGCTTTTTTTTTTCCACATAATCCCTTTGTTCCAATTTATATAATATTTTTTTAATCAATCACAAAAAGAATGACACATTTTCTTATTTGTTAATAATTTAACTTTAAATTTTAACTTATATATTTAACGAAATGATCTATAACCACACAAATATCTTTGACATATTTTAGATTACAGAATTAAAAAAAATTTCTTTATTTCTTAAAATTTATATCGAGCCGAATTACATCATATAAATTGGAACAAAGAAAATAAATATTACTATTGGTATTCCTTTTTTCCTTATTATTTGGGAGCAAAATCCATGTGTCGTAGTCCGATTGGGCTCTTTGTCATGTCAGCCGCTTGTGAAATGCACACGCTTTATATTTTTTCTTTCTCATCAAATTATGTATATTTGGTACACTTTTGGAGGAGTTTAGGTGTTTAATAGGTACAAGTCAAATTTTAAGTGTCTAAATAGAAAAGTCGGACAAGTTTAGAGGCCGCATATGTATTTGGCCAAACTACTAATTTCTAGGCAAAAATTGGTAATTTGATTAAAATTTTCATAATTAAATAAGTATTGAGATTTGGCCATCTAACATTAGGCAAATCTGAAAAAAGTAAGATTAATTATTTGTTTATTTGGTAAGTAAACACTCTTTTTACTCAAAAAATAAAAGCTAAAAAGCTTAAAGTGAACATTTTTTTTACCCGAAGGGAGTAATACTACTTTACATAGCATTATTTAACTTTTTGGAATGTGTAATCTCCGATATGTCGTTGTTATAACTATAAAACAAATCTCTAAAAATAAAATAAAATAAAATATAGATAAATTTCAATTATAAGAAGATAAGTTATTATTTTAGGCATATTAAAAAGAAAAGTCCGAACGAATTATTACTGTTATTTTTGTACTCTCCACGTTTGTACGTCCCTTAAGAATTAATAAATGAAATATATATTTTATTATAATACACATATTAACTAGTGAATAGTCTCAATACACTTAAAAAGTAATTGAAAAATGAGTAATTAATATTAAGAATAAAAGTAGAAAAAAATTATATTTTTAATATATTAAAGTAGACAATTAAAAATGAACGAAGGAAGTATATAATAACACAAGTAGTGCATAGAAAATAGGGGAATGCTTCCGTTTAAACGGTGGTATGCAATTATGCAGCACAAACTCAAATTAATCTGAATTCATATCTCAATTTATATGATATTTTTCGTTTTCGATATTCAAAATTTATTAACTTTGATCATCATTCTAAGATGTATTTTTTCACTAAATTAACAGAAAAAAGTTGCAGCTTATAGTATTTTTTATGTAGTTTTCATCAAATATATAGTTTTTACTTTTAAAATATTAAATTAATCTAATTCAATTAAAATTTAAAATTAAATCAAATTAACTCTCAAAAAATTTAAAATATCACATAAATTGAGACGGAAAAATAATAATTTTTTGATACCATGTCAAACTAACGTGCACTTGTGCAATTCTAAGGAAAAACAAAAACTCTCTGCTCTCTGATTACGTAATAAACCCCCGAATTACAAAAATAATTTCCTAGCCCCTGAATTAATTAGTCGCAATACATAAATATCAACTCAAAGGATGTTAGATACATTGAACCTAGACATATTCAGTATTGGGTCCATGACAACTTCTCCAAGTACAAATAGATCCATTTTTAGCAGGTAAATCACAAATTAATCTCCTGGCTTTTCTTTCTTTAGCCTAATTAAACAAATACAGCAATATTTGCTTCCACTAATTTCTCAACTAATTCCGTTTAACATGGCTCCGACTATAGCAGTGCCTTCCACCCAAACAAAACTCCATCACCGCCGTGATATCTCCGCCGTGCCGGAGAGCGAAGTGTTAAGAAGAAGAAACGAGGAGTTGGAGAAGGAATTGAAGAAGAGCATTGAGAGGGAAGAGAAAATGAAGCAGGAATTGCAGAAGACGTGGGAGAGGCTGAGGGTGGCGGAGGAGGCGGAGGAGCGACTTTGCTCTCAGCTCGGAGAATTTGAAGCAGAAGCTGTTGATCAGGCTCGGAGTTACAGGACACGTGTTCTTCATTTAATGGATCAACTCTCTTTGGCTCAAAAACTTCTCCAATCAGCTTCCGTTGCCTTCCCCAATGCCCAATAATTGTAGGGAAAATTGGGGTTGACATTTTAGTTTTCTTTTTGTATAACCATCTAGGTAGTATTATTCAAAATTACTATTTCGATTAATTTAAATTTGCACCGCATAGAAACTATAAAGAGGGAAAGCACTCTTAAAGAGACGTTTTTTTTAATTTCATGGCTCGAACTCAATATCTCGTATTGGATATTGTCCTGGCCCATGTTCAAAATAGCAAAGTAGAGCACGCCTGTAAAATTATGTACCTAATTAAGCCTTGTTCTGGTTTCTTGCTCAATGCAAATGAAAAGATGAAAGATTAGCCACTCGGACAACTGGAAATGTATATTAACTTCTCTCTTCTTTTTTTTCTTCTTATTTTTGTGTTCGAGGTCACTAAGAAAATCACTATTTCCCACACTGAAATTGCTACTCCCGCATATATTTTAATTAAATCAGTAGAAAAAAGAAAAATGTTACTCCTATATATATGACATTTTTTCTTTTTAGTTAATATTAAAAAAATAATACCTTTTTATAATTAGTAATAATAGAACTTTTAATTTTCCATTTTACACTTAATAAAATACTTTTTCGTCTCAAATTATTTATTGTGGTTATTAAAAATAGATGTATCAAATTAGTTGTTATGGAGTGTTATTACTCTTGTGCAAGCTGTTAATTTACCTGTAGCACAAATAAGATGAAACATCGTTCCATTGCATTTACTTATAACACACATTTGCAATTACTATAGATAATGTCATTAACACATACTCATTTAATGGAAAAAGAGATGAAAGCTTAAACATAAATAAAGTTAAAGTAGTAAAATATATCTTTTAATCATTATTTTTTAAGGAGTGTGTAAATTAATAAAGCGATAAATAATTTGAGATGGAGTAATTTGTAGCCATAATTTTTTTCAATATCTTCTTTAAAATTACAAGCTTCAAAACTCTTCTATTCTTCCATAAACTTCGTGTTCAGTCAAATATCTTTATATAAAATAGTACATTGGGAGTAGTTTTTCGCACATAAAAAATAAAGAAATTTCCCACCATTTCAATGAAACTTATTTCCTCCATGCAGTTTTCAGTGAGTTGATTTGGCAAAAATGGAATGGACAAATCATATTTTTCACACAAACTTTCCATTGATTCATCCGTAGAAAAGGCCTCTATTTTTAGTAGTGGGTGTAATTGGGGAAAGTTTGTCTTATTGTATCTTCTTATTTCCCTGCTCTGAGGAAGGGTAATTAAGCTATCTCTCTCCGGTGCATGGTTTGGTAATTAGTTGACGGGTTTTATGTGAATTTGATTATAGGAATCGTAAAAGATAGACAACTAGAGATGAAGCTATGCTGGATATTATAATCTGCATACGCATTTGGAGTTTTTTCTGGAGTAATAATTTTGGTGAAGTAATTAAATTTTTAAAAGTAAATTAAGGTTCAACATTTGAACCGTCCTATTATAATTCCTTCTCCGTCTTAGAGGACTTAAATTAATTGTTGCAAGAGTAGTAATGTTTATCCCAAAAAAGGTATAATTGAATTTTTAAGTGATTTTAAGGATACGTGGATTGATTTGCAATAGGTGATGATAATTAATTAACAATAATTAAGTAAAAGTAAATAGTAAGTAAGAAAGTTAGCTTGTAATGTTGTAAACCAAGATGAATCTTCTCAGCAAGATTGGTCCGGGCCTTAGCTTAATTGCCTCAGTTTCGAGCCAACTATGAGAGCGAATGATTATAATTGCAATAAGTAAGATCGTACAAGTGTGAATAATGAGAATTGGATGCGCTTGCAACATGAAGGTTGGACTCCTTTTATAGTTAGAAAATAAAGTGTTAATGACCGAGATTTCCTCTCCAATTAAATGCAATAAATGTCAATTAAAGTCTCTTAATGATGGAGGAGTAATGGCTGACGCCATATCCGGAACGGATATACGTTGGACACCTTTGATTCTTCACCCGGTGTCAATTGACTCGATTGCTATCCAGTCTTGTCTCGACATCCGACCTACCCCGATGTAACTTGCATCCGATGTAGAACTCACCCACCTCCTTCGAACTCCATACCTAAACCTTGTCACGGGTCGTGCCGGTTTTCACCATATACAGATAGTCCCCACACTTTTCGGACCAAAGTTTACTGAAATGACGGGAAGTCGAAATGATTTCTTCATCATTTTCTTTTGCAAGATTCTTTTTAAATTACTCCGAAATAGGCGGGAAATGAAACGTTTCCTCTTCTCCAAACTCTGACTCACGTTTTATCATTCTGCAAATTTGGATATGTGTCGTCTTCTGATTGCACTGCCACTTCAGTTGGTTCACCAAAATATTTTGCAATGATGACTGAAACCTCTATAAAAACCTTCCCATTCCCTTCCATTTTTCACTTCTGCAAATTCCTTTCTCAAATCTACGCATATGTTCTGACTTTATCCAGTTCAATTATTCAAATCTTCAAATCACCAGATCTTTAAACCTTCATACCTTTAAATTTTCAAACCTTCAAATCTTCTTTATCATGGCTAAAACCACCCGCTCTTTTTCAAGTTATTCTTCTCCGGCACCTTCACCATTGTCGGCCACCGATGATACCACTGTCGTCGGTGAATCCCCTGAAGCTCAGGTTGTAGTCGATCCTAGAGCTTTTGATATGATCCCTTCTTCCTTTTATTTCGATAACGAGTTCGTTATTTGTGTCGTCACTTTGAAATCAGACCGAGGTGAAGAGGCTAAGAACTATCCGACCTCCATAATTTCCTCCGTTCTTGACACAATCCAAAATGATTGCAGTTGGACTGGTCTATCCGGGATTATTGTACCTGGCCCATACGAGGATGTTACCACCTACAGGTCCGGGTACTCCAATGTTTAAACATGTCCTTTCACCTTTATGATTGTTCCTCCTATTGATAATATGATCTTAGAAATGTGCATGACTTACAACTTATGCCTCGCACAAATTGATCTGTCCATTTGTATGGTTGTAACTTGCCTTCGGTTCCTGGCCAACAAGGTCGACAAAATTTTTACCTTGGATCATCTGATCCGATTATATGTCTCGAGATTTTTCCGTAGTAGGATCGTCCAGATCTCAAAATGAATTTTTTTACCATCTTCTCCAGCATCGATGAAGATTGAGACTGAGATTGGATGGAGCACTTTGTCGCGGTTCCTACTGCTGAAATCATTCCGGTAAGGTCCATACCTTTCCCGGAGGAATGGTACTTAAACCGTAAGTTCCAAAAACCCTTCTCCTTACTTTTGTATAATACCTGCAACTTTAACGATTTACCTTTAGTTTTATGTTGTCTCCTTCTCAGCTGTCTGCTGGACTCCGACCCTTGTCGAGAACCTTCACACATAGGTAAAAAAATCATAAGCACTTATTCGCATAGAGACCGGACATGAAAAATACTTTCCAAAAATCGATGGAAAGCTCAAAACCATGGTTAGTATCTTCCGAACTCCGTTTTTTCATTATTATTTTCCTACACATTTTAATCACTTCTTTTTTTTAATACCCAAGTTTGCCGAAAAGAACCGTACTCCCGATGACTAATCCTTCAGCCGTTATGGTTACCCCAATTAGGTACTCGATCCGGATGCATCTGCTCACCGTATAGCCGAAGTACCAAAGAAAAAGAAATCCTCAAAGCCTAAGTCCTCAAAACCCTCGAAGTCTCCCTTGGGCACTTTAAAGAGGAAAAGAACTCCAGAAATGGGCGGCCCTTCCGGGGTTAAGAACACCAGCATCAAAAAATGATGTTTGGGTGAAGAAGACCACCACCACTCTGGCAGAAGATGTTTCTCCCGGAGTCAGAGAAAACATTGTTGCAGAAGCTGTCGTGCCCCATCCGAATCCGCACCTACTTCTGTCACCACACCCCCAACTGTCAAACAAATTCCCGTCATCATTGAAGATGATGACGAAACAACAGATGATGAGCTGTTTGCAAAGAAACAAAGGACTTCAACTCCTCATCCATCATCACAACTAGCCCCCAACTTTGGGCAACAGGATTATGATCGCCTCTTCGGCGAGGCTGGAACCTTTGCAAGCCCGGCTCCGCCGATGAACACCTCCAGGTTTGCACACCTGTCAATTCTCCAGAGGCTCTCCAACAACAGGAAACTGTTATTCCTATTTCTCCTACTCGGGCCCCTTCTACCCCACCAACACATGTCCAATCACCAGAAGCCCAATAGACAATAATTCAGCACACCCCCCAACCCAATTCAGTCCACTCCAAATCAGCCCACACCGCAAAGTACAACACCCGCCCAACAATCTATTCAAATCAGCCCACATCTGAATCCTCCCTATTCCCCTCAAATGACCACAAGAGCCCAACATGGAATTTTTAAACCTAGAAGATTGCTTAATCTTCACATTGCACAAAAAATTCCATTTCTCCATTGCCCACAAATCCCATTCATGAATTAAACGATCATAATTGGAAAATGGCCATGAAAGATGGATACGATGCTATAATTAAAAATAAGACGTGGGACTTGGTGCCACGACCGTCTAATGCTAATGTTATTCAAAGTTTGTGGATTTTCAAGCATAAAAAGAAATCTGACGGCTCATTTGAGTGGCATAAAGCCCGCCTTGTAGGTAATGGTGCAGGAGAAAAAACTGGTATAGATTGCGATGAAACTTTCAGTCCGGTGGTTAAACCCACAACTATTCAGACGGTACTTAGCATTGCACTGTCAAAATCCTGTTGTCTTACTCAGCTTGATGTAAAAAATATTTTCTTGCATGGAAACCTCAATGAAACTGTCTATATGCATCAATAATCGAGTTTTTGTGATCCTCAACACCCTGATTACGTATGCTTGCTTAAAAAATCACTATACGGGCTTAAGCAAGCCCCTCGTGCTTGGTACCAGCATTTTGCTGATTATGTGGCTACGGGTTTCTCTCACAACACTTCAGATCATTCTCTATTTATTTACTGTCGAGGCACAACTATGGCATATATTCTTCTTTATGTGGATGATATCATCCTGGCTGCTTCTTCAGATGCCCTTCGACAGTCCATCATGTCTAAACTTAGTTTTGAATTTGCTATGAAAACTTGGGTCCACTAAGCTATTTTTTGGGTATCTCTGTCACCCGACATTTAGGTGGTTTATTTCTTTCACAAAAGAAATATGCATAAGAAATTATTGAACGAGCCGGTATGGCTTCCTACAAATCATCTCCTACATCGGTAGACACGAAAGCAAAACTCGGTATTTCCTCAGGTAATCTCTACCATGATCCAACTGAGTATCGTAGTTTAGCCGGTGCCTTGCAATATTTGACATTTACGTGACCAGATATTTCATATGCAGTTCAACAAGTATGTTTATTTATGCACGACCCAAGAACCCAACACATGTCCGCTTTGAAGCGAATCATTCGCTACATTCAGGGTACTCTCGAATTCGGTCTTCATATTTACCCCTCTTCGATCAGTAAACTCATCTCATACACTGACGCAAACTGAGGTGGATGTTCGGACACTAGACGATCAACTTCTGGTTATTGTGTTTATCTTGGAGATAACTTGATATCTTAGTCTGCGAAAAGGCAGCCTACCTTGTCTCGATCTAGCGTTGAGGCCGAATATCGAGGGGTGGCTAATGTCGTATCTGAATCTTGTTGGATTCGGAACTTACTTTTGGAACTTCATTGTCCAGTTACAAAAGCAACATGGGTGTATTGTGACAATCTTAGTGCGGTATATCTTTCAGGCAACCCAGTTCAACATCAACGCACTAAACACATTTAAATGGATATACACTTCGTACGTGAGAAAGTCGCTCGTGGTCAAGTACGAGTTCTACATGTCCCTTCACGCTATCAAATTGCCGATATCTTTACAAAAGGACTTCCGCTGCAACTCTTTGATGATTTTCGAGATAGTCTCAACGTACGCAAACCTCCCGCTTCGACTAAAGGGGTATATTAGAAATTTACACTGATTATGTAAGAATTTGTGTATATTCAATAATGTATATATTTAGTGATTTGATTAGCACCAATTAGTGATCTGATTAGCATAAATTAGTGATCTGATTAGAGATATAATTAGCATAAATTAGTGATTTGATTAGAGATATGATTAGCATAAATTAGTGATCTGATTAGAATAATCTCAGCTTGTATACTGTGTATATATTGCTAATATTGTAAATGAAATAGACAGCCAAAACATTTTATCTATTAAGAAATTAACAAAAGAGGTGAATTACCCAATATATATGTGGAAAATGAATACGTCGGCAGGGCTAGAACAGTTGCATCGGCTCCACCAGTCCTTAACAAAACACTTTTCCTTTGTTTTCTATCGGTGTCGGGTATCGATATTGGAATTCGATTAATATAAAATCAAGTCGCGTAGGGTTCATTCGGAGAAAGCACTATTTATCAAGGATTTTTCCATACTTGGGACTCGAACCCCAAATCTCTGATTAACGGAGGAGCACATCCGCCGCACCGCACCTTTTATATGCTGCGTTAACTACTTATTGATATTCTAAAAAAGAGAGTAAATATATTATATCGGTTAAAACAGATAAAATTATATTGAACATGTAAAGTTTTTCACATCGTGTGTGGTCCCGTGGGAAAAAGCTTACACCCTAAAATTAATTAAAGATTTGCTCCTATCTAAATCAATAAAATATGGAGTAATGGATTTGATAACATTTAGGATAATTATATAGAAAGATTAGCAAAATAATTAAGTAAAGATACAAAGAGAACGACCTTTAGCCTTTAGGCACATTGTATGGCCATAACACAAGGTATTTTGTCCGTCTTATTTGATTTCTTTATTAATTTATAAATTGCGACAGCCTAGTCAGTGCCTACAAGCAGCAAGCAGTGAGAAAATTCCCCAAATTCATCGCCAAATTTTTTTATTAAACAAAGAAGAGGGAGGTCACGTCTGAAAGATAACCAAAAGTTTTTTTTATTATTATTATTGCTTTATGTGTCAACCAAACCTTTTCTAAATACAATTCAATCCAGTGGAAAGAAAATCTGCGTTTATACATGTGATTTCATCTCGTGAGATGAAATTATTATTTGGACATGTGATTTCATCTCATGAGATAAATCCCAAATCATCCAAAAATGCACGATTTGAAATTTCAAATCATAATTTCAAAATTTTTAAATATAAAAATTGACTCATAAATTTATATTTTGTAAAAATAGATTCATAAGTTGGTAAACATATTTATCAATCATGTTTACTAACCATTTATATCAAATTAAAAAAATCTACAAGTTGGTAATATATTTATAACAAATTTACTCTTATCAACCATTTGAGAGGATTATATTAAAGAGTAGTTACACTATAATTTATGTTCAATTTAAATTTTATTGAACAAAGTTTGATCAATTGATGTTGTATCTTTTAGAAAGACCTTCTAGTAGCGTAGTAATTTTGTTATGAACTATGACTTGCTCATTTGGTAAGACTGTATAAGAATTGGAAAAGTTTTAATAATTTTTCACAACTTGTGGGGTTTTTATATCTATAAGAAAAAATATAACTTAACAAATCTAAATTGCATGTCCAAATAAAACTTCAACTTTAAATCATTATGATTTCAAATCATGTCCAAACGGCTCCAAAGTCTGTGTTTGGACATGCGATTTCATCTCATGAGATGAAATACCAAATCATCCAAAAAGGCATGATTTGGGATTTCAAATCATGATTTCAAAAAATTTAAATGTAAAAGTTGACCCATAAGTTTATATTTTGTAAAAATAGATCCATAAGTTGGTAAATATAATTATCAATCATGTTTACCAACCAATTATATCAAATATTAAAAGATCTACAAGTAGGTAGTATATTTATAACAAATTTACTCTTAACAACCATGTGGGATAATTATATTAAAGAGTAGTTACACTACAACTCCGTGTTCAATTTTCTATTTTATTGAACTAAAGTTTGATCAATTGATGGTGTATTTTTTAGAAAGGTTTTCTAGTAGCGCATTAATTTTGTTATGAACTATGACTTACTCATTTGATAAAATTGTATAATTAGGAAAACTTTGATGGTTTTCACAACTTGTGGAGATTTATTTCTATAAGAAAAAATATAACTTAAGAAATTCAAATTGCATGTCCAAACAAAATTTCAACTTCAAATCATGATAATTTCATCTCATGCCCAAACAACAAACTCACGTTTTCCTCTCTTTTTATGTCAAATTTCTTGGCCGTGTAGGTTTAATTAATATACGGAACGGTAAATATCTTTTACACTAAGTTCGTTTAGTTTGCGAATAAAGTTATATAAGAATTATAGGAATACAAAAATAATTGTAATACAGTAACACTAACTAATAATCACTTGCATAGTTGCGTTATGTATGCTCTTTTATAGTCTGGTTTATTATGCTAAAAATGTGTAAATGTCAGCAAGCTTGTTCTTAAAGTAAATAAGAAAATAAAATTAAGGTTATATTGATCCTTTAGTTACTTTATTACAGTAACATTTATTGATTTATAAGTTATCCCATGTTAAATTGGATATAAAATAATATCGAATTCACGGTATAAAATTATACCGGCACATATTGTTTATACCAAATGAAATGTCAACCAAAAGCAACTGAGTTGGATATAGTAAAATGGAAGACAAATTCCTAGAAATTCCCCTTTTCTCTCATATTTTTTTCTTTTTCTTTTTGGTCAGCTCTTCTGCTTCATTGAGAAATAAATAAATTGGAGAGACGGAAAATAAATCTTGAAAGGCCACTTGTCGCATCAGTTACATGTTATAGAGGGGCGGAGACTCAAAATCGCAATTGAAAAGTAAAAGTTGACATACATAATGTAGTCCACAAATTTAGTCAAGGGTGGAGAAGTAGTATTATGTTTGAACTCCTTTGGATTATAAATTTATAATGCACAAATATGATAATTATGTTATAAAATAATAAAATTAGAACAAAACTACAACAAGAATGTTGTGGAGAAAGGGAGGAGAGTTCTTTATTTCTTTTGAGGGATGAAATACAACAAGGGGAACATCTCTATTTATATGAGAGAATTGACTTGGTCCCAAAGTTATGTTGGATATAAAGCAGTACAGGAAGTAAATAAATATTACAAGTGCTTCGAAAGGATAAACAACAAAGATTACAACAAGAAGTTGTCAATCTTTTAATCTTGAACTAGAACTTCAAATCTGGATCTTGTATTCAGAAATACAAGAACATGAACTGCTACATTTGTGGCTTGTAGAACCGCTGAGAATCCGAACGGTTAGAGTCCTTTGAATTTCAACTTGACAGCTGAAACACTTAGCGACCAATTAGATAATCACAACACCACCGGCTGAGTCGAGAGATGACTCTCTGTCTTGCTGGCAGCATTTCCTGAAACTCCAGGGACCAAACTGTAAATACTAAGCACTTTGGGGTCCAAAAAGATAATATCAGAAGCAACCCACGACCGGACGGGCGGGCGGCGCGCGTGTGGGGCTAGCCTTGAACCCAAGCACACCTAGGTCCTCCCTCCTTCAAACACATGGGTTACCCCTTGGGGTCTCAAACCCTTATACATTTTTAGGCTTATAAAATGAACAATTCCTCATTTTCCCACCGATGTGGTAGATTTGTCCCACATCATATTTTCATGGCTCAAACACCTTATTTCGTGGACCAATATCTCTTTCATTTCTTAATGAAATTTGACGATCCTTGGCCCTACGGTCATCTACTCACTTAGTAGATTATGCACGTGTGAAGAACCAAAGTCTCCAACATGCAGAACCCGAGTGTTTAAGTCATTAAAGATGGGTGGACGCAAGCCCCATCAAAGGCAAATTTCCAACAAGTTATTAGCCATAATATTTCTCCTAAAGATAGACATCCACAATATATGATAATATCCATAACACTCCCCCTTGGATGTCTATTTTGATAGATAATATGCCTCATTAAAACCTTACTAGAAAAAGCCTAGTGGGAAAAATTCTAGTGAAGGAAAAAGAGTACACATTTTTAATAAAAACACATTCTGGTTGCCTCATTAAAAACCTTACAAGGAAAATCTAGTGGACAAAACCTTATATGAAAAAAAGAGTACAACGTGTATTAACTCCCATTATGAGAACTTCAGTCCAAATGTTTGAGTTTTCGTATTCCAATCTTGTGCACCATCTTCTCGAAAGTTGCAGTTGGTAGAGACTTAGTGAACAAATCAGTCATATTATCACTTGAATGAATCTGTTGCACGTTGATATCACCATTCTTTTAGAGCTCGTGTGTGAAGAACAACTTTGGTGAAATGTGCTTTTGTCCTATCTCAATTTTTGAATTCTCCCTTCAATTGAGCAATGCATGCTGCATTATCTTCATATAAGGTTGTGGGTATTTCAAACCACATTTACTTCCAAGCGATTCAAATAGTCATAACATTAATTGGATTTATCGATATTTCTTCATTTTCTTGAGTTTGCGGCTTATTGATTTCTTCAAAAATATCAGGATTGATCAAATCTTGCATTTCTTTATGAGATTTTATCTTAGTGTCATCTTGACCATTTATTTTTATTTTTCTAGGATTTTGATCCTTAGAACCCAATGGTCTATCACGCTTCAGACGTGCTTTTGGACTCATTTGCTATGACACTAGTAGATGGTCCTACAGGGACATCAATCCGTATTGGGACATTCTCTGCAGGGATATGTGATTCGGTAATCCTTTTCAAATCTATAAATGTGTCTGGCATTTGATTTGCTATTTTCTGCAAGTGAATAATCTTTTGGATCTCTTGCTCACTAATAGAAGCACGTCGATCAAGATGAGACGATGATGGATTTTTCCATAAAATTTTCTTTTTTATTTCATTATTCTCTCCCCCTGATTTTGGAAAAATTCTCTAACCAAATCGACAATATGCAATTGATCTTATTTCAGTATCTCTGTGAAAGGAAGAAATTGTATCATGCTCATAGTAAAGCAAGATAAATAAAGGCATCAATTGAACAAATATAGTACTTCGGGACCAATCTAATTTTCTCATTTCAACTTCTTTTAGCAGGTGGTCTAATACTTTTCGAAAACTCTTCAAAATCTCCAATCACATTTAAGTCGGCAACTTGCACAAAGTTATGATTTTTTTTTTAATATCGTAAAGGGATAAGGGTAAACAGATTCATCTTTGTACCCCTCATCAATAAATATTTATTAAGGTGATTTCAGTACATCAACCTTAGTTCATTTAATCCATCTATGGATTACCAACAAGTTTTTCAATAACTTGTGTATGCTTCAGGCATTTTGAATCCTTCAAAAAAATTCATATAATTTTATCATGTAAGCCATATAGACTGAGACAATTTTCATTTAGTATTTAATTTACATGGTATCTTCTTATCTCAGGACTACAGGTCCAGTAAATTTACCAAGATGTATCTACTTGATAATTATTCCTACATCAATATGTTTTAAGAGATGTAGAATTCAGATCATCATAATATTATACAATATTGTGCACTATATTGTATCAAATATATCATCGACGAGATATCGTTTTGTATCGATTTGCAATTAGACACAACTTACTGAGATCTTATCACTTCATTATTTTTCTAGGTACCTGAACCTCGTATGAGATTTTATGAAGTGTTATGTCGTAGGCTCTTCAAGTGCACATTGCCTTCTTATTATAATTATTTTGATAATTTGCTCCTCTCATTTTTCAAGGATTATTGCGTTTGAAACTGATTTATCTGTCATGCTTCACGCATGTTGTAAACCCTGTCCTTCAGGGACATTTAGGAGCATCTTGCAGCTGGAATATGAAATAGTTAGGTCATCAAATGCTTCTAACATTTGACTTGAATTATCATTTGAACGAGGATCATACTGGTGATAATTCACAATATATTTCTTAGATGTTTATTCTCTCTACCCTTATGTTAGAAAAATTAACATACATTTTCACCTTCTTTGGAGAATCCATCTGTGTGCATCGTGGTAGATTCATTAATCATATACCGCACAATAAAACTATTAGATGAAAATATTTGATTCCTGACCTTGAACCAATTATGAGAGGAGAATTTATCATAATTTATTGGTATGAAGCATACAAGTGATGTTGTATGTAATATATCATATTTCAGACAACATGTGAAGCTTTGTTCTCATTCGCAATGGTTTAGCTATTTTTCAGAGGCATTCAACGGTAAACCAGCTTGAATATAAACCGGCATTAACAAGATGAATTATCTTGATTACATAATCTGAAGATTGTGCTCTCAACTCAATTATTTTGAGCAAGCGACTTTGTAAATGTCAAACTGCAGGTTGACAATAAACGCACATGTGACCGTCTTATCTATGCATCTATTTAAGACATCACATAACAGTTGGACGGGCCCTTATTCACCTTTTATATTTTTCATAATTTAGGGAACTCAATCCCAACATTAGCTGGTGTAATCAACTTATCATGAGAACAAGCAAATTAATTCTTGAAGAATCTTCTAGTTCTTCAATATATTCCGAATACAAACTTAGCACATCAGATTTAAATCAGGACAATCAAAATTGTCACATCAATTGATAAATTTATTTGTACTAGTGAACTTTAAGTTTACCATGTCATGTACTATTTGTTTTAGTAAACTTCTGATTTACTATAACATGAATTCTATTTTATACAATAAACTTCTGGTTTATCGTGACATGTGGTTTCATCATGCTTACATTTATGTAATACAATTTGGAGAATAAAGAGGCTAATCTTTCAAATGCATATTTCTTACCCACTATGCTTTCGTAGATATTTAGTCATCCAATCAGTTATAGCTTCAATATGATAGCCATTTACTTTAGTAAACTTCGGGTTTACTACAACTTGTGCTTCGATCTTAACAACTTTTTGCAATCTAGAACGAATGACATAATATATATATATATAGGCTCTTTAGGAGCCTCAATTTTATTCTCCATAATCACACATATTATTTGGACACTATTGGTGTCGTGATCTTCTAGATAAATAGTGTCATGATCTTCTAGATAAATAGTTAGCTCTTCTGGAGCACTTGCTCATTAATTTTGTACAACCAAATATTGCTTAGATACTACTGGTATCATAAAAGAAGTTATAGTTAGACACTGCTGGTGTCATGAAGTAAATAGTAATCAAATGGACATTTAGAGACAATACAATTTATAAATGATGAAAAGTAAGTTCTAAACTTTAGTATTTCAGACATCTCATTCAGGGAAAATACCATTAACATTCGAATATTTATCATCAAAGATGCTACAGTAACCATAATATATCAATGTGGTTATAGTAGATAGTATTCTACACAATTTGTATCCTTTTGCCTTAGAATGATACATAACTAAAAATTTCAATATGATTTGACGTGCGATAGGTATAAGGGCGAATTCACCCTTTTTCGTTTAATAAATTTTGGTCTTCACATATTCCAATGATGCTTGTATACATTCATAATACTCATATACAGATGCACAACCAGTGATGATAGATTCACATATTTTGTAACGTTAAAAAGGCAGCAAAAATTTATGACTATACAAACCATGCACATAAGTACGAAGATAGTTACTATATGCATACATATCACTAATGTATTAAATGTTGATTCATTATGTCATTTGCATTTTTAATATTAAATCTATTTTGAAAATCATATATACATGCACGGCAAGGAAAAACTAATGTCTAATACCAACCTTTGTGAGATCAAGTGATAAACATGTGAATTTAATTTTCTGAATACTTTCAAAACTGAAGCACGGTACTTTATGCTAGTTATATCATACATTACAAATCTTTCATCTATTACTTTAATAGAGAGTAAAAGTTAGTCTATCAAAATCACTAAGTACAACTGTAACCGCAGTTTAAAAATCGAGAGTGACATACCTCAACAGAGAGAAGGAAAAAATATGAACGTGTATACATTTTATGAAGGAAATGAGACTATGAGAGTCATCGCTAACAGAATTATTACTTGATAGATCAAATGATAAGAAGGAAGTATACTTGAAACGATGGAATTAGTTGTCTCTTAAGTTTCTACAACTTATTATTCCATAAATATGACAGTGAGTTCAAATATAAACTTCTTTTAATATGTGAAATAAAGAAGTAATTTTTCAAAGTTGAACACTTTTGAAAGTAAAATTCAAAACCTTACTACTTGGGGAGTAAAGTTCAAATATCTACCACTTCGGGAGTAAATTCAAAGTTCTACTACTTCGGGAGTAAATTACAAGACTTAGCGCTTCGGGAATAAATTTTGAATTCACTACTTCAAGAGTAAATTTCAGATTTACTACTTCAAGAGTAAAATTTAAAGTTTCTACTACTTCGAGAGTAGAGTTCAATGTTCTACTACTTCGGGAGTACAGTTCAAAGTTCTATTACTTTGAAAGTAAAGTTTCAAGTTCTACTACTTCGGGAGTAGAGTTCAAAATTTGCTACTTCGGGAGCAGATTTCTGAGCTTACTACTTCGGGAGTAAAGTATATAATATTCAAGATATTTCTTCTAAATTATTCTACCTCTTCTGGAGATGAGTCGTGATATCTTCACAACTAAATAGATGTCCATATTTATAAGCTTTATTATATACGATTACATTCACTTCAGGGAATGAATCTGTGTTTATAACATTTATCAAAAGTTCTCATTATTCGAGAATGGAACATAACCATCTGAACATGTCTTAATCATATAATATTATGATCGCTTATAACCACTTTTAAGATATTGGTACTCCATGAGCAAATCGAGTCATGCATTTAATGTAGAATTTTTTTTTTGTAACATATCTTCAATTATAATCATAGTAAGCTCATAAATGTATTATTACTTCTGGTGATTAATGAAGACATGTGAAATATATAACCACTTCTGGTAATGTCAATTTCTTATGAACTCTAATGGAGTTCAAATATAAGATATTTATAAAATTGTCATGGAATTAATAATTTCATTTACATTGATAATTAGTAACTAAGAAACCCCAAGCAGTGGTATTTGTCAATATAATGACGAAAATGGGTTTTTTTCAACAAATAAACCACATGACTTGCTAATATATATTAAATAGAATTTGCATCGTTTTAAGGAGCCTTCTACTAAATTATTATTAAAAATGCTTCACAGGGTATAATAGTATCATTATACCAACGTCATGTTCAATTAAGTGGGATAAGAGTATAAGACACCCAATTGTACTTACGCATAAGAACACAAAATAGCAAAGGAGAAGAAGATATGCAAGACCTTACAACGATGCTGATGATTTTTAATTTCTTCACTGGAACAATTGTGCACTGATGGGGTGTTGGTTTTTGTGAAGAAGAAAATCTAACTCCACTCGAAAAAATTAGAGATTCGTGTTGATAACGTGTTATAAAATAATAAAATTAAAACAAAATTAAAACAAGAATATTGTGGAGAAAGGGATGAGAATTCTTTATTTCTCTTCAGGGATGAAATATAAGAGGGGAACATCTCATTTATATGAGAGAATTGACTTGATCCCAAAGTTATTAGCCACAATATTTATCCTAAAGATAGATATCCGCAATATATGATAATATCCATAACACATTAATAATAAAAGAATTATTATGTAATAATAATAATGATAAGTATAATTATTATGCGAGAATTACTTACTCTAAAAGGATATTTCTTCTTAAAATAATATGATCTCTGTATTGTTGATATACATATTCTTATTCCACAGTATATTCCACATTAATTAATATTATAAATTTTTGTATTATTTCATATTACTATTTTTAATAATGCTAAGCAAATGCTACATTAATTATATAACGATTTAATCTTTTTAGAAGATCAATCGTATAACATATTATCTTTTAAAGTTCTTAGTTTAAATGTGTTACAATATTGGCGTATTATTAAGATAAAATAGAATTATAATTCAATTTAAGTTATTTCTTATTTTAACAAAAGGTCATTCTTTTTAAAATTTAGAAACCAAAAATTAGGTAGGCCCAGATTTTAGATACATTGAACCTGGACATATTTATTTTGGCACTATAAAGACTCCTGCAAGGCTGCAACTCAACTCTGAAAAAAAAAGAGGCTGCAACTCAACGATATTCACACAATTAGATTTATTGATTAAATCACATATTTAATAATTTAATGGAAGGTCAACTCTTTTATGTAGAGTGAAACAGAAAGATCATAACTGAAATAATATACTCCCTGCTTTTAATTTTACTTGGCCATTATAATTTACTAAAAGTAATTATTTTTTAACTTGACTATCTTAACAAATCAAGAGATTTTTTTATACTATCTTATCATTAAATAACTACATAAAATACTAATGCTCAAATTTAAATTTTCAAAGCATAATCAATAATTTTAACTTAGTAAAATAAATTCGTAGTAATTTTTTTATTAAGGAGAGTGTCAAGTTAACATGAGCCAAATAAATGAAACGGAGTGAGCAATTCTTGAAAGTTGCTAATTCTCCTACTCCAGCTAAAACTCATGTTTTTAAAAAAGAAAAGTTAGTTTTGAATTTCTAACATCTCCCTAACATTAAACATAGCCAAAATTTTCTTCAAGCTAGTGCCAGGTCCATGCCATTCTCTTGCAAAATATTTTTGCAAGAAATCGTCCAAATGCCACCTTAGATGACGATAACATAAAGAGATAACAAACTCCTAGAAGTTCCCTTTTTTTTCTTTCCTTATGTGTTCCTGCTTTTGTTAGTTCTTCATTGAAAAAATAAATAGATTGGAGAGAGTAGGGAAATAAATGTGGAAGTGAGATTAGAAATATCAAGAAGTGTCCCGGGCATAGTTTGATGACAAAGGAGCTGGAGGCTTGCTACGTGGGTTCGAACTCTGATGGGATCAATTTGCTTTCTTCTGTGGTAGGACCTAGTAGGTAATATCAGTTTGCTATGTTCTCAAACTCTGATCATTCATGTACATCCCGCGATTTACTGATAATAGTGCTGAGGGACCAAAATTACTATCTACATGAATAATCTGACATGAGTCGGGAAGTTGGATATCAACAAAAAAATATCAAGAAGCTGTCATCACCAGTCACGTAGAGGGCCGACAAATTAACAACTGACACTATAACCTAGTCCACAAATTTAAGTCAGGGGTGGTCCTCTACACTATTATACAACTGTGAACTGTATTACATTGTTGTTTTGCGTATCAAATGACGCAAAAAATAGAAAAAGTCATGCGACGCTAGAGCAAAACCTCTCCATCCACTAAATAAGTATTCAACTTATTTCAATTGATGTGTATTACTTTCCTTTTTAATTTATTATAAAAAATATTATTTTTTATATTTAGTGATTTCTTAATTTCAACATCCTACCTGACATGTTTAAAACAACAAGATACAAATGATATTTTGATATAGTATACATATTTTTAATTTAAAATCATAAGATTTAAAAAAATTCTTACTTTCTTAGACTCGCATCCAATTAAACTAAAACATATAAATTAAAACGAGGAAGTATTAATTATTTTAACCAATTAAATTTATTTTCAAAAGGTTGATGTTTTTTAAAACATCATTTGTTACTTCTTAAAATTTATTCTTAATGCACCAATTAGAAGAGAGTTAGCTCACGAGTTGTTTGTTACGGGAGAGAAAAAAAGTACTCCCTTCATCTTAGTTTTTGTGACACTATAACACTTTTATATTTGAATATAGTTAACTTGACATTTTTATTATTTTATTTAAAAACTTTAAAGTCACATAAATATTATATTATATATAAGATCATAAGTTTCAAAAATTACATTGTCACAAAAGTTTCAGATATATTTATTTATCTCATAAATTCTATAATAATTTAAATTATGTAACATAAATTTAGACGAAAAAACTAGTTTAAACAAGAATACAAGACTCTAATGTTTAATATTTGGGATTAAAAGTAATACTCCTATAATCCCCTGAACTATAATACGGATTACTAGTTAAAAACTAGAGATCCAAAATGAACTAGAAACCAAAAAAGTCGAGGGTGCTAGATACATTGAACCTGGACATATTCAATTTAGCACTATAAAATCTCCTGCAACTCAACATATGCAACCACACTTGCATTTCTCTTTCTATTGGCTCAGCATTATTATTAGCTTTCTGTATTTTTATTTTTTTGTCTCCACAATTTTCTCAACGTAGTTTCCTTCAACATGTTTACCACCATTGCTGTAACTTCCGCCCAAAAAAATCCCCACCGTCGTGATATCTCCGCCGTGCCGGAAAGCGAGGTGTTAAGGAGAAGAAATGAGGAGTTGGAGAAGGAATTGAAGAAGAGCATTGAGAGGGAAGAGAAAATGAAGCAGGAATTGCAGAAGACGTGGGAGAGGCTGAGGGTGGCGGAGGAGGCGGAGGAACGACTTTGCTCTCAGCTCGGAGAATTTGAAGCAGAAGCTGTTGATCAAGCTCGGATCTACCTGACCCGAATCCATAGTTTAATGGATCAGCTTTCATTGGCCCAAAAGCTTATGCAAACAGCATCGATTACCATCCCCAATTCTCAATGATATAACCAATTTCAAATAGGCAGGGCATGCCAATTTTTACACCGATATTTTTTCTCTTTCTGATTGACATAAATAGTTTTTTTGTTTTCTATTTGATGATGATGATAGTAATTGGCTGTTGTGTGTTGGTGGCGGCCGGTGTTATTGCGGGCTTGGTGTTGTTTGCTCCATGTAAATTACTAGATGAGAGTTTAATTAGGAACTCAGAGTGGTGTGTATATTGACCTTTTTTTCTTCCTTCTCCTGGAGGTGTAATAGAAAATTTGTCGGTATATTGAGATTAATTTGTTTCCTCTTTCTCTATATTCTTCTGTTCTTTCTCCCCGAATTTCACATCTTAATCAGGGACCGATCCAGTAGTATATAATTTATAAATTCGCAAAATTCAGTAGTTTTGATTCAAAATCAAATTTTGTTTGTACATTAAAAATTCATTGAATATGTATAAAATATTAATTTATATATACAACAACATACCCATAGTCCCACAATGTGGGGTCTGGGAGGATAGAGTGTACACACACCTTACCTCTAACTTGGTAGTTAGAGCGACTGTTTTCGAGATACCCTCTGCTCAAGACAAGCACAGCAGGAAAGAAAAAGTCAGACTCGAACAAAAATTTAAAGCAGTAAGACAATGTTGCTTGCAAACGCGAATACGTCCTGATAGCGCATCCTGAAAAGAAGCAGTAACTACGCAGATAAATGAGAAAAATCAAGTACATTCAAGAACGCATTGCAGAAGAAATAAAGCTACATAAGACTATAGAGCGATAATACGCCTATTTGTATGATATGTTAAGCATGCCTACAGTAATAACACTACACCTACAAGTTTTAAGTGTAAGTAGTACTACGCTCGACTACCTACTACCCTAATCTGTGACCTCCACAACCCCCTATCTAAGGTTATGTCCTCAGTACGTCTCGCCTGCTCCATATCTCGTCTAATCACCTCGCCCCAATATTTCTTCGGCCTACCTCTACCCTTCATGAACCCGTCCATAGCAAACCTCTCACACTTTCACACTGGGGCATTTGTGTCTCTCCTCCGCACATGTCCAAACCATCTCAACTTCGCTTCCCGCATCTTATCCTCCACTTAGGACACTCCCACTCTGGCCCGGATATCTTCATTTCTAATCATATCCTTCCTTGTATGCTCATACATCCATCTCATCATTCTCATCTCCGCCACTCTCATCCTTTGGATGTGCGACGCCTTGATTGGCCAACACTCTGCCCCGTACAACATAGTCGGTCTAACCACTACCCTATAAAACTTGCCTTTTAGCTTTGGTGGCACCTTTTTGTCGCACAAGACTCCAGATGCAAGCCTCTGTTTCATCCACCATGCCCCAATAGAATGCGTGACATAGTCATCAATCTCTCAATTTCTTGGATAATAAATCCGAGGTACTTGAAGCTTACTTGCTTCGAATGACCTGGGTCCCAAGCCTCACCTCCACGCATGTCTTACGGTCGCTCTCGTTGCCGAACTTGCACTCCAAGTATTCTGTCTTGGTCCTACTCAGCCTGAACCATTTAGACTCCAAGGTATGTCTCTAAACCTCCAGCTTAGTGTTCACCCCGTTGCGAGTCTCATCAATCAGGACTATGTCATCTGCGAATAACATACAATATGACACCTCCCCTTGGATTTGCCGCGTCAGTCCATCCATCACCAAGGCAAATAAGAATAGGCTAAGAGTTGATCCCTGGTGCAGCCCTATCGTCACAGAAAAGTGCTCCGAGTCTTCTCCCATTGTCCGTACCCTGGTCTTGGCTCCATCATACATATCCTTGATCGCCCTAGTGTACGCTATATGTACACCTTTAGCCTCCAAACATCTCCAGAGAGCCTCTCTAGGGACTCTATCGTATGCCTTCTCGAGGTCGATGAAACCATATGTAAGTCTCTCTTCTTCTTCCTATACAGCTCCACCAACCTCCTAATAAGATGGATGCCTTCTGTAGTCGAACGCCCATGCATGAATCTAAATTAGTTCTCGGAAATAGACACGACTCTTCTCATCCTCATCTCCACGACCCTTTCCCAAACTTTCACAGTGTGGCTCAGCAGCTTGATACCCCTATAGTTGTTGCAACTTTGGATATCACATTTGTTCTTGTACAAAGGAACTATTGTACTCTACCTCCATTCTTCGGGCATTCTCGCCGTCTTAAAAATGGCGTTCAACAGCTCAGTCAGCCACTCCAAGTCTGCCCTACCTGTGCTCTTCCAAAATTCAACTGAGATCTCATCCGACCCGGTCGCTCGTCCCCCACGCATCCTGCGAACAGCGTCATTGACCTCCTCAATCTTAATGCTTCTACAATACCTGAAATCCCGGTACCTACCCGATTGCTCTAGCTCTCCCAACACAACGTCTATATCTCCTTCTTCGTTCAAGAGTTTATGGAAGTAAGACTGCCACATCTGCCTAATATGTGTGTCCTCCCCCAGTACTTTGTCGTTCTCATCGATGATGCACCTCACGTGATCAAAGTCACGGGCCCTCCTCCCCCTCGCCTTGGCAAGTCCGTACAACTTCTTATCCCCGCATTTTTCCTCTAATTCAACGTATAGGCGTTCGAAAGCCGTCGTGACCGCTAGTTTTGCCTCCTTCCTCGTCATCTTATATAGTTCTCTATTCGTCCACTTCTCCACCTCATCCTTGGTTTTTACCAGTTTCGCATACGCCACTTTCTTCGCATCCATCTTCTTTTGAACTTCACCATTCCACCACCAGTCACCTCGATGCCCACCATGGCTACCCCGCGAGACCCCTAACACTTCTCTAACCACCTCCCGAATGCAACTTGTCATTTTATCCCACATCATGGTCACATCCCCGCTACTCCCCCAAGTCCACTTGGCCGTCAACCTCTCTTCCGTCTCATTTGCACTAGCCATGGTCAAATTCCCCCATTTGATTCTCAACCTGTCATCCACAACCCTTCTCTTCTTCTGCATTTTAATCTCCAAATCCATCACCAAAAACTTATATTAGGTTGTAAGACACTCTTTTGGAATAACCTTGTAGTCTTTACAAAGACCGTTGTCAACATTCCTAAGGAGCAAAATGTCTATCCGATTCTTAGCCACCGAACTACGAAAAGTCACCAAGTGCTCTTCCTTCTTCATGAACTTCGAATTGGCTATCACCAACCCAAAAGCTCTAGCGAACTCCAAAAGTGAGACGCCTCCCTCGTTCCTGTCCCCGATGCCATAGCCTCCATGCACTTCGTCGTAGCCCCCTGGAAGTGACCCGACATGTCCATTTAAATCCTCTCCCACAAATAACTTCTCAGTGGGTGGTACACCGTCCACCACCTCGTCCAACTCCACCTAAAAACGCATTTTCTCCTCCTCGGCCAAGCCCACCTGCGGCGCGTCAGCACTAATAATGTTCATAGTGGACCCTCCAACTACCAACTTAATCGCCATCATCCTATCGTTGACTCTCCTAACCTCAACCACCTGATCCTTTAGCTCGTTGTCTACCAAAATGCCTTCCCCATTCCTATACCCGGACCTACCAGAGAACCATAACTTACACCCGTCCACCTCCTTGGCCTTATGTCCTACCCATTTAGTCTCCTGGACACATGTTATACTAATCCTCCTCTTCTTAAGAATCTTGACTAGCTCTATGGACTTTCCTGTTAAAGTCCCAATGTTCCAAGACCCTATTCTCAGCCTAGCACCTCCCCCACCCCACTTACCCCTCCTAGCCCTCGCCCCCGTCCCCAACCTAGAACATGACCCTAGTCTACCATCATTCACCAAATCCACTAGAGCAAAAAATACTAGTCAGAGGTTAACGTTAACACACACGGAACCAACACTAAAGCACAAAGTCATGCTACTACAAACCAGAATGATAAAGCAAAGGACAAGAAGAATAAAGTCAAGAATATAAAATCAAGATTCAATAAAACACAACACGCAATAATTTAACTACAAAGATAACGACAAATATTGAGTGTGTGCAACGGGAGGTACCAAAACTCTAGAAATAAGAGGAAATGTTTATGGTTCCCCAATTCAAAGAATCAAAAGCAGTATACAAGTAGAAACAATACTCAATAACAATAAACAAGTACGGACACTCTTCAATACACAATAAGTAAATAGGACACTATTCGATGAACATTAAACAAATAAGAATACTACTAAAACACTAATCAATGCTCAATAAACAAATAAACACACAACTCAAAACAATAAAAGTATGCAATACACTACAACGTGGTTACTTGAAACAATAATCAATAATCAATAGTTAACAAACAATAAACAAATGAAGGAAAACAAGTGAATATGGGCCCCCGGAGGTACCAAATCTAGGTGAATATAACATGTTCGCCGCCGGGTGGCACTATTCACTGCCAGAAAATCACTACTGGGTTATTGTTGCCTGCCGAAAATGCGTTACTCGCCGCCGAAACCTATCGGAAAAGATGAGTTCCTGTCCAGATCTGACCGGAAACCCACTGGGGATGGTTTCCGGTTGAGGGGGAAAGAAGCTAGGGGGGAAGAGAAAGAAGGGGGAAAGAAGCTAGGGGGTTAGAGAAAGAAGGGGGTAACTGGCCGGAAGTCGTTCCAACCAGAAGGGTCTGACCGGAAAGCTTCGCCGACAGTAGGACAAAAAGGGGAAGGAGTACCTGATCGCCGGTCACCCTTGTCGCCAGTCACCCTGGTTGTCGTTCACTTTGGTCATCGATCACCAGCCGGACCGTCGGAGAAGGTGAGGTGGGGTGGGGGTGGGGTGGGGGTGGTGTCGGGGTGGGGGTTGTTATTACCATTGTGGAGAGAGGGGAGAAAGAGGAGAGAGAGAATCCTTTTTCCTATTAATTTATATATAACCTTATAATTTTAAATAATTAGAATCTGGAACTCGTAACCTTCGAATCACAGCTTTGCTTGTGATTTAATTGGTCCAGGATGTGACGCCAAAGGCAGCGAGTAACGCGACATCAGGTCATCTTTCAATTACAATGCTAAACAAAGCGTGCTGGAATGCAGAGAGTAAAAGAGAAACTAGTACTAAAAAAAGAGAGTATTGGTATGAACTTGTATAATCCTTAGTACATCTCCTTACGTACAGCTACCATGCCTTGATAACTCTAGTAAGTTTACCTCATCAGTCTATTACTTCTTTATTTTGATTTTTCATCCGGTGTCCTGTATCCACATCGGCGTACCAACTAATTCGGATTCGCATCGCGTAAGGTCCATTTAAGAGGAAAAGCACTCCAAAATAAGATTTTTTCCATGTCCAAGACTCAAACTTGAGAGACCTTTGATCAAGGGTAAAGTGTCTTTATCCGTCCCACCACAACCCTGTTGGTTATCTGACTACTACACAATATACGGTTCTGCACCCTAATTTGCCTATGTTTTTTTTCTGTTTACTCCGTATCTTTTTTGTTTATGTCTGTAGTATCCAAATTAGCTTATGCACATGGAGACTAAGCAACTGAACAACATGTCCAGATCTTAGGGCTCAATTATCTTTCGGCAGGTGTAGCTAGGTTCAGCAACGGGTTCAATAAAATCACGTTCACCGAAAAATTAGGCAAATAGAAAGAAAAAAAAACAAGAATAAATTTTTTAACTAAGCAATTTTAGTCGCTCGTTTTCCCAACCGTTGCATTGAGAAGAAAGTAAAATTTCGTCTCTTTTTATCTATCTTAAGGCTGCTACCGATTCCTAATTTTGGTCCTATAATATTTGATTAAACATATTTAACCTTCTTTAATTGAACATTTTTTATCCCTTTGCTTGTAAATGTTCAACAATGTACTATAATTATTAATTGTTCCACCACTTAATTTATGTTAAGCTTGTACTATCACTATAATATAGTTTTACAAATAGTCCAACTATAACATATTTTCTTCATTATGAGACTAATACACATATTTTAATTAATTAAACGTTAAATATGCTTTATCATATACCACAAAGATAAAAAGCAGAATTCACCAATGATTAAGGGAATTAAACTGTTATTACCCTTTCTTTTTTGTTTCCATCCGGTGTTTCTCTCACTTGCAACTCAATTAGTTCCAATGTAAATTCTTTTGATTATATAAACTGTTGAATTTTCTTAGCATAAGAAAATATTTTATGTAACAGTAAAATAGGTTAAAAATCGTATGTGCAAATCCTTCGTGTAGCATTCACTCGGCAGTCTGAAAAACATTGATAGTTAGGTCATCACTTCGGGAGACAAAAGGGAATACCAACTAGCTCCTTCACTCAATTCTGATCCTCTTCCTTCTTCCCACAAAAACAAAAAATTGGGCAAGGCCGGTGATGTGTCAGAAAGTAGAAGCACCTCCCTTCACACTGCTTTAGCTTAGTCGATAGGTCATTCTATCAGCATTGCCGTTGTTGATTTGTAGGACAATTTACACACAGCTTGTAAAGCTTTGTCTAATATCCAGAAGACTGATCAGATGGAAATGATTCCTTTCGACACATGCAAATTTACGCACACTTGATGAGGAATAGCAAAAATTGTCTGCACCCAAGGAATAACTTCATGAAATTTTTAGCAAGTTTCAGCAGATATCTCATACTCACATCAGTGGACTGTTCGGGAAAAGTTAAGTTTTATTCCCCTAAAGGCCCGTTCAGCAAGGATGACATTCCAATTTCTTTTTCTTTTCTTTAAATAGAGAACAAATCTGATGTTTCTAGCTCAAAAAACTCGATAACTAGTACGGCTGCCCTCTATCTGATGGCAATCAGTTACATCTCAAAGAAGTTCCATATTACCCTAGTTCACTGGAACATTATAAAGCATAACATGAAAGTATCACTATTTCTCAAATACAGAATACGGTCTTTCCCACAAAGGAAAACTTAATCTTTTGCAACTTGCAACTGTAGTTGCAGTGAGTTCATTCTCGTCTCTTTCGGAGTTCTGGATCCCTAGAGCAAAAAAATCCCAAAAAGCAATTTAAGGATTTTAATCACAAAAGAATTAAACAGAAAGTTACTTCACATAAAACATTATTTCACCTCTGTATACAATCAAGAATAAGAAGCCTCGGCCCAGGAGGGATCCTCACATCTCTAAGAGCACTGCAAAACAGGAGAATAGAATGAGATGTAATTACGAGAAAGGCATAGGATTAATACAGTTATATGGCGCAACATATCTTGCCTATCAGTGAGCAAAGGCAAAGTGGTGTCGGTCAACAACCCTTTCTTGAAATTCTTTTCATAATTTTGCAGGCCAAGGCTTGACAACAGTGATCTTGTTCTAACATAATGTGTATCTTCAGCAGGTGGTTGCGAAAACTTCCGTCCAAGCTGCATGAACCAACAAGAGAAGCTTTTAAAGACTACGAGATATCCAAGTTGGAAATCCACTCCATTCAAGATCGATCAATCAAAAACTAGGTGCCCGCAGGGAACGATAACTGCTATTTTTCCTACACCGAGTCCTGAGAAGTTTCTTCATACCAGAACTCTCAATCTATCTTCAGAGCAGATGGACCTCAAAGAAACAATAAAGTAATACAAGGGATATACATGTATGATTGGTCCCTAAACTCTTTTGAGGACACAAGTGGATAAATAATCTAGCCTGATTGAGATTAACTTGAACTTTTATTTGAGGTACTCCAAAAAAAAGTTTTTATTGAAGTATCACCTGCCAATTGTAAACTCTCCATAATACTCTGCCTTCAAAAGAGAGGACAGGGGAGAGAAAGAATATAGAGAAAACTGAAAAGATTAGGATATTGGTGCTATGTTGCTCGGACTCTTCAAAAACTATTGTCGGGTATGTGTCAGATTCTCCAAAAGTTAGGCATTTTCGGAGGATCCAATACAGGTGCGGTAACATACTTGGAGGGTCCAAGCAACATAGTATTGATGACCCAAATAGTTTAATCATCAAAAAGAAGAAATCCATATTCTTATTGCACATTTTAGAAGACCAATTCCAATGTGTTCATCGAATACATTGGAATCACAAAATTTAACTCTCAGTTCTGATGTACATCTGTTAACTGAGAACGGACCTACAAATAAAAAACAAAGATGGATGACAATAAACCGTAACTGCATCAAGCTGCAGCTAGTTTATTGTTATTGATTGGTGGAATTAATGTAGAAATATTCTGAAAGAAACCAAAATGAAAACTTTTTTTTTGAATAAATAAGAAACCAAGTCAAAACTTGAGACGGATGACAAGCAACAAATCAAACAGACTAGGGGATTGACATAATATCAGACAGACAAGTATGGCACGAGAGTATAGAGTACTGGATTGAACCAAACTCCAACAGAAAATAAAAGGTTTAAAAACAAAAGAACTCGGAACAACTTCGCCATAAGCCAGGGGTAGCATGCTCATATTTTTTATAAGAAGTGTGTTCATATTATCACATTAATAGAAATAAACTGGCCTCAGACATGTAAAGAAGTTTAGAGATACATTTCTCTCTCTGTCGAGGGGGGGGGGGGGGGGGGGGGGGGCTGTTTAGAGACATGAGTGCGTCATTGTATACCAATTTTACTTCAACATTACCTCAAACAGTCCACCTTGAACAAGGGCAAAGAAAATCCCAGATGTCAAAGCATTGGGTACTGGATTTGGGCCACCCATGCCACTAACTAGTGAAAACAGTGCTCCAGAACCAAAGGCAGCTGCCATACTGCAAAAAGTAATTTATTAATCTCCAACAGCTACAGGAAACAAAAAATGTAAACTCAAAAGAGTTTGTGAAAGAGTGAGGAGGAAGTGGATCAAAAAGGAAAGTTTAAGGTTAAAAAAGAGAACAGAATAACCAGTTTGGGATACTTGTGATCATTGAAGCGTCAATTCAGGACATCCACTCTGCTAAGTGTGTCTAAATGAAAAAAGTATTACAGTAGCCTTACTCCTCTTGTTAAAATTCTTGCATCCATTTCCGGTCGCACATTTAGTTTTCCTTTTTTCTCTAGGTAAAGCAAACTAGGTTTCAATTTACGCCTTTCACTGGAAGCTATAAAGTTCTTTGCTGTCTCATACACCTTTACCTTTATACCTTTTTTCATTTTCTAGAAGGTTATGAGACAGAAAAAATATTTGTAGGTTCCGGTGAAAGGCGTAAATTGAAACCTGGTTCGCTTTACCAAGTCTAGAAGGAAAACAAATGTGCAACCGGAAATGGATGCAAGAATTTAAACAAGAGAAGTAAGGCTACTGCAATACTTAAGTGAGTGCCAAATTGGGGAAGTATGTTCTCTTTCTGGAAGGGGGACACAGTATCCCTATTCTTAACCATCATATACTACTGTAGCAGTGTGTATGATCTGCTTCTGACTACCTAATCCATAGAGGACACAAAAATGTGATTAAATACGCCTCAATTCCAAACAAGTTGGAAATGCCGAAGTGTATAAACAAAAAATTAAATAAAATTAATGATTTCCCTGAAAAACCAACTTAAGATCGAAAAGGTCAACTACTTAGAGGCTTTACTTAGTAAACAAGCCTGATTATAAAACTGACTAGCAAATTTTGTCTACCAGGAATCCAGTAAAAATAGGCTTACCTGGATTGCACATCCTCCTTGCCTCTAATTCTTTTCAAGACACAAGATATGCCAGCATTAGCACCAGTCATAACAGCAAAATTACGGGCCTGAACCAAGGGACCTCCTGCAAGAGCCTGAAACCAAAATTCCAATTACATTGCTTATCCATCATAAATTATCTCTGTCAAACCTTAAAGATTTCAGCTTGAAGTACTAAACATTGACTTTCTGGCTTAACAACATGCATTTATAAGTGAAAAAATAGATAAAAAGATTTAACTTTGTGATCTTATCTGATCATCTAAGCACCGCAAACACATGTATGGTTCAATTCTTTGGTTGACTATCTCGCTAGTTTCCTCAATTACAGCACAACATGGAGCTTGACACGGTTGTTTTGCTTTGAAAATTTGGCGTCACTATTTGTACGGTGAGCATTGTGAAGTGTAAACCGACTTGTTTAACTATAACTAGCTCAACTCATACAACATGATCTATATTAGCTACCTTGATAATCGCCTAACTATAAGAAAGTTGTCTAAAAGTAGTGATGTTTTTAGTGAATTACTTCACTTGGGAAAGAACTTGCGGGTAAATAGTTCAGAAATTATAAACATAAGTGCAGAGAATGCAAGTAAATGATAAGGAATCAGGGACAAACACAATAAATGAGTATATGATAACTCCTAAATTATAGAGAAGAAACTTACTACCGCGAACATAGAGATAAATTCTCAAGAGCAACTTTGAGAAATACCTTAGAAGAGATAAAATGAACAGTAAGAGTTGACCGACTTGTATAAGTATAACTAGCTCAGCTCGTACAACATAATCTATAGTATTAGTTACCTAGATAGCCTAACTGTAAGAAAGTTGTGTCTAAGAATAGTGAATTTTTTAGTGAATTACTTAACTTGAAAAAAGAACTTGTGTGTAAATCTTTCAGAATTTTTAAAAATAATGCAAGTAAATGCTAGCGAATTAGGACAAATACAATAAATGAACATAATGATAACTCCTAAATTCTAAAGAATAAACCTACTACTGTGAACATAGAGATAAACATAAATGAATAACAACAACATACTCAGTGAAATCCCACAAAGTGGGGCATGGGAGCGTAGAGTGTACGCAGACCTGTTAGAGAGGCAACAAGCCATTCAAAGCAGTATGAAAAAATAAATAACGAAAACGGATAATCCATGGCAATATATTATAAAAGCATGATAGACCACAAAAAGGATCAATAACAACCACAAACCACAAAGTAATACGATAGTCAAAGAACAAGAAACAACAAATAATAGCATAAATCAAAGGGCAAAAAACCAGTAGAGTAATACTATAACTACTAGTATGGAAGGATGTAAACATAAATGAAAATTAAGAAAAGGACCTGAGCTTGTTGAAAGGAGGCCATAGCTTGAGGATTGAGATTAGCAGCAGGTGGAGGAGTAGGCAAAGAGGAAGACACATCTTGCGTAAGCGTTCCCATAAATCCACCAATAGCAGCACCTTGTAACCCACTGGTTGCAGTAACCACAGCCGCCTCAACTGCAATTGACTGCTTCGATAGCCATCCCTTGAAGTTAGTCTCCAATTCCTTGAACTTGTTCTGCAACTGAGTTATTGGATTTTGATTGATGCTATTTGGCATCTCCACTACCATTGCTCCTTGCTTTCCTTCACCCATTGGAATGGAGAAATTTTAGCCGCCGGCAGCCGGTTTTTTTCTCTCTCCGTTTGAAATGGAATTTTTTGCTCGGTTGGGTGGATAACGTAACGAGGTGGGTTTTCATTTTCGCCCTTAAACCCTTATCTTAGCATAATGACAAAAACTCTTTACTCTTCTCTCTCATTTCACACCCCCCCCCCCCCCCGTCCCGGCCGAATTTGTTTATTTTTCCTTTTTCACCCAAAACAAATTTGCTTCTTTTTTGCTCCAACAGTACTGGTTCTAACCAAAATAGACTTTTGGTTCTAACTTCTTTGATTAACACGGAATTTAGATAATTTTAAAAAAAAATAGTCTCTCCCTTCCAATTTATATGATGTAATTTAGTTGGCCACGAATTTTAAGAAAGAAATGAAAATTATATATCATATCGGGTAAACGTAAGAGGTAAAGTTTAAAGTTAAATAGTTGTCAAAGAAAGAAATGTGTCATTTTTGGGGATTGACTAAAAAGAAAAGTGTGTTATATAAATTGGGTCATGCGATTTTATCTCATGATTTCTTCTCAGGGGATGAAATTAGCATTTCGACATGCAATTTTATCTCATGATTTCATTTCATGAGATGAAATTCCAAATCATAATTTCAAAATTTTAAATGTAAAAATTGACTCATAAGTTTATATTGTAAAAAAAGATCCATAAGTTGATCGATACGTTTACCGGTCATGTTTACCAACTATTTATATCAAATATTAAAAGATATACAAATTGATAGTATATTTATAACAAATTTATTCTTACCAACCATGTGGGAAGATTAAAATTAAAAAGTAATTATACTACAATTCATCTTCAATTTTTCATTTTATTGAACTAGAGTTTGATCAATTGATGTTATATTTTTTATAAAGGATTTTTAGTAGCGAGTTAATTTTGTTATGAATTATAACTTGGTCATTTTTTTTATGATTTCCACAAATTATGTAGTTTAATACAATAAAGACTATAACCCTAAAAAATACTCACAACTTACAAGCCTTCCCTATGTAAATCAGAAATCAAACGGAGGGAAAATTCCCAGTATCCGGCCTTTTAACGATATACATATATTGTTTCATACTCGTATTTTCACTTTAACTTCTCAGTTATCACTGTCCCTGCAACCTGCTGAAGTCTTCAAGTTTATATTAAAAAAACAATATCGGCAGGCAAGGGTTTTAGCATCCACTGAAATTATTGTGAAAACCTCAAAAAAATGAGTGAGTCTAGAGAAGAATCTCCAGATTGGCTCCGCACTTTTCAGGTATCTGTGTTTTGTTTACCTCGCAATTCATACATTTGCTTGCTATGCAGTGCTCAAAATCGATTTTATTCAGTAAATCTCTGTTTAATTAATTGAACAATCCCTTGGCAAGTGATTGATTTTAAACCTAGTTTGAGGTGAATGCATGATTGGTTTTTCAGCTGCGACACATGTGTTTTAAATTTGTCTTCATTGCTAATAATGTAACATTGTTATCGATTCCGAGTAAAATTCCACAGTGCCTCTTGGAGGGAGGCGGATTCAAGTACATGGATGTAGTTGTAGAGTAACATTGCACCCACTGCATATTCGTGGTAGGGTTTGCGAATTTGGGGCAATTATTTATTTTCGAAATCATTTTAAACTCTATATAGAGGTCAAGCCGAAAGCAGCAGGTGGGAACCCATTCACTGTAACTAATTCCTGTCCAGTTTTCACAGATTGATGTTAACTTCACCTAGTGGCTTTTGCCTCCGTTGGGATTGAAACTGAGATCTCGTGGTTCTTAACTCACTTCATTGACTACTAGGTCACACCCTTGGGTGCAATTCGTCTCCATGTACTTTAGTTGAAAGCATGTGCATTGTTTAGTTATTATTTGTTCTGTCGTTGTTCCATGTTCCTGTTAATGACCAAGAAAATCTAATGTTAAAATGAACAGGCACCTGCAGCGATAACCCTATCATCCGGATCTGAATCTCCCTTTGATAAGGACCATCTAAGTGATGATGAGGATAGCATCAATCTGAGTAAACTGTTTCAGAAGGATAAAACATCACTTTCAGAAGCCAAAACTCGTCAAGATGGGGATGAATCTCAGCTGTCAAAGATGTCTGAAGTAAATTCTCCAGTTAAAAAAGAAAAAGTAGATCGCACACCTACTAGGAAAAGAAAGAAGGAAAATCAGAGTGAAAAAGAAGGTATACAGCTAACCAATTCTACCGAGTGAATCAACTGCATTAGCTTGAAAGTGCGAAACTAAAGAAGTGACCATTAAAGATCTTCTCTTTCCCAATGATACAGGAAAAAGCACTGACAAGGTTTTGACGAAGAGGAGAGCGTTGGAGAAGTCTTTTACAGATAAAGTAAGTAGCTTCCTATTATCTGTCGTTATTCTTTAATTTTCTGAACTAACATCAGTCACGGAAGTTCAACTTTTATCGTTCACTGAGAATATATAGATAGTGAGTTAAGTACTTAAATACTCAAAGAATGGAAAAGAAGCCACTATATCATTCAACTTGTACGATACTGGTCGATGCTATGTTTTTGCTCATATGCAGCTTAAATTAGACCCTTGATCTTTGCTTTTATATTTATTTGTGCCCCTATCTCTAGCTAGCTCTATACCAGTCATACTTCGGAGATGGTGCAGTCAATGATTGCTCCATTGATAAACTTCAGTTCGCTGTGATCAACGAATCAGTAGCAAATATGGCCCTAAAAAGATCAGACTTAGAGCACGAGCCGAAGACAACGTTCACCACCTGTGTCCGTATTCCCAAAGGCACCCCTCTCTTTCAAGAGGATTTGCGGTCAGGGGCAAGAAAATATATAGTGATTTCAATAGTCAATCAGTCAACTATTTAGTCATATTTCTGGTAAATGAAGAGTAAATGGTTAAAAGAGCCTAGACATATCAGTACTGTGATAGTGTTTTGATAGAACAGTTATTCTCCTAAATATTTTCTTGTAAGCACACCGTGGAAAATGACAGCAAAATTGCCTGAAAATGCACTTCTAACTTATTGTAATCAGTTTCTTGATAGTATTCTCTCCTTATGAAGCAAAAGATGTCCACTAGCTAGCAGTTTAGTTTGGCTGGAAATACTGTTCTAGGCTTCAGGAACAGCCGAGATAGTTCAAACCTCTTAGTGTGCTAGAATGATGCAATTGTTTAACAAGGCAGTTTATAATGTTTTGAAATAGCTAACTCTACCCAGAATCTGTTCTTGGACAATTGATTTTTCTTATTTTGATTAACTCGTCCAGAATCGTGCAGATTAAAACCTTTTGACGTATCTCTATCCTTACCCGTTGTAATCTTTTAGAGTCACATGAACACTTCTCTCATTCTAGGTATCAGTAAAGGTACTCCCACTTTTTATCATTAGTTTGGCAATTGCTACAGTGGTGATTTTACTTTGGCCATGCTTATGAAAATTATCCCAATATGGTGTAGGGCATCTCGTTTCCTCCTTTGATCAGTTCCTTGAAGTTCACGGACATTAGGCTTAATCCTCAGTCTTTGGATATCCCATACACTTTATTCATAACTAATATGCAAATACTGTCGACCGTAGTGATCTGAGTTCTATCTCAAACATATTTTTGGTTCACACAGGAACCTAGTCCTCCAGTCTGTACGTTGTCATCGGATTCCCAATATGGTGTAGGGCATCTCGTTTCCTCCTTTGATCAGTTCCTTGAAGTTCACGGACATTAGGCTTAATCCTCAGTCTTTGGATATCCCATACACTTTATTCATAACTAATATGCAAAGACTGTCGACCGTAGTGATCTGAGTTCTATCTCAAACATATTTTTGGTTCACACAGGAACCTAGTCCTCCAGTCTGTACGTTGTCATCGGATTCTGAGTCTCCTCATGATGGCAGTTCCATAAAAGTGGAGGAAGTCCTTGACAAAGAGTTGCTTAGGCACGATGCTAAGGCTACAAAAAAAGAAGAAAATAATGTACCGTCTAAGCAAAAATCTCCTAAGAAAAAAATGAAGAAAGAGGAACAGGAAAAGAAGATAAAACAAGAGAGTCAGCTGAATGAAGGTAAGCCGGCTGTTTTTAGCTTTTAATTTCTAACCATATGACTTAATATATTAGAGGTGGATGGATCTCAAAACATTTGAAGCAAGTTTGTTTAACCTTAAAAATCATGGTTCTGCTCTCCTTTCTTGTAGGGTTGTTGATTTTCCTGACATTTTTTTTATTTGTAATGTGTTGGTTGAAATTGGTATAGAGAAGGAAGACACAGATGCTGTGGAGGAAAATATTCTAGAGAAACAAAGCGGACCAAATGTGAGAAACTTCAGAAAGCCTTGATGGATCTTTGGATATTTAGCTGTTCACTGATTCACTTTTATGATTATTGTGTATAGTTGTCATCTTCAAGGCTGCCTTTGGTGCTTCCCGAGAAAGTACAAAGGACAAAGGTAAAGTAAGCATAGTGTAGTTACTATCTTGATGCGGAGGTGATTACTATGGTTTTTCTGTTTGTCTCTTTATCTTTTCCTTTCAGCAAATTTCCTTCTCAAATCAGCCAATTAGTTCAGAGATTCCTAGACTGCACCCCTTTCTGTTTTTTTATGCTAACGGAGAAATATCTAACTGTCAGAGAAAGAGGATGTGGTGGCTTACTCCAGTTTGGCGTCTAGAAAGTTCACCATACTATGTTTTTCCAAAACAAAGTCGTTTAAGTGACACTAGTTGAATTCTTCCCATCTGCATAAGCTTTTGGTGGGCAGAGTTACCTTATTTGTGTTGGTTAGAGATAGCAGGTATTCTGGTGGATTAGTTGAGGTGTGCGCCAATTAGCAATACCGTTGTCAAAAAAAAAAGTGTTTAGGCATTAACATTCTTTGAGCCGAGGGTCTATCGGAAACAACCTCTCTACCTTGGAGGTAGAGGTAAGGTCTGCGTACATTCTACCCTCTCCAGACCTCACCATGTGAGACTACACTGAGTATGTTGTTGTTGTGTTTAGGCATTAACAAGTTGGAACATCTATGGGTTATTGATCAAGTTAGATGTTGCTACAACTAATGGATCGTTAATTTTGTACTTGTATTTGTTTTTGTTTCTTTTTTCCCCAACCCATTCTGTTATTTTCTGCTAAATGTTGTCAAGCTTTGCGTCACTTTGATATAGGCACTTGTGGAGTGTGAAGGTGATTCGGTAGATCTGAGTGGTGATGTGGGTGCTGTTGGGAGGATAATTATTTCAGACGGTCCATCAGGAAACCATGAAATGCTTCTCGATTTGAAAGGTATTCACATGTTTCTCAAACCTTTGTTTACCATATTCTTACAAGTCCCTGTCGTGGTTGCTTGTTGATATGTTTCAAGCAATGAAATAGCTCATCATTATCATTCTGGCATGAAAATAATTTGTTAACCTGAAACAGTATGCTATCATATTACTTTAGCCCATATGTTTACAGCACATAAAAACACAATTACATGTTCTGCTTTAGGTTTGAGAATTGGGACTAGCAATTTCCAAAAAAAATCTTGCAATCTTATTTACTATGGTTAAGATGAAATTCTATATGAACGCTTTAGTTATTTTATATCTCAGGAACCATATATAAAACTACCATATTGCCTTCCAGGACGTTTTGTGTGGTATGACACTCTTGTCTCAAGCAATTATTTGCTGTCTTTACCTATCCCCCTCCCGCTCACACCCACCCACCTTCTCATATGTAGATCTATTATAATTTTGCTCTTTTGTAGGTAAGCTTTGGACCATCAGAAGCAAAGGTTTGTTTCTATCTTGTTTACTGATTAATCTGCTGTTTCTATCTATGGTGAAGAAATTGGAGAGATGATGTTTATCTTTAGATTTGCTGTTCTGACGCCGGTTTACTGCCTGCCATTTTACATCCCAATTTATCGAAGTTTGTTGTACCATTTATATTGATGATTATGTGCTCTCTGATCAGGTGGAGGCCATCATGAATGACTTCATACAACTGAAGTCGCAATCAAATGTTTACGATGCTGAAACCATGGTTGAAGGTCGAGGTTCTATCTGATATATCTGATTTTGTAGCAAGTATATTTCAACCGTCTTTCTAGTGTTTCACTTTGAGAATGAAGCCATTTCAGTCCAATTTGAATTGACTACATTTGAATCGATCCTTCTGGTATTAATAGGGACTCTTGATGGTTTTACATTTGATTCGGATGAGGAGGCTGAAAATTTGCCACGGCCAGCTTCTCAAGGTGAGCAGAATGAGAATGTTGATCACCAGAATGGTAATGTCAAAGCAAAAGCTAAGAAAGCATCGGTATGCTCTGTTCTTTTTGTTTACCATTATCAGTTGCTTCACTTTCTAGATCATATATTGAGATTCAAGCTCGCCGTGCAGGCTATGGAACAAAAGAAGGGCAAGAAGGGAACAAAGATACCAAAGAAAGTAAAAAAGAAACCTCAAGTGCAGAAGAAAAGCAAGAGCAAAAAATAAGATACGACTGTACATATTTCATTTAATTCGTTATGTATTCTCATTATTTTCATTTCCTTTTCTTCTGTGCTTTGTCTACTTATACTGATAAGAAATTTTTTAAAGCTAATGAAAGTAGTCATAGGAAACTAGATAATTGGTAGAGGCCACACAATGTGTATTATTTGCATGATTATCCTCCATATTACCATAAATATTCCTATCGTCGATGAGCTTTAATCTCTGAATGTGATTTGCTTTTCCTTTGCATTTGTCCCGTTGGAGGTGAATTAGAGGTTTATCGGTTTGATGCTACGAATCATCTGATTTCGACATTTTTGTGAGTATGTAGAATGTGATGCTAAATCAAATAAAGAGGCACAATGTTGTTGTACAAGATACAACAACAACAACATACCCAGTGAAATTTCGCGTTGGGTCTGGGGAGGGTAGAGTGTACGCAGACCTTACCTCTACCTTGATAGGTAGAGCGGCGGTTTCCGAGAGACCCTCGGGTCAAGACAACATAGTACAAGATACTGTCTATATTATAAATATGTTACCATTTGTATTGGTTTTGGTACAAGTTTCCTCAGGAATGCCCAGCTATTTCTCGAGATAATTTTTTCTTAACCTTGTCATTTATCCAGTCAAACTCTGCTCTCACTATGCCTAAACATATCCCAATTTATGCTGTTTTGACTTATTTATAGAGATATAAACTGAAATAGCACCCCAATCAGCATGGGGAAGGGAAGGAGAATGTTTGACGATGATGCCATCCCTGGGAACTTCTCCATTTTACTTTCGTCAATAGGTGAAGTTGTTTCTCCATCCTTGGGTCTCTGCACCCTGTTTCACAATCCAATAGTGGTAGATTAGGAAATAGTGGAAAACATAAGATCTAGCGTTTGGATAATGAGATGTATTTACACACTTTACCCGTTCATGGGGCAGAAGATGATTGCATAGTCGGAAGCCTTGCAGGTAAAAGTACTGGTGCCATCATCATAGGCATAGCTATAAGCCCTTGGACAAGCTCTTTTGAAGATGCTGGAATAGAATGATGGACGACAAGTTGTCGGATTGGCAAACTCTCCGGCACAGCAATACTGGTCTAAACCAAAGGCCTCACATGCACTCTTGCATGCTACTACATTTCCTTGTCCTTCTCCACCCACCACTTGAAGTTCTTTTGGACAACCTGTTAGATTTTGGAAAAATATTTGTTAGTCTTTTCTGCTAAATGCTTCTAGGCATATTTGCATCCAGAGGTGTGATCTAGCATCCAATGAACTGGGATAAAAACCACGGGATATTAAGGATCAAAATCTCCGAGAAGGGAAAATTTTTTAGGTGATTTCTTTACATTTGCTTAAGCGTGGTGCCATTGTCACCTGGTACATGTGCTGGTGGAGGTAGCAAGCACCCTATATAATATTCAAGGTGTGTGCAAGTTGGCTCGGACACCATTATTATGAAAAAATGCTTTAAGCATATTCCATAAACTACTACATAAGGAGCTTACCCATGTTAAGATTGGAAACACAGCCAGTGGCGTTGCATCCACCATTAACTCCCTGTGGTGTTGCAACCATTGGCAGATTATAACCATCAACAATGCTGACATCGTAGAAATCTTTGGTGTCTCCCGTACCCAGAGTTATCTCGAAGAGAGAGGCAGGTGGTGTGGCACCAGCACCATTACATTCGAGCCTACCACCACAGTCACCTGTTTGACAAGAGCCAGCACCAGATGCATCAAAAGTGCAGCCAGTTCTTGCCCAAATGCGACCTGACCATCCAGGGGCACTTGGAATGCTAGTGCTTTGGCCAGCATTCAATTGAAAGCCCGTCGTGGAAAGTCGAGGTGATGAGGAACCAGACAATGTTCCAGGCCATATTGTGTAAGGGCAGTTGTTAGTAATGGTGAAAGTGTAGGCAAAAGAATGGCAAAACGTGCAGAAAAGCAATGAAAGTGAAAGCTCTTTCCAGGATGTTATGCTGAGCATATTATTATGGTCCTTTAGTTTATGGCTAATGGTTGTCTTATCCTTCTGGGGGGTAGAGGTAGGGGTAGGAGAAATGTAGTATACAAAAATGAATGACCCTACCATACTTCCATATTTGTAGGTGGAAAGGAATTTGACATATTTGATACAAAATCCAAACTGTTAAGTTGCTTTGCTAATTCATCAGCCACAACACCTCACCTCTGGATTTAGCATTTCTTTGTATCTTGGATGGCCCCAATAAGAGGCAATTCCTTTCTTTAGCAACTTCGAAGATGCATGTCTGTAGAAACCATATAGAACCATCAGATTGTCCCCACGACCTAGGTTTTATTTATTTATCCTGGAAGGATCGGTTTTGATTGTAGTGCTTAAAAAGGTTAGAATATATGAAGAGAGTATCTAGATTCCAATAAATAAATAAAAAAGAACTATTATCGACATAAAGTTTTTTTTAAAAAAATATATTTTAAATTTGTGATCTTAATATAGTAGCATCCTTGTAATGAAGGGTCTATTGGATTGCTTTTTGTGAGCCGATGGTCTATCGGAAACAGCTTCTCTACCTCTCATGGTAGGGGCAAGGTCTGCGTCCACTCCACTCTCTTCAGACCTCACTTGTGGTATTACACTGGGGGTTGTTGTTGTAATATTATAGCATTCATGGGATCACTAATGCTTCTCATTAAGAGTAAAATGAGATTTACAATATTTCAAGTTTAAAAGTGTCATTATTTTGAAACGGATTAAAAAGGTGTGTGTATACTGTACCCTCTCCAGACTCCACCTGTAGGATTATACTGGTTGGTATCGTATTAAAAAAGATATAGTCTGACATTAAATTGAAATTGAGGGGTAATAGATAACCAGTTTTCATTGCTAAGCGTGGAAAAAACTACAAAGCGTCAAGCTTAAGATTTACTACCACAATAGAAGTGGAATTCGACCCAGGATCCAATTGAAAAAGTCACAAGGGCAATTCATTGAGATCGCACTAACATTCCTTTGCAATACTACCTGCTCTATTTCGTTGAAACTTTGTTTTAATTCCCAATGGCCAATGACACATTCCGGTGGGAAAATCTTTGCCGGCCCTCGGATTACACATTAAAGCAATAACTACATTACATTATTTACACAAAATTCATCACTTAAGCATGACGAATTAACTATACACTTTACTTAAGATGTTGTTTTTAGTTCTTTGTATTAAAAACTAGGATATCGTTAATTATGCTCATTTTTTTCAGTTCAAATTGTAACATATTATTCCCTCCGGATCAAAACTCTTAGCCATTTGCACACCCCTTAACAAAATAATTACTCTGTATTTCTACCATTTTCCTTTTGTTATTTAACCATAGTAAATTTTATATATTTTTCTAATATATGGAAGAGCTCTAAATTTTTTATAAATTTTACAATTTTTTTTCCTAAGTGCCAAAGTTTTAACCACTTCAAAGTGTAAGTATTGCCTATCTAGTATATATATATATACACACACATATAAGGTTTTCACATTCAATACGTTTATTAATTATTTTTTACGAACGGTTAGCTCCCTTTATTTATTAAACAGAATGAATTCACGAGGAAGCAAACCCAGGTACCTTTGACGGAGTCGAGCACATGTGTTAGGTTGTGTAGGAATGGCTTCTTCCCCTTATTTCTATTTTGAATTAAATGTTGTTTCCACTGTAACTAAGTGGATGTCGTCAGATCGTACCAACTCAACCAACTCCAATAGCCAATTAAAATGGAGGTAGTTTTGGACTGGTAGTAAAGTCAATTTCATGATCTATTGAAAGATTTATATACGAGCACGCTTCTCCTCAGAAAGATAATTTACTTTGGTCTTGGAAACTAATGCCAAAACCGGCAAAGCTTAGCCTGCTTGACTTTGACAATCCATCGAGCCCGAAATTTAGCCAAGAGGGCAACTTTTACGATGCAATTCAGTACATAAAGAATAACTATTAGGTACATAACTATCTAACAATTATAGTGGATGAACTCCCTCTATTCTTCCGTGTCAAGTCTTTTGTTTCTTTTAACTATGAAAAAACAGCAAATACTACAACAGTCAAATTAGAACAAAACACTAAACAATAACCCTAAGGAGAGACTGAGAGCAAGCCTAAAATCACCAGCTGATCAAAGACACTTAGCTGGTATCCATAAAAAGATGTATTCTCTTTTTTTCTTTTTTCGCAAGTATTGAGATTTTTTTATAAATGGCAAACTTGCAGTGAGTTTGCCTAAAATCACCAGATCAGTCATTGCATCTACATAATGTACAATGCTGAGTTTGCACCAAAAAGCTAATAAAGAAATGCATCTATGTTTAAGGCTCAGTACGTTTCTAGTTTTTCCCTAACAAATCTGTTGTTTCTTCAATCAAATACAGTGCAACAGATGGTGAGGGGTATGATATTCCAACAAGTCTTCACGGACTTTTTGCCAAGTCCCTCTCTTTTCCAGCAAAGCAGCAGCTCAAAGGTGGATTTGGCGTCGTCCAAGTTATGCCAAGCACATTGCAAATATCTTCAAACAAAATGGACCTAATGCGAAGCTGAAAGCCCCTTTTGTGTAGGTTAGATTGTGTGACGGCATGCCTCCTTACCCACTAACCAAGTAAAACAGAGCCTTCAAGGGAGCTCTGTTGCAACATTGCAACAGATCTCCCATTGCAAATACACAATTGACAAAGATGTCTTCTCGGAGTAGTCAATGTTGGATTTGAATGCTGATCATTCTCCTAGAGGACATTTCAGTGGGAAATGCTGATATGATGACTCCTATATTCACCAAAGCCAATCCCACAGACATCACTAAAACGAAGCTGTGAAACACCACAGTGAGAAAACTGACTTTATGGTCAATGCCATTCACCTTGTAAATTTTCACCCTGAAAAATAGCAAGATTGCAGCATATAAACGAAATATTGCATTGATTGGAAGCGCTAATTAGAATTCAAAGCACAAAGAAACGGGAAACATACAGCAAGTGTAGCTTTTCTGATGAAGTCGAAATGAGAAGCAGCACGGCACAAATGACAAAGTGCCACTTATTTTCAGATCACAAAAAGTTCCAATGCCTGACACCTCTGGCACATCAAGCACTTCCAACCAAAAAAGGTTCCTTTCTTTTGCAATAACAGAGGAGCAAATTGAACAACAGGCTAGTAACTTTAATGTTGGTTAGCAAACATCCCTTGATTTGACTGCTGCTAGAGATTCCTCTTCAGGTAACACTATCCGAAAAAGCAGATACAGATCGGCGAAAATAAACACCAGACCGCTGGCTAAAAGCGATTTCAACTAAATAGGACATTGCTTTCATAAGATCAGATATGATATTAGACTAAATTACTCACAATGATACAGCAGGGCAGTCACACTTCAACGTGGTTACCAGACACCACTTGATTTGGCAGTTGTTAGATTCTTCTACAGACCTGTCCATGTTCAAGAGTTCAAGGCTTATAGCTGATTCTATTTGTTCAAAGTCTAGACCTCGTGGAAGATCACAGATCTGCTGAATAAGAAAGAAGAGAGTCAGTTAGAAACTCGTGATTCTGCTGCTAATGAATAAGACAGATGATAAAACATCAATATAACAAGCTATATCTCAACTCTCCTGACTGTAAATGTTTGACTTCCTGCAAAATAAAACCATTTTAGGATGCCTTATATGAACAAATTCGAAAAGCAAATAAAAACTGAATTAAGAGGAGGCTAGTCAACAGTATGAAATAAAATGGAGTTCTCTTCCAAAACCTGCCAAAGAAATAAGAATTAAAGTAGTAAAAGTAGGTGAGCTTTAATGAGCTCACTGAAAAGATTGTTCTTCATCTGACGGGGCAAGTTCCTGTAGGAAAGCAAACAGGGTATATCTTTCCACTGACTGGATTCCAATAAACCTCCCAAAGCTAACCACAGTGATTAATAGGCGACTAAAGAAGTCCAGAAAACCAATACAGGCGTTTGACAACCCAAAAAAGGGATAATTGTAACTACTTAGGTATAAAGTGACTAGGCAGTAAAACCAAATAGAGGTTATACAAAATGCTGCACTATATATAGTTAAAGCCTTCATGTGACATCAACTCGAGCGCATTATCAGCGTTTGCAGACATAACATAGTTACTCCTAAACAGTTATAAAGCTACAGTCCCATAGGAATGTCAAATATAAGTTCTCCTACATAATGGCAAGACAATCAGGTCTGCCATGTGAATTATGAAATTGTTCCTAATAATGTCCCCAAAGACAGGAAAATTAAACAGACGAAAGGATGGAAATTTATTATATCTAGCTCATGTCCATGCCATCTCCAACTTGACTGCAAATGGGACTAACAACAGTGAAAGATCTCTCAAATGGTGATGGATGGAAATGTGCATCCCTTCTGCGCTTAAAGGCACAGCTATCAGAAGGGGAACTATCAGCATCAAACTTCCTCCGTACACCTTTCACAGCCTGCACTTCCACTTGTGTTAAAGGGAAAATCTGTTTGCTAACTCTGCAAAGAGAGTTATGGTTATCATACAATATTCGCTGGTTACAGTTTTTGTCGCAAATGTGTGTCAGCCCAGTTAGACGGCAGCGGTACATGTTCCCACACACATGTTCATTTTGACATTTCCAATCACACTTGTGAACAGGGTTTGGGCCATCTTGGCCAAGAATAGTTGACAGATATATAACATTTGTAGGCATTGCTACCATAGAATTTCCAAGTACCTCCATTGTTCAGTTAATCAGAAAACTTAAGTTTGAGAAGATATCCACACCCCACTCGCCTTGCCCCGATGCTCTGCAGACTCGACAAACAAGATCCGTCAAGATTGGTGGGAGGATTATGGAATACAATTGTTTGTTACAAAGGACAATAACCATCTTAAATCTTTTCCTATGAAAACTGAAAGCCAATATTCAGGTCACTAACCAGACCTCACTAAAAAACATAAAATCAAAAAGCTTAGCTTAAAATACTCGAGCAATTGCTAATGGAGATTCAAAAGAAGCTGGAGTCTCCCACCAGAAGGGTGTTAGATCTTCACAGGGAAAGGAAAAGGCGTAAATTGACCAAAATAAAGAAATTGCACCTAAAATAAAGATCTTGTAAAAATTGACCAAACAAGGCCGAAATGAAGAGTAAAAAGTTTCCAATTTCAGCTTCAGCGCACAAATTTCAAACGAAAATCTCTAAATTGCTCTAAAATAAAGATCTTGTACAGAATTGACCAAACAAGGCGTAAATGAACAGTAAAAATTCCCAATTTCAGCTATAGCGTACAGAGCTACAGATTATCCTCTTCCACAAGCATTTATAAGAGCATTATAACCAAATCTGAAGAACTACAACAAAATTATAAAAAATAGGCAAAACCATGAGAACTACAGCACACAAGATAAAAACTTACGTCGAACGCGAAATGAAGACCAGCTCCAAAGCCCTTCCTCCTCCTCTCTGGACTTTTTTAACGCTGAAGCAAAGAAATGGGGAGAGTATTTATAGAGAAAAGTGGACACGGATAAGGTGTTGATCCGATTCTCATGTGTACGTTGGACGTAAATGTAAATTACAATTAAATCTGTCCTTTTCTGCAATTTTTATCTAAGCCCGTTACTGTTAGTGGACTCAGTACGATGTCGTATTCATCCTGTTACAATTACTACTGTAACGGGAGGTGCATCTTCCGTCACGTGCTCCAGGCTTTTTGGGCTGCTCACAATTATTATTTGCTCCGCTCAATTTACGTGGTATATTTTTTTAATAATTAATTTTAAATAATATTTTTATAGTAAATAATTATATACTTTGATACACCTAATCAGATGATGTACGGTCATATTAATGTTTGAATCTTATTTTAGAATATAAATTTTAGAAATTTTTTAAAATTTCGTGTTTAAATCATATAAGTTAAGATAATATCTTTCTCTTTCTTTTTATTTTTCCTTTTTTTCGTGGGAGCTTTTTGTCAAGGTCGTCAGTTTGTGACGTTACAGTAGACTTCCAAAAAAGAAAAAGTAGACTTCAAAGACCTACCAGACCTTGACACGTGTTGGGCAAAAAGCTGTGTTTGGGAAACGTGGCCTTCGCCTTCCTCAGTGAACTTGTTCACCAACAACCCAATTTTGTCGTGCTTATAGGTGGATATTGTGACTCGTCAATCTTAATTTGGGTAGCTAGTTTTACAGAGTCATTTATGGCGCAATTATTTTTAATTATTTATTTTATATTAGTAGACAGTAGCCGTAGTACTTTTTATGCATTTTCTTATCCTTTAATTTTTGTTACTATCTAATATCGTTTGTTATTCGCTTAACATATTATTTTGTTGTATTTATTATTCATTTTTCTTGTTGATCTGCTTTGTTTTTTGCTTTATCCTAAGCCGATGGTCTATCAGAAACAACATTTCTGTCTCCCAAGATAGGGGTAAGGTTTGCGTACAACTCTATCTTTTCTAGACCCTACGTGTGAGATTACACTGAATATATTATTGTTGTTGTTGTTAATATAGGCAAAATTCAGAAAATTAATGTCCCGCCTTCTTCTTCTTTTACTTTAGTTGTACGATAGTATTTTCGAATTTATAGTAGTTAAAATATAATGCTTTAAATAAGTAGGTCTAGAATTTCGAATATGAAAAGTAGTTTAAATCAACTGAGTATTGTTGGAGAAATTCAAAAATATTGACAAATCACTATTGGTCCAAGTTTGAAGAAGTGATCTTGAATTTCGAATATGAAAATTGAATTTAAATTAAGTGGGTCTTGTTGGAAAAGTTTAAAAATTGGAAAGATAAATAGTTTTAATCATCCCTTAGAAACTGAATCTTTGTTATTTGAAGAAGTATGAAATAGGTCTATCTCTAGTTCAAATTTCGGAAAAAAAATATTTTCAATTTCGAATATATATATTTGGTAACTTCAAACGTATCTGTTTGAAGCTTGATCTTAGCAATCCAAAGTTTATGTAAAAATGTAAGTAGTTTAAACTTCATATACAATTTTTTGTAACTTGAAACTAAAATTATAAACTTCGGTCATGACTTAAATCATAATTCCAAAATCGGCTATTTGTGCAGTTCGCAACGCCTCATCGTATGTTTTCGTAAAATGTACATGAACATTGTCCATAAAATGTAAAATTCTACTCTGTCCAATTCAGTCAAAAAAACTTTTTCTATGAAATGAGAAATGGATAATATTATTAAGCGAAAATTCATGTAGAAGAAAAATACTCATCGAATAATATAAGGTATATCAATATTGATAGAATATTACCTTATCATCCATCTGTAATTATGAAGACTTAGTTACTTAGTTTATAATTATGTAACACTATATATATTGTACACAATAATCAATTAAAGGCGGAGAACATATTCCTAGATGGTATCAGAGCCAAATCCTAACTTTTTTTTCTCCCTAAGTCATCGCCCCTACCCCCCCCTCGATAGCCCTCTTCCTCGGCAACCATCTTCCTTCTTTCTTCAACTTTCCTCCTTTCCTCTCTAATTTTCAATGACTGAACAACCTAATTTCATCATGCTCTTGCAGTTAACAACATCAAGAATTTCATTCTCATAACTCTTGAGATGGAAAATGTTCAGTATTCATATTGGGCGGACTTATTTAAGATTCATTGTCGTGTATACAAATTCATCGACCATATCATCCCTCCAAATTAAAGCCCCTAGAAAGACTTGATGATTCTAATTATGAAATTTGGTCCCGCTTAGATGCGATTGTCCTACATTGGATCTACGGCACGATCTCGAACGATTTATTGCATACAATCATTGAAACTGGTGCTATTGCACAACAAACGTGGAGGGCTTGGAAAGTATTTTTCATGACAACAAGACACCCTTGTATCTGGAAAATTAATTTCAGACCATTCAGAAGGACGGTTTTCCTAATGCGTCGGCCTATTGTCAAGAACTTAAGATGATTGCCGATCAACTCTCCAACGTCGGTGCATATGTCACTAATCAACGATTGGTGATGCAACTTATTGTTGGTTTGAATGAAAGTTATGATGGTGTCACTATCATCCTCCAACAAAGTTATGATGAAAGTTAGAGACTCATTCTTGAAAAAACTAGAAAAACAAAGCAGGCAGTGACTAATGGCAGCACAGCTGACGCCACCCTCGTAGCCATCGGCGGCAACTATGCTGACCCGAGTGCGCGGCACCCGCCCCATCCCACAGGCAAGCCAATGATCCGACACATGGCTCACGTTCCCGGAATAACAATAGAGAAAGAAATTCTCAGAACAGCCGCGGCAACAGCGATGGAAACAGTGACGGCAATAGCGGCAACGGCGGCAAGAGGCAGCCACCAATAGTGGCAACTGCCTCCGTCGTAGGCTTCCTACCCGCCATGGGCTGCATGGACCCCGCCAGCATGGGCTGCTCCACCTTTCCCCTACCCGACGTCCTCCTGGACCCAACCTCCAGCTCAACAGGCCCAGTCCGGCATCCTCGGCGCACGTCCATAACAGTCATACAGTGCACCAATTTCTCCTTCTTCAACCTACGCACTGACGAATATTGAGGCAGCTATGAACACGATGACTCTCAACGTTCCTGACAATATTTGGTACATAGACACTGGCGCCACATCTCATATGACGTCATCTCAAGTACTCTCTCGTCTTATTTCAATACGAGCAATTTAAATAGTAATATTATTGTTGGTAGTGGACAAGGCATTCTCATTCGAGGTTATGGACAATCATCTCTTTCCCCACCACACCCACCGTTATCCTTAAAAAATGTCCTCCATGCCCCGAAACTTATCAAAAATCTAATCTTTATGCATCGTTTCACAACCGATAATAATGTTTCCCTTGAATTTGATCCTTTTGGTTTTTCTGTGAGGGACCTTATGACAGGGATGTGAATACTGAGATGTGATAGCACCGGGGACCTTTATCCTATCACCACCTCCGTCAGCCATCCAGACTCCTATCCATCAACCTTTGCAACAATTTCATCTCCTTTATGGCATAATAGATTAGGACATTCGGGAGACTCTGTTTTACGCTCCCTTAGCAAAAATAATTTTATTGCTTACAAATATGTCCCCTCTCCTCCTTTTTGTGAATCTTGTGCTTTTGGAAAACATGTCAAGTTGCCATTTTATTCTTCATCCACTTATACTTTAATGTCTTTTGATATAATACACAATGATTTATAGACTTCTCCTATCTTAAGCACGGTCGGACATCGATATTATATGTTGTTTTTAGATGATTATTCAAACTTTCTATGGACGTTCCCATTGATAATAAGTCTCAAGTCTATTCTATTTTTTGTCATTCATCACTTTCATTAAGAAACAATTGAAAAATAATATTAAATATTTCCAATGTGACAATGAAAAGGATTTCGATAATAATCAATTCAAACTTTTCTGCACCAAACACGACCTTATTTTTCGTTTCTCCTGTCCACACACCTCTCCACAAAATGGTAAAGCCAAAAAAAATTAGAACCATAAACAACTTAGTTCATACCCTCCTTGCTCACACCTCTACCCCCTCCCTCTCCCCCCCCCCCCCATATTTTTGGCATTACGCTCTATCAATGGCAACATATCTCTTTAACATTCTCCCAAACAAGTCTCTCAAACACAAGTCTTCCACTCAAGTTTTCTATCTTTGAAATCCTTTCTATAAGCATTTACGAACTTTCGGATGTCGGTGTTGCCCCCTTCATCCCTCCACATAAATCAACAAGTTGCAACATCGGTCATCCCCGTGTGTCTTTCTTGGCTACCCTTCAATCATCGAGGTTACAATTGTTACGACTTGTTAAGCCGAAAAATAATCATTTCTCGGTATGTCATATTCGATGAGTTTCAATTCCCCTTTGCCAAACACAATTCCCCGTCCCAAAATTCCTATGAATTCCTAAATGATTGCCTAAATCCCCTTCTAATTCATCACTTGCAAAAGCAGTCGTCACTAACACCGGCATCCGTCCCCACCACTGCCGTCCCAAGGTGGGAAATCTACCCAGCCCCACAATGGGAGCCTCGGAATAGCCCATCACAACCTTCTGTCTCGGTTGTCTCTCAGCCAGCCCCCCTCTCTCCGATGCCACAACCCCTTTTCGCCCCCACCCCCTACTCTCAACAGTCCACCCAGTCCCGCCTCCACTTCTTGACCACCCCATCCCAATCATGTCCAACCTCTCGCGGCACACCCATAAATAATAGAAACATGTGCTATGCACGATATTTCCAAACCAAACAGTTATTTAACTTGTCCACTTCGGTTGCCCCTTTCCCTGTCCTCGTAATTCGAAAGATGTCTTGTCCGGTCCTAATTCAAAAAATGCAATGATTGACGAATATAAAATGCTCTTATTAAAAATAAGACATGGGATTTAGTACCTCGTCCTCCTGATGCTAATATTATTTGTTCTATGTGGATTTTTCGATATAAAATGAATTCTGATGGTTATTTTGAGAGGCACAAGGCCCGTCTTGTAGGTGATGACATGTATCAACATGTGGGAGTGGATTGTGATGAAACTTGGTGAAACCAGTGCTTATTCGGACCGTTTTCGGTATTGCTTTGTCCAAGTCTTGGCCTATTCATCAGCTTGACGTCAAAAATGTTTTCTTGTATGGAGACCTTCATGAAATCGTATATATGCATCAGCCTATGAGATTCAGGTATCCAATTCATCGAGATTATGTGTGTCTTTTGAAGAAATCACTCTATGGACTGAAACAATCTCATCGTGCATGATACCAACAGTTTGTTGATTTTATATCCTCTATCGGGTTTTCACATAGCAAATTTGATCATTCACTGTTCATCTATAGCAAGGGTAATGACATGGCATATATCCTACTATGTGTTGATGATATCACCCTCACCACATCTTCTGATGCACATCGTCGGTCTACTATGTCACTCATTGCCTCTGAGTTTGCTATGAAGGATTTGCGCCCCTAAGCTACTCTTTGGGCATTGTTGTTACGAGACATGCAGATGGCTTATTTCTTTGTCAAATGAAGTACGCTGAAGAGATCCTTGACCGAGCAGACATGACGTCTTGCAAACCGACCCACACACCGGTGGACACTAATTCCAAATTCAGTGCCTCTTCGGGTTATCTATATGCCAACCAGACTCACGATCGCAGTTTAGCAGTAGCGTTGCAATAAATCACTTTTACGAGACCAGATATATTCTATGTCGTGCAACAAATATGCTTACATATGCACAGCCCGACAGATGAACATATGAATGCCCTCAAATGTATTTTGCGATATGTGCAAGGTACTCTGCATTTCGGCTTACACGTGTACAAGTCCTCACTCTCTTGTCTCACATCTTATTCTGATGCTGACTGGGGTGGATTTCCTGACACTCATTGATGCACGTCGTGTTACTGTGTGTTCCTAAGATATAACTTACTTTCTTGGTCTTCTAAAAGACAACCTACTCTGTCTCGATCCAGTGCCGAAGCTGAGTACAGAGGTGTAGCGAATGTTGTTTCTGAGTCTTGTTGGATACACAACCTTCTACTTGAGCTTCACTGCCCACTCCATAAGGCTACAATGGTTTACTGTGATAATGTAAGTGCAATATATATTTCCGGCAATCACGTTCAACATCAACGCATTAAACACATTGAAATGGATATTTACTTTGTACGTGAGAAAGTTACTTGTGGACAAGTTCGTGTTCTTCATGTTCCTTCTCACTATCATATTGCTGACATATTCACTAAAGGACTTCCGCACATACTCTTTGATAATTTTTGAGTCAGTCTCAGCGTACGAGAACCTCTCGCTTCAACTGCGGGAGTGTGATAGAATATTATCATATCTTGTATATTACCATTGATAGAATATTATCATTTTTTGTATATATTTTATATTATGTAACTTTATATTGCAATTGTAATTAGGAAGATTTAGTTGCCTAGATTGTAATTATGTAACACTATATATATACACAATAATCAATGAAATACGAGAAACATATTCCTACAAATATAATAACGTCATAACTACTAGCGAACAGAGAAATAGTTTCCATATTAAATTGGTTAGGTTTGCTCTATATGAAAAGGAATTCCTCCTTTCGTCAAGTATTTTTTGCTAATTTGATTTTCAATTGTTCCAAAAATATGCTCTTTCCTTTAATGAAAGGTTGAAGATAAAATAATTTCCGCTTTTCTGATATTATCCTCATTCTATATTATTGTACGAAAATAAAAAATTATTAATACTGAATATTTATACTAAATTAATAAATGACACATGTGCTTAAACTTACATAACTATTACTCAATTTTATTACTATATATATATTTTTTAATTGAATCACTATAATAAATAATATTAATTTTATGATGTAAATACCCAGTGCAGATAAATATTCACTAGTATTATTTTACAAACATGTCAAAGGTCAAAACATGTCCCATGGAGTTTGACCAAAAATTGCATAGATTACCCTTCATACGGCCTGGTCTTTAATTTTTGCCCCTCAATTCGTTGGTCTTTAATTTTTTCTCTATTTCTCATTTAATATAAATTTGTGGGTCAAAGTACCCTTTATTCGTGGGTCCACTAAATCAGAGATTCTGGATTCGAATCCCAACAGACGCAAAAAAAAATCGCAAGACTGATTTTCATAGAAATTATGCCTATTCGGCCAAAGTTATATATATATTATGCCCCTTGCGACATAGTTTTTATGTAACTAGCCGTACAAGTTATAATCTTAATTTTTCAATGAAACTTTGCCTTCTGGCATAGTTACATAGAAACTATGCGCATAATCTTTATATAACTTTGGCCGAATTGACACAATTTCTATGAAATTTTACATTGTGATTTTTTTTTCTTTTTGACTCTACTGTGATTCGAACCCACATCATCAGATGTATTTTTGGAGGCATAATTATGTAGGAACTATGCCCTTTAAGGCATAACTTTTATACAACTTTGGTCGAATAAACATATTTTCTAATGAAATCTTGCGTAGCAATTTCTTTTTCTTTTTAACTCTCCTGAGATTCGAACCACAACCTTAAAAAATATTTTGGATCATTTTTTAGGCGAAGAACAAAAATTAAAAATCATCAATTGGAGGGACAAAAATTAAAGATATATTTAAGGGGCAATCGTGCGAATTACCCGAGTTTGACAAGCAAACTTGAGAGTTGAGACTAAGAGTGGCCAACGGGGCAGGGCGGGACGGCACCTGACGGGACGGGTGGGGGGGGAGGGACCGGTCTCCAGCGGGACTGGCGGTATCTGCCGATGTCCCGTCCCGTTCTCGTCGGAAAAAGGGATCGATCTTATCGGGCTGGGCAGGGTCAGGTCGGCTACGGGATTTTCCATTTTTTCACTTAATTTTAAAAAATAACATATATAAACAACTCAATAATTGAACAATATAGTGTAATAAAAACATCCCAAAGCTATTTTTGTGCCCTTATATTATTTAATAGAAATATGATTTTTTTGTGATACAATTTCAAATTGCAACTTTGTGGTGTTGAAAGTTGCAAATAACATAGTAAATTTACAATTAAAAAAATTACATATTTAAAAACACATTTTCTAGTTTCTTCACAATGTCTTGTGGTTCTTCGGTTGGAATTGGAATTTGTTGGTCAAATTGTTCGACGTCACTTCCACCTCAATCGGATAAGATTTCGTTGTAGTTTTCGTCGTCTTCTTCGTTGATCTCCGGTTGACCGCACCTTCTACGCTCCGCTCGTATCCAATCTCTGAATAATACTGCAATCTCCAAGTTGTCTCCCGCTAATGAGTGTTTGTGCTCTCCTATTTGAAATCTTCCGTCAGAAAAAGCGCTTTCAGACGTTGTTGATGACGCTTAAATGTTCAACACATCTCGGGCCATCTTTGACAGTGACGGAAATGTCTTCTCATTCTCCCTCCAGTATTTCAGCAAGTATTCACGTCCTTCTTCATTGAAAACTGCTTGGTACGGTACAACACCCTGCAAAACAAAAACATCAAACTCGCTAACTTGATTAGTAGTGGTACCACTATACATTCTAGTTCTAAGGATTTCAATATTTGCCGCAGAAACATCATGTCTTTTTTGAGGTTGTATTGAAGAAGAAGAAGAAGAAGAAAAAGATGGTATGAAAGCCGGTTGGTTGCTAGCACTTTCTTGTTGGTAATATCTATATACTTTTTTACATTAATCGTGTATGCTAGATAAAACTTCTTCTTTAGTTGGTTCCTTAGGTGATTGGTCATTTGAATTTTTTGGAGTTGGAGGTGGAAGTACATATATGCAATCATAAATAGTTTCAATAAGTGCTTTACAACCGTCTATTTTAATAGTCGGATTTAATACATCACCAATAATATAAATAGTGGGAATATGAATAAAATATTTTTTTAATTTGATAAACATTTTTTTAATAGGTGTCTTATAAGATGGTTTTTCCATATATTCACTAAGTAATAAAAATATTAGAGCTATATAAAATAACATAGTTGAAATAGTAGGATAATATATACCAGAAAATTCTTTTGTTGCTTGAAAACATTTCTCTAAAAATATAATAAGTTCTGAAAATTTTTCCCAATCGTTATCTACAACCATATCAATTGAATTTAGATTATGGGCGTTAAAAAATAAAGTTATAGGTCTTCTATAATCATAAACAACAAGTAGTTGTTCGTATAAAGAATTTCACCTAGTCGCTACTTTTTCGGAAATTTTTCTATAAGGTAGTTCACAATCGTGACAATTTTTTTTATATTCTTTTTTTGTTGTATTCTATTACTTCAAAAAATAAAGTTTATAGCAAATTGTATTTTATTAAGAATGTCTTCAAAAAGTGATAGACCATCCTTTACAACTAAGTTATAAATATGGCACGCACATTTTATATGAAAATGCTTAGGAAAAGATGGAGTTAAAAGATCTTTTAATAGTCTAATAGCATAATTATTAGAAGAAGCATTATCTAATATAATAGTCATAATTTTATCCGTTATTTCATAATAATCGCAAACTTGATGAATATTTTATGAAATAAAAGTTCCAGTGTACCTATCATCAATATATCTATATGCTAAAATACGTTTTTGCATAGACCATCTATAATATATCCAATGACATGTTACAGTTAAATAATAATGACCGTTAGTACTACGACCTATATCAGACGTGATAGATACTTTGCCAGGAAAATGATATAATGAATAACGTAAATACTGTTGATATTCATGTGCAAATTTGAAAACATCTCTCCTAACAATTGATATAGAAAAACTATTAAAAGCATGATTATACATATCTCTAATGTAATGAATAAAACCAGGAGATGAAGGAAATGGAAAAGACAAACCCTCCACCGCAACTAATTTTGCTATTGCTCACCTATTTCTATGTTTATCGTATTTAGGGCCTACAATTCCTCCCTTCATCGGGTTAATTTAACCCTGTACTTGGTCCGGGACAATATGTGAACCTTGTCCCGACTGAGAGCGCATTGGCACACCCGACTTTGTAGCCTCGTATTCATCCCACCTAGCTTTGTGAAAGTTTTGTACATGTCTCAATAAACCTCCCGTCCCACCATGACATTTTCCCATTTTAAATTTATAAACATTTTTACATCTAACTACTTGATTTGCTTGGTCCCTATAAAAAAAGCCCATGCATCTCATTTTAATTTTTGTTGTATTGGGCCTCGTCTCATACTAGGGAAAATATGAGGCGTTCCAGTTTCAGTTTGAGGTGCACTCTTATCCTTACCCTTAAACATTCTTCTTATTCATTCCATTTTAATTATGCTAATAAATAATTAAAGATAATGAAATTAAGTACGCTAATTAAAATAAAGTAACAATAATAATTTTAAAAGGAACGAAGGTATCAAATGCCAACGTAACGTCGACGTGTAATCGATGTTGAAAATTGAAACTTTGCTCGATGGATGATCCTCAAGCTAGTTGCCAAGTTCACTCTCAATTTTTGAACTTTGATAAAGTTATACAAATTAACAAATACAATTTAATATTTAGTAGACAATGAATACATGTAGAGAGATAGATTGAGAGATTAAATAGATTGTAGGAAGATTTGTGAGAAATATGAAGAGAAAATGAGGTATTTATAGTTGGAAAATTGGGTTAAAGTGTAAATATATTAATTTATGTGTTAAAAATAAATATTAAGGGGTAGGAGGGGTTGGGTGAGGCAAAAATAGTCGTTGCACAACGGTTAAAATATAAATGATCGTTGTACAACGACTATTTTTTAAAAAGGGGAGGGGATCGGGCGGGATCGGGCCTGGGTCGGGACGGACCCGGGCGGGACGGCCCAGGTCCCGTCTCGAGATCGAGTCCCGTCCCCCCCTTTTTTACATGGGATCGGGGTGGGGTGGGGTTGGGACCGGGCCGACATGGCCCACTGGCCACCCTTAGTTGAGACTGAGAAACTTCAGTTTTGCTTTAGTTATTATCAATTTATTTAATTATCTAAACTTTAAATCCTTTTGCCAAAAAATAATAAATCTGAGCTATTTCTTGCAGCTAGGGTTGTTCAAAAATCGATCCGGACTGGCAAAATGGATCGAACCGGACCGGACCAGACCCAAGACAACCTGTCTTCGGGTCGGGAGTTTTTTTTCCCGGGTTCCGGTCCGATCTAAACCCGAAATAACCCGGGACCGGACCGAACCCCGTTATAAAAATAAAGAAATCCTTTACGTTAGGCTATAGTCGGTTTTTACTAAGATTAAGTTACCAGTTTAGTTAAATTATTAATTTATTATTATATTCTCAAGGAAATTATATCATTTATATGAGATATGACAACTAATGACGGCTACAAAGAAAATCGCAATTAAAAAACCCTTGAATACCAGCACTAGCAGCCTGCCACTCCATGTCTCTGCCAACCTCTAATTCTTTACTTTAAATTTTTCCTTCCAATTTTCGAACTCTAATCCCTTAATCAGTTTACAACGTGTTGTCGGCATTGCCGCATTGCAAGCGGTTTCTCCATTAACAACAGTAAGTCAAGATTATAATTTATTTGCTTCACATGTCTTTTCATTTGGTTAATGCTTGTTTAATTATTTAGTTTCATATTTTTTTATATGTCTCTGCTAAGAATTGTGTGAAATTATAATTAAAATTGATTAATTAGTTCTTTAAAAAAATCATTTATTAGTAATATTATGTTAAAAAAATCATTTATTATTGTAGCGCATCATTAGATTCATATTGTATATTATACTACATTAGTGTATTATTTTCCCCCGCTAACTTTATAACTATATTAAAACGCTACTTTAATTCGTTAGTGTATTATTTTATTTATGTAACATTATAACTATATTATGTTTAATTATAGTGATGCTTGTGTATCATATAATATAAATTGTTTTCTTATTTGTAGATGTCAAGCTTGAGATCCAGTAATAAAAAGATCATGTTTAGAGTCTCAAGATCAAGCACCTTTTGATGAGGATGATGAGACTCCATCAATAGATACCCAAACACATTATACTGAAGATGTTGACAATGAGATTAACAATTAGCAGCAAACCACCAAAGCATTGCTACCACCTAGGAAAAAGGTGGAGGGAAGACATGATGTTGCAAAAGCAAAATGAAGGAGAGCAGATTATTGGGAGCACTATTGGGAGTACTTGGAAAATGGTAAGCATAGAGTAGAGTGTATGTATTGTGAGAATAAAACATTTGCATGCGATGCTAATGCTAATGAGTCAAAAAATATGAAAAATCATTGGCTTAAATGTCCAGCTAATCCAAATAACAAGACTAAAAGAAAACAAACTGAAATAACTTTTGATTTTAATGTCGATGAAGGAGTTGAGAAAATGAAAAATTGAATTTTGGATGTTGATGAGGCTAGGAATGCTTTGGCTTATATGGTCATTGTGGACGAATTACCTTTTCGTCATGTAGAAAAACCTGGTTTCAAGCATCTTATGTCAGTTATTTGTCCTAATTTTCGTATATCATCACGCATTACTATTGCACGTGATTGTTTTAATCTTTATATGATGGAAAAGGCAAGATTGAAAGAATTGCTAAGAATGAATTGTCAAAGAGTTTCTGTTACTACTGATACGTGGACAATTATTCAAAGAATAAATTATATGTGTCTTACTGCTCATTTTATTGTTAATGATTGGAAGCTTCATAAAATGATCTTGAATTTTTGTCCAATTTATAGTCACAAGGGTAAAACTATTGCTACAGAAGTGGAGGATTGTTTGACTTCTTGGGGTTTGGATGGTAAATTATTTATTGTGACTGTAGATAATGCAAGTTCAAATGATGTTGCATGTTCATAATTTTAAAAAAATGGTGCAAAAGAAAGCGTCTTGCGTTGGTAATGGAGATTATTTGCATATGAGATGTGTTGCACACATTATTAACCTTATAGTATGGGATGAATTGAAGAAAAATAAAAAGTCCACTAATAAGGTTAGATATGCTGTGAAATTTGTTAAGAGTTCTCCATCTAGATTGTAACTTTTTAAAGACATTGCTGCAAGGTATGTGCAAAGCCAATCATCATTGTCTTCAGATGTCCCCACTAGATGGAACTCTACATGTGAGATGTTGGAAAAGACATTGAAGTTTTGGGATATTTTTTGGAGGATGGATATTCCAGCTAATCCCCCAATTTGATCTTGATCTTGAAATTGAATCTCAACAAGTTTATGATGAAAATCAAAGTAGTACTATTAGGGAAGATGAATCAAGAAATTTGGGGGCTCCCACTGATGATGATTGGAAGGTGGTTGAATGGTTAGCGGATTTTTAAAAGAGTTTAAGGTTTTGACCGATGTTGTTTCTGATTCATTATATGTAACTAGTAATCACACTTTCTTCTACATTGCTCGTGTTCTTGATCAGTTAAATAGGTGGATGATTAGTGATGATATATATTTTAATCTTATGGATGTAGACATGAAATAAAAGTTTGACAAATATTGGGGTGATCTTGATAAGATGAATGTGTTGATTTACATGGGATCCATTCTTGATTCAAATGTGAAATTTGTTGGATTGAAACTCATTTTGAGTCGAATGTATTCATCATCTAAAGATGAAGAATTGGGTCAAGCAATGTATCGTAAAGAAAATTACTTGTTTGATGACTATAGGAAAATGTATGCCCCCTTTCACTCCTCATACTGATAACTCATCTAATGGTAGTAGTAGATTTACTTCTTCACAACCGAATTCTTTTGACTTGAAAAAAGATATTGAAAATCAAGTGAGAATTTTAAGGTCAGATGGTAGATATTTGACCTCAGAGTTTGAAAGATACTTGAACGAGCAATTAGGTGAGAATGAGCTAGAGATGGACATACAAACTTGGTGGAAGATGAATGCTCATAGATATCCGATATTGGCATACTTAGCTCGTGATGTACTAGCAATGCCAATATCCACTATTGCATCTGAATCGTCATTTAGTGCAGGGGTCGTCATCTAGATCCATTTAGGAGCTCCTTAACTACTAAGGTAATGTTTTCATCATTTTTCTATTATTTTTTATTTTTACTTATTAATTTTCTATAACAATTTTTATTATTTACACTTTGTATACCAATAAAAGATGGTGCAAGCTCTTATTTATGCACAAGATTGGCTTCGCCCTCGAAAAGATAAAGAAAAGGGGATTGATGAAGAGGAAAAGTTGGAAGAATTAGAGCTACTTGAGAAAGGTATTTTCTAAAATTATATTATACTTAATAATTTCAAAATAATAAATTATACCTTCACTTTTAGTATTTTGTTTGTTTGTTTATTATTATTATTATTATTATTATTATTATTATTATTATTATTATTATTATTATTATTATTATTATTATACAGAATTGGAAAACTCTACTTTGAATGATGGTGATTGGTGAATTAGAAGTTGTATTTGCTTCATGAAAAGTAATGAAAAAGATAAACGGCCAATCATGTAATACTATATAATGTAACTATGAACTCCTCGTGATTTTTATTTGATATTAAATTTGAACTAATTCATTTTTTATTGAAACTTTTTGTTGCATACTGATGTTGATGCATGGTGTAAGGATTTCATTAGTGTTCAAGATTTGAGATTTTTTTTAAAATTTTTAATAGAGATTAAATTAGTCAAATTACTTCAACGTACCAGATTTATAACAAAACTAATGTAAAGCAAATTGAACTTTCTTAGAACTAGAGATGGCAATGGATCTTGGACCCGGTTCGGATCCGGTGGATCCAGATCCGTTTATAGGATATGGATCTTCAAAATTTGGACCCGACGGATCCGGATCGGACCCGGATCCATTTCTGACGGATCGGATCTGGATCTGGATCTTGTATTTGAGATCCGTATCCGGTCCAGATCCGACCCGTGGATCCATTTTTTATTACATATATTCATAACCTAGAATGTAATTTTATAAGTATTTTCTTAAAATTGCTAAGCACATCCTTGCAAGTTTAATTCTTAAAACAAGTTTAATTTATCCCCGCGTTAACTCAAAAATCCAAAAATAAATAGGTAACTTCGATAATAAAATCAATGTTATATTAGTGAATGACTAACATCTCCATAGACAAATAGTTAAAATTATATTCACTTCATTTGTGAAGATTCCAAGCACATGCAAGTTCTGCATTGTGGAAATACTAGTCAGCATTTTCCACAACTATTGTCATTGTCCAACATTTTTAATTAATAGCTCATAATCAAAACGAGACAACGAACAAAATATCTCATATAAACATTTCAAAATTGAAACACAGTAAACTGTTAGCTAAGTAAAAATCGTTTGTCAGTTTAAAAAAAAAAATTAGCAAGGCAAATTTTTTTACATGTGGATCCAGATCCGATCCGTGGACCCGGTGGATCCGATGGATTCGGATTTGGATCTGATTTTTATGGACCCAACGGATCTGGATCCGGATCCGGATTCATGTATGAAAACCGGATCTAGATCTGGATCTAGTAGGATCCGGTCCAGATCCGATCCGTTGCCATCCCTACTTAGAACCGGTCCGGTCCAGGACCGATAATTGCTGGTCCAATCTTCGATCTTCCATTTTACAATTTTCGGTCTTCGGTCCGGTCCGGGTTTGGACCGATCAGCCCTACTTGCAGCTAGGATATTAATATTATGAATAGTGCGAAATCCAAAATTTAATTTAATCTCCATTTCAGAGCGTGGGGTATTTCGGAGAAATCACAAGATTTTATCCGAACCTGAAACCCTACATTTCCGCCGCAATTCCCAATTTCCAACTTCCTTGACGCCAAAATGGTGAGTTCGAGTACTGTTTCTGAAATTCGAACAATTATTAATCTGTATTTTTATGTAATATTTTTAATTTTTATGTATCTTCGTTGATTTGATATTGTCAATAGGAACAACTACTTGAACGCCATGCTCTTTGTTTATTTCTTCTTTTTTTTCCTCCTGGATTCTCGATTTTCGCTTGTGCAATCATTTTTTTTATGACAAGCACCCGCAGCCGCTACCCTTCAGTAAACACCGCTCTTGTGTAATAGACCGCAAAACACACAGTATAGATAACCCGCACTAGTCAAGCCCCGTGATGAGCTCGATCCAGAAGGAAAATTCCCTGCTGCTACGACAGGGGGTTTCGAACCTGAGACCTACTCAACCAACTGAGCCACCCTTGTGGTTAATTTCGCTTGTGCAATCATATTTCCTTACAAAAAATATATGGATCTGATTTTGGTTATTTATATTCATGTCCAGGTACTGGGTTCGGCGTCTAACAGATCTGCATTTATCTCCTATTTCTTTGATAATAATTTATCTTCTTCCTCTTTGCAGCTTGTTCTATTAGTCTAAAATTATTCACCCTTGGTTCTGATTTAATGTGTTGTTTCCGAATCTTAATTTTGGTTATTTTGGTAATTAACAGAGATGAGTGAAAATGCTTTGGTAAGTTTGACATTGTCAGGCTCCACAAAATGGTAAACTAAAGTAAACAAATTTGTTCTATTTTTGTTAGTAGTCCATCTTGTTGGGTTCATTCTTTAGTGTAATGATGCTGTGTTGTAGTTGTGGGATCTTTGCACAAATAACCGGCCATGTTCACTAATACTTTTCCTAGCCGGTGTACATAGATTAATCACTAATTATACATATAGTATACTTCTGCGGGCTATTTTTGGTTAAGCGGTTAAGTGGGCGGCTATTTGGGTGAATTCTTTTTTTATATTACAACTCTATCATTAACAGAATTATGATATCCTCACTTGCATATGTATATGTTTTGTCACTGCTTTATTGTGGCGCAGAATGCCATTTTGCAAGTGTTGGTGATGATCCTTTTAGTTGCTAGTTTGAGTTTGTTGGGCATTTACAATTGTAGTGGTTCATTATATATATTGTTGGGTGATTCCACTGGAAATGGTGTAGTTGTACATATTTAGAATCCAATGATGAATGCTTATATTGCAAGTGCCGAATGACACTCCAACCAATGTTGGGTGTTTGATTTGAAAAAGGTTGCTGAGGATTCTTTTCGTTTACTTGTTTAAAATCATCAACTACACCTAAATCCCTAATTACATGGTGTCGGGGATAATTCCACTGTGTCCAAGCCCATTCAGTATAGTTTCATCATATTTAGACTATTTTACATGGGCCGTCAAGATACCATTACAGTTGAGTGGGGTATTTTGGAGAAATCACAAGATCATTCCGCAGCCTGGAACACTCCATTTCTGCTGCAATCCCCATTTCCACTTTGTAACTTCCTTGACCTATAGAGCCAAAATGGTGAGTTTGAGTACTTGATCTTGAAGTTCGAACAATTATTCCTTTAACTCTCATCACAATCTGGTAGTATATGTTATTGATGATATTTATCTTTCCGTTTACGATGACTCCTCTTTGATTTGATACTTTCAGTAGACCGGAGATAGTAACAAGTACTTGAACGCCATGCTCTTTGTTTATTTCTTGTTTTTGCTCCTGGATTCACGGTATTCATTTGTGCAATCATTTTCCTTACAAAAATATATGGAGCTGATATTGGTAATTTATATTCTTGTCCAAGTACTTGGTTCTGTGTCTAACACATGCATTTATTTCCTATTTCTTTGATAATCTATCTTCTTCCTCTTTGCAACTCGTTATATTAGTCTAAAATGATTCACCCTTGGTTCTCTCGGTCAGAATCTTATTTTTGGTAATTAACAGTGATGAGTTAAAATCCTTTGATAAGTTTGGCAGTGTCAGGCTCCGCAAAGGGGAAGTAAATGGTAAACTACAGTAATCAAATTTGTTCTATTTCAGTTACTAATGCATTTTGTTGGGTTCATTCTTCACTGTAAATGATGATGTGTTGTAGTTGAATGGTTCTCACAACTCTATCACTAACAGAATTATATCTTTCACTTGCATATGTACATGTTTGTCACTGATTTATTGTGGTGCAGATGCCATTTTGCAAGTGTCAGTGATGATTCTTTTAGTTGCTAGTTTTAGTCTGTCGGGCGTTTAAAGTTGTAGTGGTTCACTGTATATATTGTTGGGTGATTCCACTTGAACGGATTAGTTGTACATATTTAGAATCCAATGATTAATGCTTATATTGCAAGTGTCGAATGACACTCCAACCAATGCTGGGTGTTTGATTTGAAAAAGGTTTCCTGAGGATTCTTTTCACCTGTTTCTAATTACAACTACACCTAAATCACAAATTACCTGGCGTCGGGATTCAATCCAATGTGTCCAAGCCCATTCAGTATAGCTTCATCATGTTTAGGTTTTTATAAATGGGCTGTCAAGATACACGACTCTCTTGCTTTATCTGCGTGTTGAGCAGGTAATTTTTTTTTGTATGCTTGTTTACTTAAACAGACCCCACGTTGTGGGATTTCGCTGGGTATGTTGTTGTTGCTTGTTTACTTAAAATTCACGGTTCAATAAGTTTTGACTATGTCAGGCTCCACAAAGGGGAAGTAAATGGTAAACTAGAATAATTTAATGTGTTCTATTTTGGTTAGTAGTCCATCTTGTTGGGTTCATTCTTTAGTGTAATGATGCTGTGTTGTAGTTGGGGGATCTTTACACAAATAACCAGTCTTTATTCACTAATTACTTTTCCTAGTTGGCATACATAGATTATTCTCTAATTATTCAAGATTATATGCATATTGTATACATCTGCCGGCTATTTTTAGTTTTAAGGGTTAAGTGGGCGGTTATTTGGGTGAATTCTTTTTGGTAATTACAACTCTATCACCAACAGAATTATGATATCTTTCACTTGCATATGTATATGTTTTGTCACTGCTTTATTGTGGTGCAGAATGCCATTTTGCAAGTGTTGGTGATGATCCTTTTAGTTGCTAGTTTGAATTTGTTGGGCGTTTACAATTGTAGTGGTTCATTGTATATATTGTTGGGTGATTCCACTGGAAATGGTGTAGTTGTACATATTCAGAATCCAATGATGAATGCTTATATTGCAAGTGCCGAATGACACTCCAACCAATGTTGGGTGTTTGATTTGAAAAAGGTTTCTGAGGATTCTTTTACCTTGTTTCAAATCATCAACTACACCTAAATCACAAATTACTTGGGGTCGGTATTCAATCCAATGTGTCCAAGCCCATCCAGTATAGCTTCATCATGTTTAGACTATTTTACATGGGGCATCAGGATACCATTACAGTGGGTGGGTTATTTCGGAGAAATCACAAGATCTTTTCCGCAGCCTGGAACCCTCCATTTCCTCTGCAATCCCCATTTCCACTTTGTAACTTCCTTGACTTAAAGAGCCAAAATGGTTGGAGTACTTGATCTTGAAGTTCGAACAATTATTCCTTTAACTCTCATCACAATCTGGTAGTTCACGTTATTTTGCTATTTCTTTTTCCGTTTACGATAACTCCTCTTGATTTGATATTTTTAGTAGACCCGAGATGGTAACAAGTACTTGAATGCCATGCTCTTTGTTTATTTCTTTTCTTTTCCTCCTGGATTCTCGGTATTCCTATGTGCAATCATTTTTCCTTACAAAAATATATAGAACTGATATTCATAGTTTTCAAAAATAAATAAATATAGAGCTGATATTGGTAATTTATTTTCTTGTCCAGGTACTGGGTTCAGCGTCTAACAGATATGCATTTATTTCCTACTTCTTTGGTAATCTGTCTTCTTCCTCTTTGCAACTCGTTATATCAGTCAAATGATTCACCCTTGTTTCTTATGGTCAGAATCTTAGTATTGGTAATTAACTGAGTTGATGGAAAGGCTGCGATAAGTTTGACAATGTCATGCTCCGCAAAGGGGAAGTAAATGGTAAACTATAGTAATCAAATTTGTTCTATTTCAGTTATTAGGTGCACTTTGTTGGGTTCATTCTTTAGAGTAAATGATGATGTGTTGTAGTTGAACCGTTCTAACAACTTTATCACTAACAGAATTATATCTTTCACTTGCATATGTACATGTTTGTCACTGATTTATTGTGGTGCAGATGCCATTTTGCAAGTGTCACTGATGACTCTTTTAGTTGCTAGTTTGAGTCTGTTGGGCATTTACAGTTGTAGTGGTTCACTGCATATATTGTTGGGTGATTCCACTGGAACGGAGTAGTTTTACATATTTAGAATCCAATGATGAATGCTTATATTGCAAGTGCCGAATGACACGAACCAGTGTTGGGTGTTTGATTTGAAAAAGGTTTCTGAGGATTCTTTTCATTTCAAATCAACTACACCTTTTTTGAGAATGAAATCATCAACTACACCTAAATCCCTAATTACTTGGTGTCGGGGATAATTCCAATGTGTCCAAGCCCATTCGGTATAGCTTCATCATGCTTAGACTATTTTACATGGGCCGTCAAGATACCACAACCTTCCTACTTTATCTGGGTGTCGAACATGCAATTTTTTTTGTATGCTTGTTTACTTAAAATGCATGGTTCAACTGTGAAGCCACTGGTACCTGGCATAAAAGGATATTTCATTTCAAAGAAACAAACATTGTCTCCTCATTCCTTTTCTGATTAGTTACATGGTCCCGGCATTTGTATTCTCTCTACTTTTTAATTCCGGGAGTTCCAATGATGAATGCCTATATTGCAAGTTTTGAATGACCCATTTCCTATTTGATTTGAAATGGGTTCGTGAGGATTCTGTTTTCTTCTTGTTTTCCTATTTAAAATACAAAGTTCAACTTGCAAAACACTTGATCCTGAGATATATGATAATGGAGTACAAGTACATAGCCCCTTGATTCCTTTTTCCCTGATTGCTTTTTTCTTCCTGATTAGTTACATAATATTTTCACTCCATAAAAATAGAAAAAGAAAACGCTGTCTTCTCATTCCTGCTGCTCCTACTTTTTTTGTTCCATTCCCTCATGTCTGACTTTTTGCAGCTGATGCTATTTGATCCCAAAGGTACTTATCCGTCCTCCCTCTGTAGTTGTTTTGAGGTCTAACACCCGAGGTTATTATAATTGGATTCACTCTAATATACGATGCTCCTAGATGCTTGAAGAGATCTAAATATTTTGAGGTCATTGCTCCCATTACCTACTAGTACTGATCTGCCAGAACTATCACTACTTGTCTGTATGTTTTACCTTACTCGTAGCGTACATGGTATGCTAAAATAGTGGGAAAGTTGAAATCTACTTTTGGTACTTTCTATAACAGGGGTTTCCAACACGACTGATGACTGCTGGATTATAACCAAAGTACTTTTTCTTTCAAGAACATTTGATCCCTCATGTTCCAGCCCATTGATTTGAGAGTATCACTCCAGTTGTGATCCACAAAACTAAATACTCAAATTATGAGGATTCTATGCCGTTGTTTTTCGTTATATGATATGCATTTGCATATACATTCAGAAAGCAGCATATGCATATTTATTGTGATGCTTTACAAATTGAAATGAATTTGTCATTTTATGCCACTTCTCTTTACAACAAGCTCGCCCAGGACTGGTGGTTCGATTTTGTCTCCACACTTTCTCGTTATTTAGGGCACTCTGATGCAAAATTTCTAGAATACCAGCTAGTAGCTGGAGGTAAGCTCTCTGCAGATGGTTAACCTGCTTGTGCCAGACAACATTTTTAGATGCCAAAATTTTCATCACTAAACATCAAGTTGATGTCAAAAGTATGTACAAGTTGTTTATGTGGTTCAACACGAGTCATGTACAAGCACACATTTATAAGTTTGCCAACAATGTATACACCAGGGGTATTCTCTCTTCATACAAGATAAGAAAGATCTCGTACAATCATTTTTACTAGTTTGAAACAAGGGAAAAGGGTCAAATATACCCCCTCTACTTTGTTTTATTAGTCAACTTTACCCTCCGTTAGCGGTTGTGAATAAAAATACCCTCTTTTTTCAAACTTCATACTTATACCTCTATTTTGGATTGGAACCCTCAAATCCTCTTAAATTACTCGATTTCAAAAAAAAATTACTCACTCTCTTTGTTGATCCAACCTGACTCGCCTATCATCATCATCATCATCAATCTTTTCATTGAGTAATTGTCTGTAGTTATAAGCTTGTATTTAGTATTCATATATGACATGTTGCTCATCAGTTTGAATGGATTTTATTATGAAAAAGGAGCAACTTTTTAAAGGGGATTATTGTAAATGGCGTAGTGTTTCATAGCCGCAATGCTTTGAGGGCTTCAATACTGTTAACACTAAGGGAAACGACTGCCTAAAGTTTAACCGAACTGGTTACTACTGTAAAGCATAAACCATCTTTTAGGTTTATTAACCAATGATCTGACGTATTCTGAATATATGTTTTTATTTTTGGGTTTTAAGTCTCCTATTCCGAATATCTAATTTTCATCTTTTTATTCAATGGTCTCAAATGAATCCCCTTAAAAATAGTTGCTCCTTAATCATTATAAAATCCATTCAAACTTATGAGCAACATGCCATATATGAATACTAAATTCAAGCTTATAACTACAGACAATTATTCAATGAAAAGATTGATGATGATAGGCTAGGCGGGTCGGGTCAATAAAGGGAGTGAATAATATCTTTTTTGAAATCGGGTAATTTAAATGATTTGGGGGTTTCCATCCAAAATAGGGGTATAAGTATGAAGTTTGAAGATGGCAGGGGTATTTTTTATCACAATCGCTAACGGAGGGTAAAGTTAGTTAATAAAAAAAGTAGAGGGGTATATTTGACCCTTTTCCCTTGAAACAATCTTCTATTCCTTTCATTCCATAAGCACCAAAAGAGGCACTGTGGTGATACTTCCCAGGCTACTCTCCTATTACTGGCAATCCTTTGTAATATCCAGGCATCCAGCTAACAATTATAGGTTTTCAGGCGGAAACTGCTAAGTTTTTTGGTTTTAGAAGAACTACTTTCATATAGTTTGGTAAAATTAGTTATATGTTCGCATACTTACAGTGGTGAGACATGCTCTTTTCCTTGCTGCAGAGACTATATTATTTTGTTTTATGAAGTTACTATTCTATATGGTGGTTTAATGTTTTCCTAACAACTACAAAATGTGCTTTTCTAGTAGGCACAATAGAAAATTATTATTGTAGGCTCTCTTAGCCTATCATACTAGTAGGCACAATATTGACTTATAGTCCCTTGTCGTTTGATTTATGATGCTATGTTTATTTTGTTTGTCTTATTTACTTGCATTATTTATTGCTTCTTTTTCTCTTTCAGAATTCGCTATCATGACTTACTTTATTTGTCTTACTTTGCTTAGGCTTGTGCTTTAAATTGAGCATATGGTATCTCGGAAACAGTCGCTCTACCTATCAAGGTAGAGGTAAGGTCTGTGTACACTCTACCCTCTCCAGACCCCACATTGTGTGATTTCACAGGGTATGTTATTGTACAAAATGTGCTTTTCTGTTTTGCCATTGGTTTAATCCGTAGTTGGGGAAGGATGCACATTGTACAAGTCAGGGAGTCTATTTGATGGACAAAAAGTGTTTGTGGGTTAGTATTAGTACTAAATTTCCCTCCCGCACACCATATACAACAACATACCCAGTGTAATTTCACAAGTGGGGTCTGGGTTACCGAACACCATATCTGTCTCAGAATAAGCTTGTACTTGTTCCCCGGGGACTTTGTTGGTACTCCCTCAGCCTTTAAGACTCGAGATGGGGAAAAATTGTAGGCGTACAAAATATTAGATATATTGAATCACGGTTGCTATGGCAATTTATATTTATTGTCGTCTATCCTTCATTACGGAAGAATTGATCTCTTATGACTAGGGATGACAACAGATCGGATCTGGATAGGATCTTACTAGATCCAGATCCAGATCCATTTTTCATACTTGGATCCAGATCCGGATCCAGATCCATCGGGTCCATAAAAATCAGATCCAAATCCGAATCCACTGGGTCCACGGATCGGATCTGGATCTACGTGTAATTTTTTTTGGCTTGAATAATATTCCCACATGCTGAAACTTTTATGACAAAATGAAACGCAATCTGATTGAAAAAAATGATTGAGTTCATTCAATCAACATATACAAACATGACACCATTCTTCCAAAATACTGAACAAAGTTTTAGCATCACAAGAAAATAAAGACGATTGATTTCATTAGTGATGCAAACAAGTTGCAACTTTGAGCTAATTTTTGGAGGCTTTAGTGATGCTCCACTTGTAGTTCTACTGATTGACTTCATTAAACAACATAAAACAATGTGAGTCATCTATCAAAAGTCCCAGTTTTTTTTGCTAATCAAACAAATGAGAGACAGATACTTAAAGCTTACCGCTAGCAGATTCAAGAAAGTGAAATTTAAAGAAGAGTGATAATTTTTTCTTTTTATAGAAATGAAAATATGGAAAACTGCAGAGAGCATATAGGTAAAAGAAATGAAACTTCAAAGACAAATTACATGGATGTGTGACTTGCGCCTTATCCTGGTTCAACCCTTTACCCAATACATAAATTATGAAAAAAAATTAAAAAAATACTTATAAAATTACATTACAGGACTAGGTTATGAATATATTTAATAAAATCGGATCCACGAATCGGATACGGATCTCAAATACAAGATCCAGATCCAGATCCGATCCGTCAGAAACGGATCCGGGTCCGATTCGGATCCGTCGGATCCAAATTTTGAAGATCCATCTCCTATAAAATAGATCTGGATCCACCAGATCGGGACCGGGTCCAAGATCCATTGCCATCTCTACTTATGACCACTTTTTAAAAGAGAATACTGCAGGTAGTTAAGCAATACTCCATCCAGCCTATTTGGTTCCTCGTGGAGTATAACTCACATCCAAACATCTGATTGGAGAATCTGGCAATGCTCACATAGCTCTGGAGAAAAGGGAAGACCTGGCTATCTTCTTTTTAGCAACAAAAAGAAGGTCCATAATATTTATCATTTTAGAAAATTAAGCAGGCAATAATTATTCTTTTCCCCAGTTTCCTAACATGCATTTATGATAGAAATCGACCGTGTATGCACCTAAATTGTATATATTTAGGTTTTGAGAATTCTTGTATAAGTATAATTAGGATATTAATATTATAGTAGGAATAAGATTTTTCATATTTAGAGATTGTGTATTGTATATATAGACCTCTTCGTTAATGAAAATAATCAAGAGATTATTCTCTTTCATTATATTAGAAGTCCAGGGCAAAAAATACCTTCTCCCAAAATCCTTCCACTGCCCCTCCCCCCTTCCTCCTCGATTACCGAGACAGGCCGACGACCAAATAATTTTTTACTTTTCGTTTTCTTTCCCAAATTTCTCTTCCAAACCTCTCATTTTCCTCTTGTTCTTTCGTCATGTCTACCTCAAAGAACACGTTTCATCCTGCCCTTGCAGTCTCCAAATCAAGAATCATATCCCTATAGTTCTTGAAATGGAAAATGTCCAATACGCGACGTGAGCTGAATTATTGAAAGTTCACGTATGCTCGCATCAAGTCCTTCATCACATCATCCCCTCGGTAACAGGAAAGGAGAAGGTGCCTACCCCCGAGGATGACCCTACGTTATGGATGATTCTTGATGCCACGTTTCTTCGGTGGATTTATTCCACTATCTCTATCGACCTCTTGCAGACGATTATTGAACCCGATGCTACGACAATTGAAACTTGAAATAGGGTGCGTGATATCTTCCAAGATAACAAAAATTTCAGTGCCGTCACTCTTGAACATGAATTTTCCCATGTAAATATGAAGGATTTTTCGAATGTCTCAGCTTATTATAAAAGGTTGAAGGAATTGGCGGATCAACTCAGGAACGTTGGTGCGCCCGTCACAAATGATCGTCTTGTTTTTCAGATGGTTGCAGGTCTATCCGAGGCTTATAATGGCGTTGGAACACTTCTTCGTCAAAGTAATCCACTTTCGCCGTTCTACCAAGCATGTTCTATGCTCACGTTGGAAGAGACCGGTTGGGCCAAAAAGGCGGCTACCAAAGCTAACTCCGTCATGATGATGGCCACATCCGATGACCCTCACTCGTTCTCGAATAATTCTAGCCAAAATCGTAACACAGGTGGCGGCAAAAAAGGTCAAAATCGAAGAAATAATGGCAAGAATCGTGGCCCTGGCGGTGGCAGTGGTGGTGGTCGGACTAGTGGCGACAATGGCGGATGTGGTGGCAGTGGGCCGGCTGGGTCACATCACCACTGACCGCAGCCTTGGCCCAATGCTTACTGGCCGTGGGGCTGATGGGCCAGTGGCCCAACACAACCTATCCCACGTTCCCAGCGAATTGCGCTGACTAGAGGCCCAATTTCCAGTTCCCAACGTCCCAGCCCAGGCAGCAGCCTGCTTGGGCCTCAGCCTCAGCAGGCCTTCACTGTTGTGGGCCCAATTTTCGATCCAACACCTACGGATATTGAGGCCGCAATGTACATACTTGGGTTAAATCCCCGGACGCAAATTGGTATATAAACACCAGCGCCACTTCTCATATAACGTCCGCACAAGGTAACCTCTTGTCGTATTTTAATTTGAGCAATAATCGTGGCATAATGGTTGGTAATGGCAATTCAATTCCAATTAATGGTTATGGTCACACAAATCCCCCCTCCACCTCTAGACCTAAAAAATTCCGAAAATTCACCACTGATAATTGAGTTTTTGTTAACTTTGATCCCTTTGGTTTTTCTTTGAAGGATCTCACGACGGGGATACTTCTAGTGAGATGTAATACTCGGGGGGAGCTGTATCCAATCACCACCACCATCATTTCCACGAGTCAAGCCACTCCGTCAACATTTGCCGCCCTTGATCCTTCTTTGTGGCATGCACGTTTGGGTCATCCGGGGTCGTCTATTATTTCTTCTCTTCAAAATAGAAATTTTATTGATTGTAAGAGTACGCGTAGTACTCAAATTTGTCCGTCTTATCTATTAGGGAAACATGTTAGCTTACCTTTTGTAGTCTGTTCTTCTCGTGCGTTGATGCCTTTTGACATTATTCATAGTGATTTGTGGACATCTCCCGTTTTAAGTTCTTTGAACCATCGTTATTATGTGTTATTGTTGGATGATTATTCTAATTTTTTATGGACCTTTCCTTTGTCGAAAAAGTCTCGAGTTTTTTCAACTTTCTTAAAATTTAGATCTTTCATCTGTACCCAATTTGAACGGAAAATTAAAAATATTCAATGTGATAATGGGAGTGAATATGATAATGGGCCTTTTCGAGAGTTTTGTGACACTAATGATATATCTTTTTGGTTTTCTTGTCCTTATACATCCTCACAAAATGGGAAGGCCGAAAGAAAAATTCGTTCCATCAATAATATTATCCGAACATTATTGGCCCATGCTTTCATACCCCCTTCTTTTTGGCATCATGCGTTACAAATGGTTACTTACCTCCTTAACATTCTCCCTAACAAAGATTTATCTTATCAATCCCCACTTAGAATTCTTTACAATAAAGATTCCTCATATTCTCATCTTAGGGTGTTTGAGTGTTTGTGCTATCCACTTTTTCCGTCCACTACAATTAATAAACTTCAAGCTTGGTCTACCGCTTGTGCTATACACAAGCGGTATGTAATTCCGTCTAATTATCGTGGTAGGCCCATTGTTGGAAGATAAATAAAAAATCCACTTTTTCTGTCTAATCATCGTGGTTACAATTATTTTGATTTATCTTCCAATAAAATCATCATTAGTTGCCATATTATTTTTTATGAAATCCAATTTTCGTTTGCTAAAGTATGTAATTCCATGTCGAGTAATTATAATTTTTTAGATGATGCTCTCTCCCTGTATATTCTCCAACAATGGGCCCACCCTACACGTGAGTCACATATGCCAGCAGGCCCACTGCCTGCTGGACCAAATAATACCACTACCAACCCGTCCCGTGACCCAGGTCCAGATTCTGTCCATACTTCCCCGGCCAGCAGGCCCATTGCTTGCCGGCCCAATATTTCAACCCTCGGATCCGTTGAATTTTCCAGGCCAGCAGGCAGTGGGCCTGCTGGCCTCGTAAATACCCAACCTAGCCCATCCCGCGGCAGTCCCCCGACATCCCCGATTCAGTCCATTTCTATTCTGAGCAAAGGGCCCTTTACTTGTAGCAAAAGAAGTATTTTAAACCTAAATAATATTTTAATTTAAATTCTAATGTCACTAAATCACCCCTACCACGTAACACAGTGTCTGCCGTTCATGACCCGAATTGAAAAATGGCCATGGATGATGAATATAATGCTCTTATTGAAAATAAGACGTGGGAGTTGGTGCCTCGTCCGCCTGGTGTTAATATTATTCGTTCTATGTGGATTTTTACTCATAAGGAAAATTCTGACAATTCTTTTGAGCGGCATAAGGCCCGTCTTGTAGGTGATGGTAAAACTCAACAGGTTGGCATGGATTGTGGTGAAACATTTAGTCCGGTGGTGAAACCGGCTACCATTCGCACGGTTCTCAGTCTGGCTCTCTTGAAAGCATGACTCATTCATCAGCTAGATGTGAAAAATGCTTTCTTAAACAGTGATCTTAAGGAGACAGTCTACATGCATCAGTCATTGGGATTTAGGGACCCTAATTATCCTCATCATGTCTGTTTGCTGAAAAAGTACTTATATGGGCTTAAGCAGGCCCCACGGGCTTGGTATAAGAGGTTTGCAGATTATGTGTCTACTATTGGGGTTTCTCACAACATGTCTGATCATTCTCTGTTCATCTATCGCCGTGGTACTTCTCTAGCATACATTCTGTTATATGGATGATATTATTTTGACTGTCTCCTTTGATAATTTGCGCAAGTCTATCATGACACTTCTCAGTTCAGAATTTGCTATGAAAGACTTGGGACCCTTGAGTTATTTTTTGGGAATAACTGTCACTCGTCATGCATGTGGTCTATTTTTATCACAGAGGAAGTATGCGACTGAGATGATTGAGAGAACTGACATGTCATCTTGTAAGTCATCTTCTACTCCGATTGATATTAAATCGAAGCTGAGTGCTATGTCTAGCACACCATATGGGGATCCCACCCACTATCGTAGTCTTGCAGGGGCTCTTCAGTATCTTACATTCACGAGATCAGATATTACTTATGCAGTTCAGCAGGTGTGTTTATTTATCCATGATCCGCGGATTGAGCACATGTATGCGCTCAAACGCATTATACGATACATACATGACACACTTGATTATGGGTTGCATTTATATCCATTCTCCGTCTCTACTATCGTGTCGTATACATATGCTGATTGGGGTGGATGTCCAGATGCCAGACGTTCAACTTCTGGTTATTGTATGTTTCTTAGTGATAACTTGGTGTCTTGGTCGGCAAAACGCCATGCTACTTTATCGCGATCCAGTGCGGAGGTCGAGTATCGAGGAGTAGCCAATGTGGCGTCTAAATCATGTTGGCTGCGTAATATGTTATTAGAGATTCACTTTCCTATTCAGAAAGCTACATTGGTCTACTGTGATAATGTTAGTGCCGTCTATCTCTCTGGAAATCCGGTCCAACATCAGCGCACTAAACATATCGAGATGAATATTCATTTTGTTCGTGAAAGGGTAGCTCCTGGACAAGTACGTGTCTTGCATGTCCCTTCACGGTACCAAATTGCTGACATCTTTTCCCTTGGTTCTGTTTGAAGATTTTAGGGACATTCTCAACGTACGACAACCGTCCGCTATGACTGCGGGGGTGTGATAGAAACCGACCGTGTATGCACCTAAATTGTATATATTTAGGTTTTGTATAATTCTTGTACACGTATAATTAGGATATTAGTATTATAGTAGGAATAAGAATTTCCATAGTTAGAGATTGTGTATTGTATATATAGACCTCTTTATTAATAAAAATAATCAATAGATTATTCTCTTTGAATTTAATTGTTAGTTACTCATTTAAGCTGTAATAAGATCGATTTAGTCAAAGATCCTTTTAATTAATGCTACTTGTTTATGTTATGGGTTTTTAAAATTTTTAAAGGACCGGAGGGAATTAGGGGTGAGCACGGGTACAGGGTACCCAGATATCCGACCGGAACCGACACTAACGGGTAGGTTTCGGGTAGATATATTATAATAACGGGTAGGTTTCGGATAGTAAAATTAGGAACCGATCAATGTCGGGTCCGGTTCCGGTTCCGGTTCTGGCAAATAGAGACAGGTACCTGGACCCGGAACCGATACCCGAAACCTATGAAATATTAAATATTTTTACTTTTTTAATTCCATTATTTTTTAGTTAATAAAAAAAAGAAAAAAAAAGTCATACTAAAGTACACCATTTAAGGGGGGGTAAACCAAATGTTGAACAATCACTTTCACCATCAAGAAATAAATCAAATAATACAAAGTGACAATCATAAGCAGAGAAAAAAGCCAAAAGCGGTAGAAAACTGAAAAACTGATTTTTTTAAACTATGTACTCCTTTAAGTTATTGAAAAAGAAAGTTGAAACGAAAACCAAAGCAAATCTTTGAAACATTCTTGGGATATTTGCTCCGAAAGGATTCTTTATAAGTTTTGTGGCACTGACTTTCAGAGGATAAGCAGATGAGTTTATTCCTAAACCAAAGCTGTTATTCGAAGGCATTATTTTGCACAAAGAAACACCGATTCCGGGTACCCAGGAACCTACCCTGAACCGTAGGGTCCGGGTAATGATTGCTACGGGTAGGTTCTGGGTAGTAAATTTAGGAACCGATCTTTTATTGGGTAGGATCCGGGTAGTTCAAAAAAGTTAGGATATCCGGACCCGCTCACCCTTAGAGGGAATAATGAGTAGACTTCAAGAATTGAACTTTGCGTCAAAAGCAGTTTTCCTTGATAATTTGGTGGCGCTAAAGGAGCAATTTATTAATGGAGGACTAATAATTTCATGTGACCATCAATAACTCCACTAAATGCAAAATGACCACAGGATGTTCTATATTTAGTAGTCTCTCGTCATTCATGATCAAATTTAAAATAGAATTGGACAAAGCAGCAGTAATTCATCTAACACCACTAACACAAGAATTATTATTCATTCTTGAATATATTGTTGATGGGAACATTAAGAAAAAGAGAAGCCACACCATAGTCATCTTACTAGTTTGGTTTATTAGCCAAATTTTTTTTTGGGGGGGGGGGGGGGTTTAGGGGGTATTGCATTTATGATTTATGGTTCTGTTTCCTACACGAAACTCCCTTTACTAATTTTGCTGATAGTATTGTTGGAAATTTGCCTTTGGCGGGGAGGTGTGTCCACCCATATTTAATGAATTAAACACTAGTGTTCCGCATGTTGGAGGCTTTGTCTCTTCTCACATGCATAATCTACTAAGTGAGTAGATGACCGTAGGGCCAAGAATCGTCAAATTTCGTTGAGAAATGAAAGAGATATTGGTCCACAAAGTAAGGTGTTTGAGGCATGAAAATATGGTGTGGGACAAATCTACCACATCGGTGGGAAAAGGAAGAATTGCTCTCTATATAAGTCTCTAAAGTGGTAAAGGGTTTGGGACCCCAAGGGGTATCCCATGTGTTTAAAGGAGGGAGGACCTAGATGTGCTTGGGTTCAAGGCTAAGCCCACACACGCGCCACCGCCCGCCCGTCCGGTTTGGTCTCGGTCTCGGTCTCGGTCTGTTGCTGTGGGGACTTTATGATATTTTGGACTCGTCCCTAAAGTTTCTGGAAAGTTGAATTTGAAACGACGGAAGGCAGAAACTTTCTGCCTACCGTTGGAACTATTTTTTGGGGTATTAATCAGCCATTACTTGGCTGATTAACTCCTCCATAATCATCCCTTCTTCAATGGTCATGAACAACCCTTAAACCTGCCATTAATCTGCCTCCATAATGGCCATTAACAGCCCTCACTAATGGCTATTAACAACCTTATTTGTGGCTGTTGGGCAGCCCTCCTCCATGCTATATATTGAGCTATTTTTGGCTCAATTGTGGACAACACATACAGATAGAAAATAGCACAAAACAGTGAACAAAAAACGCCACAAAATAGTGACGAAAAAAACATTGCAAAAACAGTGAGCAAAGACCCTCATATACACAAGATATACACAACAGAGACACACTATATACACAGAGACAAAACAGAAGAGACAACTGAAACTCTTCCTTCCTTTTCCATATCTTCAACAAGTCGATTCATATTTGTTTTCTTCGGCAGACTCAACCTATTGGCTTTGTAGCGTTGAGATTAAAATGTTGTTTTATCTTGAGAGACTATTGCCCGCTAACGTAAAAGCATATATACGGGGCAATCTTGTCTTAAGGACAGAGTGCAATCACTCGACTCAACACACAACGTTGTAACCATCCAGATTTAGTTGTTTCTTGATTTCAGGTTATCAAGATTCAAGACTCAACAAGCTTGCGGCAATTTTGAAGATTTCATAGAAATTAATTTTACAAGGCAAGATTTCATAGAAATTATACCTATTCAGGTAAAGTTATATAAAAATTATGTCTTGTCCAGCATAGTGAGATAGAATAACTTAATTTTTACATAATTATGCACAAAGCATAGTTTCTATACAGTTACATAAAAACTATGCCGGACAATACATAATTTTTATGCAGTTACATAAAACGTATGCTTTAAGACATAGTAGAATATGATAACTTAATTTATACAGAATTATACCGGATAAAACAAATTTCTATGTAACTTTGCTCCGAATAGGCATAATTTATATAAAAACTTACCTTGCGATTTTTTTTCCTTTTTTACTTTGCTTGAGTTCGAACACTTTCTTTTTTTATTTTTTCGACGTCAGAAATAATTTCTTGCCAACTTTTTATTACTTAAAAGCATGAAAAAAATAAAGAGCACGCCAAGATAGGGGCAATCTAATTGCCCTACACTAGAAGACAAGACAATTGGGCCTTGAAAATTAAGATTTAAGCCCACGGCCTATATCAGTTTTAAACCCATCTAGAAGCATATTTCGAGAGGAGAAATGAAGCTGCAAATTCGAAGGAGATTTAAGAAAGAGACAGTTTTCCTCAATATGAAGTATACTTTATTTTCTCGCATAACTACATATGAAATGGAGTATACTTTGACACTGAGATAGTCTAAGCTTATACTTTGTTTTAGTTTTTTTTTTAATTTCATTTTTGTCTAAGCTTATACTACTAGAAAGTGATATTATTGTTTGAAGAAGAGTGAAGGGAGTAAGAAGAAAAAAAGACATTTGTAAGAAATAGTCGTTGGTGGTGAATGATTTAAAACCATCACTATAATTGTTATTGGTGAGCGAAGTTGAAAAAAACTAGAATTTAGTAGTTATAATGTGAAAACAAACCATTGTTTGTAGCGGAATATTTTTGGGTTAGTGAAATAAATATAAGCCTCTTGGGAATCAAGGATATTAAGTGGATGCAAGCCTAACTTTTGAAACAAACTAATATGAGAATTTTGATATGTTCATTAAGCTTTCTTTGATTTGTTTAGTTATTCGCTATATGACAATGTCGTGAAATTAATAGAATATCTTATAAAATTTTGACCACTCAAGTCACAAGGTTTATGAGAAACGCAATGCTTTAAAATAATTTAAAACTATTTGTAAATTTTAAATTATACATTTTATTATCTATTTCATTTTTCTTCTAATTTGGACACACGTATTTATTTTTTGGCTTAAATTTTCATAAATCTACGACTTAGTTTGATGGTCGTTCCTTTTGATGCATGATTTCCTTTATATAAGAAGTTTAAACATTTTTTTTATAAAAAATTTAGAGAATAACATCATTATATTTGTGTAGGTTTTTCATAGTATATAGAATAACTATTATATTTGTGTACGATTTTCCTATTATAGGGGTGGTAGTATTTGATTTTAAAATATAGGAGGTATATTTTAACTATGTCATTATTGTTAAACAGAGCCATATACATGTGATATACACTGAATATACAGCAGTGTATATCACATATATATGGCTAGCAAAAAGATGGGCTTTCACCGGTCCAAAGGAGCAAAGCGGTGGGCTTGGGCTTTCGGCCAGTTCGTTTCCGTAGGCTTTCGGCCAACAGAAAGCAGCCCACCTTAATGTGTTAGTGTATTTATGGTATATATAGTTGTAGTATATTGTAAGGAAAAGGATACCTTAATTAGTGTTATACACTTACCATAATTGTATAGTTAGAATTATGGTAGAATAAGGATTTAGAAGTAGAATAGGAAAAGGATTTTTCCTATTATAGAAATATGTAACTTGTATATATAGCCTTTCAATTAATGAAAATAATGAAGGGGATTATTTCTTTCATGGTATCAAGAGACTAGGTCTAAAACAAAAGTTTTTTCTCTCAAACTTTTGCCTCCCTTTGGCCGAGACCCCCCCCCCTCCTCGGGTTTTTCTCTTCCAAAATTTCGTCTTCCGCTCTCAAAAACTTCTCTTAAATTTCCCCTCCTTCTTTGTTCTTACAATATGTCTAAGAACAATTTTCACCCTGCCCTCACGGTTTCCAATATCAAGCTAAGTATCCTTATTGTTCTTGAGATGGAAAACGTTCAATATGCAACGTGGGCAGAGTTGTTTAAAATTCACGCTATATCTTATCAAGTTCTTCATCACATCATTCCTTCCGCTAGACCCCTTCCTGCGGAGGATCCTGAGGTATGGATTACACTTGATGCTACCGTTCTTCGGTGGATATACGCCACTATTTCGTTGGATCTCCTACAGACGATTATGGAGCCGAATACCACGGCTATGGTTGCATGAAATAGATTGCGTGACATATTCCAAGACAACCAACATTCACGTGTCGTCACACTCGAGCAGGAATTCTCTCTCGTTCGAATGGACGAATTTCCAAACGTTTCTGCATATTGCAAGAAACTAAAGGAGTTGGCGGATCAACTCCGTAATGTTGGCGCCCCAGTAACAAATAATCGTCTAGTTCTACAGTTGGTTGCCGGTTTTTCGGAGGCCTATAATGGTGTTGGAACTCTCCTTCGCCAAAGCAACCCTCTTCCCGACTTTCATCAAGCCCACTCCATGCTGACGTTGGAAGAAGCCGGTTTGGCTAAAAAGGCAGCTACCGGAGGAAGCCCAGTTGTCATGATGGCGTCCTCTCCTAATCCTTCGAGTTTTGTTAATAATTCGGGCCAAAACCATAATGGTGGCGGCAAGAATAATCGCAAGAATAATAACAAAAACCGCGGGGGCAAACGCGGTGGTAATGGTGGAGGTTCCGTAGTCAAGCAAAACGTCGGTGGGTCCCACCCAATGAACAAGTGGCCCACCACCCCCCATGGGCCCAGCAGTGGGGGCCATGGCGGTGGAGCGATGGCGGTGGACCGTGGGCCAAGAACCCATACCGGCGGGCGGCAGGGAATTCCGGCGGCCGGTGGGGCCGGCCAACGGTCCGGTGCCCAATGCCCGGCGGTGGCGGCCCACCGGCTAGTGGCCCAAGCCAGCGGCGGCAAAGTGGTAGCGATTACGGGCCAGGTCCAAGCAGACGGCCGGGAGTTCTTGGGCCCCGACCTCCGCAAGCCCATCATGCAGCAGGCCCTACTCAGACCGATATCGAGGCCGCGATACACATGTTGGGATTGACTCAACCGGACCAAAATTGGTACATGGACACCGGTGCCACTACTCACATGACTTCCGACTCAGATACTCTCTCATCTTATTCCAATTTGAGCACCCCTCGGGGGATAATTATTGGTAATGGCAGTTCTATTCAAATTCTAGGGTATGGTTAGAAAACGTTGTCTCCCCCCAATCCACCACTCCTCTTGAAAAATACTTTACATGCTCCTAAATTAATTAAAAATTTAGTGTCTGTCCGAAAGTTCACAAATGACAATTCTGTTTCTGTTGAATTTTATCCTTTCGGTTTCTCTGTGAAGGATTTCAAGACGGGGAGTCATCTCATGAGGTGTGATAGTAGGGGGGATCTATATCCTATCATGCCCGATTTCCGTCCATCGAGTCCAACCTTGCCATCAGCTTTTGCAGCCATCTCTCCTTCCATGTGACATGCTCGTCTGGGTCATCCGGGATCTTCTATTTTATCAGTTTTAGATAAAAATAGCTTTATTTCTTGTAAGGGTACGAGTCGTACTCCAACTTGTCAGTCTTGTTCATTAGGAAAAATTGTTAAGTTGCCATTTGTAGACTCCAATTCTCATACTTCTATGCCATTTGACATTATTCATAGCGACTTATGGACATCTCCTGTTCTTAGTTCAATGGGTCATCGATATTATGTTCTCTTTTTAGATGATTATTCTAGATTTTTGTGGACGTTTCCAATTGCGAATAAATCACAAGTGTTTTCCGTCTTCATAAAATTTAGAGCGTTCATTCGTACTTAATTCGAAAGAGAAATAAAAAATATTCAATGTGATAATGGGAAAGAGTATGACAATAGGGAGTTTCGAGAATTTTGTGCTACTCATGGGATAAATTTTCGGTTTTCATGTCCTCATACATCTTCACAAAATGGGAAAGCCGAACGCAAAATTCGTTCCATAAATAACATTGTCCGAACTCTCCTAATCCATGCCTCCATACCTCCGTATTTTTGGCATCATGCTCTACAAATGGCCACTTACCTTCTTAACATAATTCCGTCTAAAGGTCTGACATATTCTTGCCCTCTCAAAATCTTATATAATAAGAACCCTTCTTATTCTCACCTTCGGATTTTTGGGTGCTTGTGTTATCCGTTATTTCCATCCACCACAATTAACAAACTTCAGGCTCGGTCTACCCCGTGTGTGTTTTTGGGTTATCCGTCAAATCATCGTGGTTATAAGTGTTTTGATTTATCCTCCAAGAAAATCATAATCAATCGCCACGTCATTTTTGATGAAACTCAATTCCCGTTTACGAAAGTTCATACTCCCGAACCTAAGTCGTATAATTTTTTGGATGACCAAATATCCCCGTATATTATTCGGTATTTTTCGGACAACTCCCGTACCCAGAATTCCCCAGCGGGCCCACTGCCCGCTGGCCCCACAGTAACGCCACTCCCTCATCGCTCCGGCCCACCGGACAGTTCCAGTTATTGGGCCAGTCCAATCCTGGAACTGGTCCAGAAACAGAACCCAGCCTGTACCGGTGGGCCTGCTGGCCAGTCCATCCCGAGCCCAGAAAATTCCCAAATTCCCTCAATTCTTCCTCAAGTCATAGACCGGTCACTCGTAGTCAGTGGGGTATTTTTACACCTAAAAGACATTTTAATTTACATTCGGATGTCTCTAAATCCCCCTTGCCCCGCAATCCTGTGTCCGCATTAAATGACCATAATTGGAAAATTGCTATGACTGATGAATATAATGCTCTTATTGATAATAAGACGTGGGAGTTGGTGCCCCGTCCATATGGTATTAATGTTATCAGGTCTATGTGGATTTTTTCTCACAAGGAGAATTCCGATGGGTCCTTTGCTCGACATAAGGCACGACTTGTTGGTGATGGTAAGACTCAGCAGGTTGGAATTGATTGTGGTGAGACGTTTAGTCCGGTGGTCAAACCGGCTACCATTCGCACTGTGCTTATCTTGGCTCTTTCAAAGACTTGGCCAATCCATCAGTTGGATGTCAAGAATGCTTTTCTACATGGTGACCTCAAGGAAATAGTCTATATGCATCAGCCGTTGGGTTTCAGGGATCCCAACCGCCCTCATCATGTCTGTTTGTTGAAGAAATCATTATATGGGCTTAAGCAGTCTCCACGGGCCTGGTATACACGATTTGCTGACTTTGTGTCGACTATTGGGTTCACTCACGGCAGCAGTCAGATAATTCCTTGTTCATCTATCGCCGTGGTTCGTCATTGGCCTATATTCTGTTGTATGTGGATGATATCATCTTGACTGCCTCCTCCGATGCTTTGCGCCAGTCTATCATGGCCATGCTCAGTTATGAGTTTTCTATGAAAGACTTAGGACCTTTGAGTTATTTTTTGGGGATTGCCGTCAAGCGTCATTCAGGTGGCTTGTTTTTGTCTCAACGAAAATATACTGCTGAGATCATAGAGAGGGCTGGGATGTCATCCTGTAAGTCCACTTCCACGCCAGTTGATGCAAACTCGAAGCTCAGTGCCGCAGAAGGTGCACCATACGAGGACCCGACCCGCTATCGCAGTCTTGCAGGGGCCCTCCAGTATCTTACCTTTATCAGACCGGATATTACGTATGCAGTTCAGCAGGTATGTTTATTCATGCATGATCCCAGGGTTGAGCACATGAATGCAATCAAACGCATTATCCGGTATATTCAGGGGACACTAGACTATGGGTTGCACTTGTATCCGTCATCTACATCCACACTTGTCTCCTACACGGATACTGATTGGGGTGGGTGTCCCGACACCAGACGGTCGACTTCTGGCTACTGTATGTTCCTTGGCAACAACTTGGTCTCCTGGTCAGCCAAACGTCAGGCAACTCTATCACGCTCAAGTGCCGAGGCAGAATATCGAGGGGTAGCGAATGTGGTCTCCGAATCATGTTGGCTATGTAATTTGCTTTTGGAGCTTCATTGTCCCATTCAGAAGGCAACCTTGGTATACTGCGATAACATTAGTGCCATCTACCTGTCAGGTAATCCAGTTCAGCACCAAAGCACTAAGCATATCGAAATGGACATTCATTTTGTCCGTGAAAAGGTTGCAAAGGGTCAAGTTCGTGTATGCCATGTCCCGTCTCGTTATCAAATTGCGACATCTTTACAAAGGGTCTACCAACGGTTCTCTTTGAAGATTTTAGGGACGATCTCGGCGTTCGGAAATCGCCCGCTATGATGCGGGGGTGTGTTAAAGAAGAGCCATATACATGTGATATACACCGAATATACATCGGTGTATATCACATATATATGGCTAGCAAAAGATGGGCTTTCGGCCACCCAAAGGAGCAAAGCGGTGGGCTTGGGCTTTCGGCCAGAGTTCGGTTTCAAAGTAGGCTTTCGGCCAACGGAAAGAAAGCCCACCTTAATGTGTTAGTGTATATATGGTATTTATAGTTGTAGTATATTGTAAGGAAAATGATACCTTAATTAGTGTTATACACTTACCATAATTGTATAGTTAGAATTATGGTAGAATAAGGATTTAGAAGTAGAATAGGAAAAGGATTTTTCCTATTATAGAAATATGTAACTTGTATATATAGCCTTTCAATTAATGAAAATAATGAAGGGGATTATTTCTTTCAATTATATTTGTGTATGATTTATATTATACGAGGAGTTAGTGTTTGATTTAAAATTTAAAGAATATATCTATAATCAAGTCATTATATTTGTGTAAAATTTTCATAATATAAAAGTGCAAGTCTTTGATTTAAAACACATGAGCATATTGGTAACTGAACCATATTACCATATGATATGAGTATTTAGTATAATTTATCTTTTTATTTTACAACCAGCTAAAACTCAGTTATAGAAATTAGTATCAGGGCTGGCATTCTTGTGATGCTAATTGCTAGGGCATTTTTTTTTTTGTTAAAGTACACTTAGTCACTCTCTTTTCCTTTCAGAAATTTTATGCATCATCGAGGCCAAGGGAATACACAAGATTCTTTGCGGGCCGGCCTGCCCACCCCGCCCTGCCGGCTGGATTTTCGGTTTCGGCCTAATACGGCCGCTAGCAAAAATGTTGAAAACCTGTCCTAGATAATCTCTGTCGTATTATCACCTTCTTGATAAAACGACACAACTCGTATTACCACTCAAAATTTTCAATTAACGAGTTAAAGATAAATAATGAAGTAGCATAGACATGTGCGAAATGAGGAAAAAGTAAGTATTATATTTTCTTAATTTATTTAATCAATTTTGTGTAGTCTTGTCTATTATTGAATTAATTAAAAAATGATAGCATTAGACACCGATATGCCCAACAGATTTATGAAAGCATCACAAAAGATGGTACAAATGGATAAGAAGGAGGTAGGACTTAAAGGATACAACAACACCAATCCGGTATAATCGGACAAGTGGGGCTTGAAGAGAGCGGTGTACACAATCTTACCTCTATCTTGTGAAGGTAGAGAGATGTTGTTTCCGCTAAACCCTCAGCTCAACTAAAGTATATCAAAATCAATTAAGGAAAGGAAATACAATAGTGAAGAAGCCATGCTAAAAATAAAGGAGAAAAGAATAGTGACAACAACAAATAACACTATAACTGAAGCAAAGAAAACAACATGTAATAATTAAATCGAAGAATAAGCTAGTAAAAGAGTAATAATAATAATAATGATAAGGAAAACTAGACAATGCTCAACTACTTACTAATTTTCTACCCTAATCCTTGACCTCCATAACCTACTATCTATGATCATGTCCTCGGTAAGCTGCATGTGTGTCAACCTCTACTTCTCATCACACCCACCATTGTCAACCTCTCACACCTGCTTACCGCGGCATCTGTGCATCTCATCTTCACATGTCCGAATCATCTCAGCCTCGCCTTCCTCATCGTGTCCACCACGAATGTCTTTTACATCCTATTCAGAATATCTTCGTTCTTAATCCTATATCTCTTAGTAAGCCTACACATTTATCTCAACATTTTCATTTCCGCTACTTTATCCTAGGACTTAAAAGGCTAGTGCCTGAAAATGGTGAAAATTGTCAAGTAGGTCGTAACTGTGGAAAAAAAATCAAAGATTTAAAGAAGTAACAAAATAAATATACCAAAACATCACAAATGCTGGCACAAATAGAAAAAAGAAAACGAGTGGGACTTAATCCGTACTCCCAATCCAAACAAGGGAAAATAATGAAGTAGATCTTAACTCTCAAAAACTATTCAAAGCATTAACAAAACAATATGCATAACAATTTACCAAAATATCACAAAAGATGGCACAACTAGTAAAAAAAGAAGAAAAGAGTAGGACTGCTCCTAATAGCCAAAACAGGGGAAATAGTAAAGTTGGTCCTAATTCTCAGGTCCTAATCAATGAATTAACAAAAGATAGTACGAAAACAATGTGAAGGCTAGTTATTGATTGGGAGGACCGGAGAGTAGTTGACTTGGTAATAGGGCTGATAATTTCACCATAATCTGATGGATATTCGATCCACCCGACTCGATTATATGGACGAAAATCCGACAAAACACGAATTTTAATCGGGTGACGGATGGATCGGGTGACGGATCGGGTCGGATTCGGGTGGACATACATCCAACCCACCACCCGACCCATCCATCTACCCGTTTATAAATTAATTATTTTTTGTGTAGTTCAGTAAATAACAACACAATTCATTCTCTACAGAGACAAGTTTTCATACAAATAGTTTTACTTCTATGGCTCCCCCGAGAAATGAGCATTACCCGACGCGAATTCGAATACAGTCCGGCTTGAATACGAATACTATACACCGGGTGGGAAACAAAAAAAAGAATTATTCCGAAATATTTTTCCTAGATTTATGTTATGTATTTCATTCATTACAAAAAGAGTTTCGGGAGGGGCAATTCTGCCGATATAAAAAGAATAAAGGACATAAAAACTGAAAAATAAACCAAAAGTACCAAATTGATTGTGCTATAATTTTCATCCGCGAAGCACCCGATCCACCCGATTCATCTGTGGATGATGGGTGAATCGGATGTGGATGAAGAAAAATAGGGTGATGGATGGGTCGGGTGGTGGATAGATGGTTGGCGAGTGGAGGCGGATTGAGCTCCACCTGATCCACCTCCGATCCATTGTCAGCCCTACTTGGTAAACTCTCTAATCTTTGTGGAAGGTCTGCTGTATTTACTCTCCTTTCTCGTTTTCCTTTTATCTACCTGTCAAATGTGTGATCGTTGAAAAAAGTACTTGACTAAAGAAGTTGAAAATTGTCCGTAATTAGTATAAGGAACTGTTTACCTAGAAAAAGTATAGTTGAATTTATAAGTGATTTTAAGAACACTTGGAAGAGTAATAAGCAATTAGTGATAAATAAACAAACGAGAACGGTAAATAAAAGAAATAGCCTGAATTGATGGTATCTTGATTGAAACTTGTAAAAGAGCTTGGTCCGGTTTTTAGCTAAATTGCTTCGAGCCCGAGCCAATGTTGAGAGCTTGTTCAGTCCAACCTTACAGTTAATTCGTGCAAGTGGATGAAAAATAGAATGAGATGCCCTTCCAACATGAAGGTTGGACTCCTTTTATAGCTATGCATATAGGGCATTTATGCCCGAGAATCATTCTTTAAATTAAATGCAATTAAATGACAATAATCGCCACATTATGACCAAAGAGTAACGTTTGGCACCAAATCAGGAATGGTCTGCATTAAACTCCTTCGGTCGCCTACCCGGTGTCACTTGCTTCGGCCCTTGCCCGATCCTACTCTTCAACAGGGCTCACAGAATTGCTACTCCCTCCGGCCTCAAACTTAAACTATGCCACATGTCGTGTCAATTCTACTGTATACATATAGTCCCCACACTTCCCGGATTAAAGTTTACCGAAGTTATGTGAAATAGAAATGATTTATTCGGTGCCTTCCATAGTAAGCTTCCTTTTAAATTACTCTGAAATAGGCGGAAAAACGAACCGTTTGACCTTCTACAGGATCTGATTCACGTCTCTTCACTCTGCCACTCCGAACACGTGTCACCTTCTGAATGAACCGTCATTTCGGTTCACGAACCGAAATGTTCCTTGCAACGATGAACTCTCCACTATAAAAATCCCTCTTTTTCACTTCTTAATTTTTACCTTTTGGTAAATTACCTCTGATCATTCGAATTTCTTCTAATCTCTAAGTCTTCATATCTATAAGTCTTCAAATCACCAAACCTTCAAACCTTCATATCTTCAAATCAATGGCACATATTACTCAATCTTCTTAGAGAAATTCTTCTCCGTCACCGCCATCGGTTATCGACGACGCCACCGGCGCCGGTGAGTCTTCTAGTGCTCAGGCTACTGCTGAACCCAGAGCCTTCAATATGATCCCCTCAACCTTCCATTTCGATAATGAATTCGTCGTTCAAACGACCTCCAAAAAATCAGAACGAGGGGAGGAATCTAGAAACTGGTCGTCCTCTATCAAAGCCTCCAGTGTCAAAAGAGTCCGAGATGAGTGTGGCTGGAAAGATCTCTCCAGGATCGTCATTCCCGGCCTGGAAGATGACATCACCACCTTTAGGTTCGGGTACTCCAATGTATATACCTACTCTTTTACTTTCAAACTCGACCCATCAATCGATCGTGTGATCCTTGAGATGTGCAGGACTTACAATCTGTGTTTTACATAAATTGGTCCGTTAGTCTAGAGGATCGTAACCTGCCTCCGTTATTTGGCAAACTTAGTCAATGCAAGCTTTACACTGGATCATTTGATTCGTTTGTATGTGCCACGATTCTTTCGTGGTGGAATAGTTTAGCTCTCTAAGTGAGGTAAATTCTCTATCCTCACCAATGTCGATGAGAATCGAGATCGGGGGTGGATGGAATGTTTTATTACGGTTTCAACCGCTGAGATCATTCCGGCGAGGTACATGCCCTTCCCAGAGGAATGGAATATGCAACGTAAGATTTTTTCCTCTTTTCTTTTCAATCTGGATGTCCTGCCCTTAATTTTTTTATATTTTTTTAGTCGTCCTATGGATTCCAACCCACGTGGAAAACCTCCACCAATGGGCCGAGAGACATGAAAGGTACTCTCCAATAAATGTTGGGTAGCCCGAAACCACGGTTAGTACACGTCTGACTTTTTTGACTTTGTTTTAACACCCTCACACATTCTTTCTCACTTCTTCTATTTTTTGATATCCCAGGCTTACCGAAGGGCTCCACGACCCCGAGGTCCAACCCCTCGGTTGCTCAAGATGTTTCAAACTCGGTGTTTGACTCGGAGGCCTCAGTTCACTGTATCTCCGAGGTACCGAAGAAAAAGTCCACAAAATCTAAATCCTATAAGCCCCCGAAGTCTCATTCGATAGCCGAAAAGAGAAAAAGAAGCTCAGAGGCGGGAGGCTCCTCCCGAGCTCAAGATTCTGGCATATCTCCAGATGATGTCTGGGTAAGCAAAGTCTCCATCACCACCACTACCACTCTGGCGTAAAGTACTACAGTCGATTTGAGAGAAGAAAACGCTGCTACTGAAGTTGCCGAACCAATTTTGCCTCCACCGATTGTAGAATTTGTCATCATCAAATTTGACGACAATACCACGGATAAGGAGGCGTTGGATAAGAAAACCAAGACTTCCACTTTAACTCCTCTTCCACCGTCACAACCAGCCCAAACTTTTGAGCAAAAAGATTTTGACTGTTTCTTTGAAGAAGTTGGTACCTCCGTAGCCCGGGCCGAACAAGCTCACACCACCAGGTTTTCTCATCTGGTCATACTATACAAAATGACTCAATCCTCCATGACTCTGAGAAACCATGCTACTTCTCGATCCAAGCTTGTGAATATTTTCTCAGCCTTAAGTGCGGACCCGAGGAAAATGAGATCTGCCATCATTTCCTTCCATGAGGACACAAACTTTCTGTCCCATCCGATCGAGGTTGCTAACTACATGAGACCCCTCATATCTGAGTCCGATAGGGAGAAAATACAGAATTTTTCTTGGTAGTGCCTCTTCAACGAGGGTATGCACGCCTCCAACCGGTATGTATCCTTCTTGACTGCTTAAATTGACACATGTATTATTTTCTTTTCTAACTTTCCTTTGATTTTCAATTTTTGCAGTCCGCCGTTCTTGTCAACGAGAGCTTTATCCGGTGCTTGGATGAAAACAAGCACCTTAAAAGGCAGCTGGACGCCCAAGAGAAAGAAATCCAGCACCTTAAAGGGCTTCTTACTCACTGTCCGGGCTGAACTGGATCGGGCTGCCCAAGAGAAAGAAATCGGTGACTTGCTCACTGTTCGGGCTGAGTTGAACCAGGTCAAGGGCAACTACCTCCGTGCAATGAACGACATCGAGCTTGTCAGCTAGGAAAATAAGATTTTTGATGAAGAGAATAAAAACATCTTCCAAGATATCAAAGTCCTTACTAAGCAGCTCGGGAAACAAGAGGAGGTTCGGCACTATCAGGCTCAACAAGTTGAATTTCTGAATGCCGAACTCGACCTCCTTGATACCGAACTTACTATAATAGATGTTGATAGGGCCGCCAACCACGATGCACTAAATATACCTTAGGACCAAGCCGACCAACAAGCCCAAACTAATGATGGGTTAAGGAATGAGCTTAAGGCCTCGAACTAGAGAAATGTTGAGATATCAGCCCAACTTCACCAAGCCTTGGCCGAAAGAAATCAGGCTCGTGTCGACGCAGAAGCTGAAGCAGCTCAGACAGTACGAAAATAGAGCATATAAATTAGAATATCCGAAGATTTACTTTAGAACAAGCTCGGGACGGGATCCCAAATATTGAGGCCAAGATTGCTGAAGCCGAAGAAGTCGAGCTTAGGGCCTACCGCCAGCTGAACGGAGACAGCTATGAGGATGACCCAGAGGACTTCGGATATGAGTCCGATTAAGAACTAGGCTTACATGCCTTTGTACCTTTTTTTTGTTTCCTTCATGTATGTTTCGCTTTGGCCGCTTTCCGGCCTAGTATGAACATCTCTTTTTGTTATAATTTTTCTACCATTCGGCATGTGTCATTTTCTTCTTATTTTCAACACTTATCCTAATAAAAACTCAAACCAATTCGGGCAAATTTCCTCCGTCTTCGGAGTTTTAGTCAAACAAATCATCACTTAGTTTGTGTCGGGCCGAATGAAAGTTATTTTCAGTCTTAAAATGACTTAAGTAAATTACTCAAAAATGACTTGAGCAATTCGAGCAAACTTTTTCTTTTAGTTTGCTCTACACCGGGCAATTTCCTTCGATTTTGGGTCATTCAATGACTAAATATAAGGACCTTACTTTATGCTTGTGAATAAGATGTCTCTTATTCACTTCGGGCATGAGTATTGGAACTTTAGTTATTTCTAATTTTTTAGACAACTTCAAGTGCCTTTAAGGATAAGTTGAGTTCACTATGACCTGGTGCCTTCAAAACTTTAGTTATTTTTGTTCCGGGTGTCTTTACGACGACGGTCCCCAGTTAAGGACTTAAATAAATTCATTAGCTCGTAAGCCTAAAGTTTTGTCTATTGTCCGGAAATAAGAGTATGCAAGAAAATATAAATTGAAGCAAATTTCGGACAAAACACTTTTTTCATTTAAACTTTGCAATGGTCAAACAACTGGGCAAGATTCATTCGATTTTTTAACCCTTAATATAGTCCTAAAAACTTTAAAAAGAAACGTCGAACTCCGAATAATTCCGAGTTCCTTCGAGGGTATGGCAGTCCCCTAGTGTTTGTGTTCGAAGTATGAGAACTCAAACACTACTTTCTCTTCAATACTGGACAGTCCTTAGTCTCCAGTGTTTGTTCAGTCTTCAACTATTTAGTAACACACTTTTTAAACCTAATTCTAACTCAGTTCGACCTTTGAGTGACTACTCCGAGTTATTCCTACATGGGTTATTCATAACATAACACATGAAATTGAAACAGTTAATGAACACATACCTTAGAAATAATACTGCTTCAAGTGCGCAACATTCTAGTTATTCGGCAACTTTTGACCATCTTCGGCTTCTAACTGGTACGAGCCTTTTATCGGTGATTTCTGACACTTTGTAGGGACCTTCCCAATTCGGGCCCAATTTCCCTTCGTTGGGGTTTCTGGTGTTGAGGGTCACTTTTCGTAAAACCAAGTTCCCTACTTGAAAGTGCCGAAGATTAGTCCTCCGATTATAGTATCTTTCCATCCTTTGTTTTTGAGCCACTAATCGTAGTAGCGCTAACTCCCGATGTTCATCCATCAAATCGAGCTAAAAGACCATAACTTCATTATTTGACTCCTCGGCAGCAAAGTTGAACCTCAGGCTCGACTCTATTTTGTATATTAATAGTGTGAGTAAAAGGTGACCAATAGTTTTGAAAATTCTGAACAGTTCAAAAATAAGCTAGCGTTTTGAAGGTATGAGCGACGAATCTAAAATAAATAAACTAATGTTTTGAAAGTATGGGCGACGGGCCTAAAATCGATAAACTAGCGGTTTCCGATTTTAAATCTACTCTTTCTAGATTGTTAATTCTAAGTCTACCTATTCTAAACATTTCAATAATTACACAAGTACAATAAATAATATAACAATACAAAATAAAATAAAGCTGAATTAAAGAAAATAAAACAGCAACAAAATAAATCATCTCCGAGGGGTATTTTGTCTTCTTTAACTTTCGTAAATGTGCCTTGCAAACTATCAAGAACAAACGGTTAGAAACAATTGAATATGTATAACTTCGGATCCGTATCCAAAAAGTAAATGTTTTGATTACGGAAGGCTCAGACTTGAATTTTGAAAAGATCATTCCAATCACGTCGTGGTTGCGAACATATGACTCGTTGGTCATTTTAGTTGCCTTGTCTACCGAACATGTTGGTCTCTCGGATAAAAAAAAGGTTTAAGTTTCATCCTTGCCCAGAAGTTTTATTTCCGTCTTTTCAACTGTGGAGGCCTAAAAAATCTACGAATATTTTTTAATCGGCCAGTGTAGTATCATGTTCAAATCAATAAATTTATACCCAAAACAACAAACCGAAACCGTGAACTATTTTCCGAAGGGACACGACCTCAAATTCAATTTCATCGGCCTAAGTGTAGTATTTGTTCAAATCAGTAACAAAATAGCCGCGTAATGGATATTCAAATAACAAAATAAACCAACAGTCCACGATCAAAACATCTGACCCGAATTCTAAATTTTTGAACCGAAACAGAATTCGAAATGCTTCTGAAAATCCAACCCGGTAAATAAATAAACGAGAACAATAAATAAAATAAATAGCCTGAATTAATGGTATCTTAATTAAAACTTGTAAAAGAGCTTGGCATGGTCTTTAGCTAAATTGCTTCGAGCTCGAGTCAATTTTGAGAGTTTGTTCAGTCCAACTTTACAGTTAATTCGTGCAAGTGGATGAAAAGCAGAATGAAATGCCCTTCCAACATGAAGGTTGGACTCCTTTTATAGCTATGAATACAATGCATTTATGCTTGAGAATCATTCTTTAAATTAAATGCAATTAAATGATAATAATGACCACATTATGACCAAAGAGTAACGATTGACACCAAATCCGAAACGGTCTGCATTAAACTCCTTCGGTTGCCTACCCGGTGTCACTTGCTTCGGCCTTTGTCCGGTCATACTCTTCAACCCGGACTCAACCCAAAGTATCTCACACCGGGCGCACAACATTGCTACTTCCTCTGACCTCAAATTTAAACCATGCCATGTGTCGTGTCGATTTCTACCGTATTCAGAAACATTTAGGAATCCTCTTAATTTAATAAGGGAGCCAACAGAAAAATGTGCTAATTTTCTTGCTACTTAATTTTATAATCATATTATCCACTTAAATTTCAATATTCTTCCCACTTATTCTTTCTTTTTTTGTGGGGAGGAATCAAATAAGTACCTTTTTACAGTATTTGTATGAACTCTTTCTTCATAGTTGTTCCCATAAAAAATTATATCCAATCCAGGACCGAATGCATATGGGCAAGCCTGCCTTAACGAAACAATCTTTAAAAAAGGACATTTGACTATCTACAAATCATTGCTATCTAATCTTCTTTTCGGCAGCAAAACCTTTAGAATTCCTGCCTGTTACTTCATGCTTCCACTTCCAAGAAAATTAACAAAGATATATATCAGCCGAATCTGAACTTTACCTACAACTCGGAGGATAGCGACGAAAGTGACGTATTTTAACGTTAATTAAGCGACAAACGTGGTACTTATCGACAAAAACATAATGTCAGTAATGAATACTCAACTTCTGGGGTAAGGACTAAGGTCATCGTAAAACATCGGAATCAAATTAGCCATAATAATTGGAGACCATTTGCAATAAAACGTTAAACTACTCGTAATTACCCATGTAGCCAGCGAGGCACCGAAATTACCAATTTTATCCAATTGTCATCAATTTCAATCTTCCCGAGTCCGGATGCCCAGTTGTTGATTTAAAAAAACACCCCGCAATTAATATTACGACACACTATAAAAAGAATCTTAATTAAACTTGTCCTCAACAAAAACAGCCAGTCTTTGTATTCATCCAATCCTTGCTTGCGAAGTTCCCTACTTAATTCCACCATTATTCTATCGTTTCGTTCCTATATATTCCAGATTTGAGAATCCACTCTTCTTAGATATTTCTTTGATCTGTCTAATCCGAAACCCCACAGCGTTATGGGTTCTTACGTAGATGAAGAAACAGGAAAAGGGTTACCTGATTCACCTCCAAATAATTCAATTTTCAGTTATAATTCACCACTTGTTCAGGTTGGTTTGATTGGATTGGTGTGTTTTTGTTGTCCAGGAATGTTCAATGCCCTCTCTGGAATGGGTGGTGGTGGTCAAGTTGACCACACAGCGGTTAACAACGCTAACACCGCACTCTACACAACTTTCGCCATTTTCGGTATCTTAGGTGGTGGAATTTACAACATATTAGGTCCACAAAAAACATTGTTTTGTGGATGTTCGACTTATATATTGTACGCCGGTTCTTTTCTCTACTACAATCACCACAAGCATCAGGCATTTGTGGTAGTGGCCGGTGCGCTTCTTGGTATTGGCGCCGGCCTTCTCTGGGCTGCCCAGGGAGCTATTATGATGTCGTATCCGCCACATGACAGGAAAGGTACTTATATCTCTATGTTTTGGAGTATTTTCAACATGGGTGGTGTCATTGGTGGTCTTATTCCTTTTGTGTCCAATTACAATAGAACTACCGCGGCCTCTGTTAATGATGGTACTTATATTGGATTCATGGTCTTTATGGCCATCGGAACGTTTCTTTCTTTAGCGATTTTGCACCCCAGTAAGGTCGTTAGGAGTGATGGTTCGACGTGTACTAATATTAAGTACTCCAGTGTGTCCGTTGAATTAGTGCAGATTCTGAAATTGTTCGGGAACTGGAAGATGTTGTTGATGGTTCCAGCCTCGTGGGCTAGTAACTTTTTTTATACTTACCAGTTCAATAATGTTAACGGGGTATTATTCAATTTGAGGACTAGAGGTTTGAACAATGTGTTTTATTGGGGTGCACAGATGATTGGTTCTGTGTTCATCGGGTCCATAATGGATTACTCCTTTAAGAGCAGGAAGGCTAGGGGTTTTGTTGGTATAATTGTTGTTGGTCTGCTTTCAACAGCCATTTGGGGCGGAGGACTCGCGAAACAGCATGATTATTCCCGCGAAGATGTACCTGATCACATAGCGTTGCTGGATTTCAAGGATGGTTCGAAATTTGCAGGTCCATTCGTCTTGTATTTTTGTTACGGATTACTCGATGCCATGTTTCAAAGTATGGTCTATTGGGTCATAGGCTCGTTGGCAGATGATTCTGAGGTTCTCAGCAGGTAAATTTTCATACACTGATTCAATTCATTAGTTATATTCTTATAAGGAATACAATTAATAATCCGTAAAATTGGATATTTTTATCTGTATTCACAGGTATACTGGCTTCTATAAAGGAATACAAAGTGCAGGGGGAGCCGTTGCTTGGCAAGTCGATTCACATAATGTGCCATTTGTGAACCAGCTTATCGCGAATTGGGTGTTAACCACCATTAGTTTTCCATTACTGATAGCTCTTGTTGTATTAGCTGTGAAGGATGACAACAAAGATGAAGAGGGAGTTGTCGTTCCTTCAAACCGTGACATTAGCACTACAGTGGACAAGCCCAATAAGGAATAGTTTTACAGAGCTGTAAACTGTGGACAATCAACTACAGTTTAATTTAGTCCAGGCGCCTGGGTGAAATTTCTTTGCTAATGTATGTTTAGTTGTCTTCATTCTCCAGTAATTTTTTTTTATATTCTTACATGCTCCAGAAATGTTGATTTTGTGTTCTTGCTTTACTTTGTAAGTTTTTTTATTTTTTTATTTTGCACCAGGAAATTGACAATCGTTCGTTGCTTTGTAACTAGTACCTGCAAAAGGTATAAACTTTAAACTGTTTGCTCAATTTCCTTTCAATGGAGTCTAATACCTTGGGCGGTTATCTTAAAAAATTGATTTTCACATTGGTAAATTCAACATTCTGCTGGCTTACCAGTTTCTACGAATTCCTTGGATGCTGATGACAAATACAATGCGACTGTTACATGACTTGTTGTGAATCAGTTCAAATATAAAATGCTTAATATTTCTTGGCCAAACTGCAAGTAGACTGCTGTTCTGATCCTAGCACACTGATGCAATAATTTGATTAGTTGGCTTTAGGAGTGAGATACCATTTCTCTTCTGCATCCCCATGCAGTTTTGAAAAAATCTAAACATCAAAGAGATAAATAGACTGATTGGAATTTCTCAAACGAATTGCATTCCTTTATATCCTTTCCTTCGAGAATTTCATGTTCTCCCAATCTGTCCGAAGAGTAAGTAGGACCAATTTAGTCACGTTTTAATGTTTTGTTAAATATATGTTAAATATACATAATAAACACACAATATACATGTGTATATTATGTATACTTACGGTATATTGGTCACAATAGTACTGCCCATCCGTGGGCAGTCTCCTTTGTATATTAGTGTAGTTAATGTTGTAGTATAATTAGTATTGTATACTTACCATAATATTTGTATTACCATAATTGTATAGTTAGTGTCCAAGTAGAATAAAGTTTTAGGAGTAGAATAGGAATAAGATTCTCCTATTATAGAAATATATAAATTGTATATATACTCTTTCAAGTAATGAAAATAATCAAGGGATTATTTCTTTCATGGTATCAGAAGTCTAGGTCTTAAAAATCTCTCTCAAAATTCCTCCTAATTTCCGTCCCATTGTCTCATTTTCCGAGCCTCTTCTCCTCGGAATTCGTGCCGACAGTCTATCCTCTATTCCCAAAATTTTCTTCCAAATCCCTCAATCACATATTGTTCTATCAATATGTCTACATCGCGGAACACGTTTCATCATGCCCTTACAATTTCTAACATCAAGAATAACATCCCTCTTGTTCTTGAAATAGAAAACGTCTAATATGCGACGTGGGCCGAACTGTTCAAAATTCACGCACGCTCGCATCAAGTCATCCATCACATAATCCCCGCGGCTCCTGAGGATACGGAGGTGCCACGGCGCGAGGATGATCCTAAGTTATGGACGACTCTTGATGCCACCGTCCTTCAATGGATATATTCCACAATTTCTACCGACCTTTTGCAAACGATTATTGAACCCGACGCTACGGCGCAGACGACTTGGGATAGACTATGTGATATATTCCAAGATAATCAAAATTCTAGGTCTGTTACTCTTGAGAGCAGGATTTCTCCCACGTCAATATGGAAGATTTTCCTAACATTTCGGCTTATTGCAAAAGATTGAAGGAATTGGCAGACCAACTCCGCAACATTGGCGTGCCGGTTTCGAATGATCGTTTGGTCCTCCAAATGGTTTCAGGCCTCTTCTAGGCCTATAGTGGTGTTGTCACACTTCTTCGTCAAAGCAATCCTCTTCCGCAATTTTATCAGGCTCGTTCTATGCTTACACTCGAAGAAGCAGGCATGGATAAAAGTTGGCTACTGGTGCTAGTCTCGTGGTCATGATGACCGAGTCCAATGTTCATCCTACCGGTTCCAACAACTAGGGCCAAAACCGCAACAACGGTGGCGGCAAAAAGGGAGAAAATAAGAAAAATAATGGCAAGAATCGCGGCGGGAACAATGGTGGCAGCCGGAACAATGGTGGTGGCGGTGGTGCCCCTCGGGGCAGTCGTCAGCATCAGCAGTTTTGGGCCCCGCAGTAGGCCCCTATGTAGTGGCAGTGGGCCCCACAGTTTGGGCCAAACAGTGGCAGCCCAGCGATGCAGCCTCACTGGCAGTGGGCTGGCCAGCAGCAGCAGAGGCCCAACATACAGTGGCCCACTTTCGGTAATCTCTCTGGGCCGAGGCAGCAAGCAGGGGTACTTGGGCCTCGGCCCCCGCATGCCCATTACGCAGTGGCCCCCACTTCTACCGACATCGAAGCCGCAATGCACACGCTTGGTTTAAATCCTTCAGACCCAAATTGGTATATGGACACCAGTGCCACTACCCACATGACATCCGATTCAGGTACGCGCTTGTCTTATTCCAGTTTGAGCAACCCTCGTGACATAATTGTTGATAATGGTAATTCTATTCCAATTCGTGGTTATGATCATAAAACTTTGTCTCCCCCAATCCACCCCTTATCTTAAAAAATACCATATATGCCCCCAAATTGATTAAAAACTTAGTGTATGTTCGTAAATTCACCACTGACAATTTCGTTTCTATTGAATTTGATCCATTTGGTTTCTCTGTAAAAGATTTCAAGACGGGGAGTCCTCTCATGAGGTGTGATAGTAGGGGAGATCTTTATCCTATCACACTAAGTTCTGGTCTATCGAGTCAAGCCTTGCCGTTAGCGTTTGCAACCCTTGCTCCTTCCTTGTGGCATTCTCGTCTTTGTCATCCGGGATCGTCTATTTTGTCTTCCTTAGATAAAAATAATTTTATTTCATGTAAGGGTACGCGTAGTACTCCAAATTGCCATTCGTGTTCTTTAGGAAAAAATGTTAGGTTGCCGTTTGTAGACTCTAATTCTCATACTTTAATGTCATTTGATATTATTCATAGCGATTTATGGACATCTCCTGTTCTTAGTTCTTTGGGTCATCGATATTATGTTCTCTTTTTTATGATTATTCTAAATTTTTATGGACTTTTGCGATAGCGAAAAAATCTCAAGTTTTTTTCATCTTCTTAAAATTTAGACCTTTCATTAGAACCCAATTCGAACGAGAAATAAAAAAATATTCAATGTGATAATGGCAGAGAATATGCCAACGGGGTATTTCAGAAATTTTGTGCAACTAATGTGATCAATTTTCATTTTTCTTGTCCTCATACGTCTTCACAAAATGGGAAAGCCGAACGCAAAATTCGTACCATTAATAATCCGTACTTTATTGATTCGTGCTTCCGTACCCCCATCTTTTTGGCATTATACTTTACAAATGGGTATCTCCTAAACATTCTTCCTTTCAAATGTTTGACATATTCCTCCTCCCTTCAAATTTTATATAATAAGATTCCTTCGTATTCACATCTTAGGGTCTTTGGGTGCTTATGTTATCCGTTATTTCCGTCCACCACAATTAACAAACTTCACACCTGATCTACTCCATGTGTGTTTTGGTGGTTTCCGTCTAATCATCGTGGTTACAAATGTTTTGATTTATCCTCTAATAAAATCATCATTAGTCGCCATGTAATTTTTGATGAATCCCAGTTTCCGTTTTCTAAAGTTAGTAATCCCATGCCCAGTTCGTAAAATTTTTTGGATGATGGTATATCCCCGTATATTATTCACCATTTTTCGGACATATTCCACACCCCAAATCCTCCGGGCTCGGCTCACCGCCTGCTGGTCCCACCGGTCCTGTCGCGAGTTTCCCCTGTGCCATTTAGTCACTGGGACAATTTCAGCAATTGGGCCAGTCCAGCCCAATACTGGAACTGGTCCAGTTCATGCATCCGCCATTGTTTCTGCTTATCGAGTTGGGCCAGCAGGCCCACTGCCTGCTGGCCAGTCCGCCCCGAGTCCAGAAAATTCCCAAAATTCGCCCAATTCTTCCCCGAGTCATAGACTAGTCACTCGTAGTCAACGGGGTATTTTTAAGCCAAAAATGCATTTTAATTTACATTCTAATGCTCTTAAATCACCCTTACCCCGTAATCCTGTGTTTGCATTAAATGACCCGAATTGGAAAATTGCTATGATCGATGAATATAATGCTCTTATTGATAATAAGACGTGGGAGTTGGTGCCCCGTCCATCGGTATTAATATTATTAGGTCTATGTGAATTTTTGCTCATAAGGACAATTCAGACGGTTCGTTTGCAAGGCATAAGGCGCGACTTGTAGGTGATGGTAAGACTCAACAGGTTGGTGTGGATTGTGGAGAGACGTTTAGTCCGGAGGTCAAACCGGCTACCATTGCACTGTGCTCAACTTGGCTCTTTCTAAAGCATGGCCCATTCATCAGTTAGATGTGAAAAATGCTTTCTTACATGGTAATATCAAGGAAACAGTCTATATGCATTAGCCCGTGGGGTTTAGGGATCCCAATATCCTCATCATGTCTGTTTGTTGAAAAAAAATTTATATGGGCTTAAGCAGTCTCCACGGGCTTGGTATACGAGATTCGCCGACTATGTTTCGACTATTGGGTTCACTTACAGCAGGTCGGATAATTCCTTGTTCATATATCATCGTGGTTCTTCCTTCGCTTATATACTATTATATGTGGATGATATTATCTTGACTGCCTCTTTCGATGTATTACGCCAGTCTATCATGTCAATGCTCAGTTCTGAGTTTGCTATGAAGAACTTGGGGGCCTTGAGTTATTTTTTGGGGATTGCTGTCACTCGTCATGCATGTGGGTTGTTCTTATCTCAAAGGAAGTATGCAACTGAGATCATTGAGAGGGTTGAGATGTCATTTTGTAAGTCCACTTCCACTCCAGTTGATACTAAGCCCAAGCTTAGTGTCGCGCCCGACGCCCCATACGAGGATCCGACCCGCTTTCGCAGTCTTGCACGGGCCCTTCAATATCTTACATTCACGAGACAAGATATTACTTATGTTGTCTAGAAGGTGTGTTTGTTTATGAATGATCCCATAGTTGAGCACATGAATGCACTCAAACGCATCATTCGGTATGTTCAGGGTACACTTGACTATGGCTTGCATTTATATCCTTCTTCAACGTCCACACTTGTCTCATATACGGATGTTGGTTGGGGTGGATGTCCGGACACCAGACGGTCTACGTCTGGCTATTGTATGTTTATTGGTAATAACTTGGTTTCATGGTCTGCAAAGCGTCAGTCGACTAAATCCCGTTCCAGGGCAGAGGCCGAGTATCGAGGGGCCGCTAATGTGGTCTCTGAATCATGTTAGTTACATAATTTTTTGTTAGAGCTTCATTGTCCTATTCAGAAAGCAACATTGGTCTATTGTGATAATGCCAGTGTCATCTACCTTTCTAGTAATCCGGTTCAGCACCAGTGCACTTAACATATCGAGATGGACATTCACTTTCTTCGCGAAAAGGTTGCTCGTGGTCAGGTACGCGTCTGCCATGTCCCATCTCGGTATCAAATTGCCGACATCTTTACAAAGGGTCTTCCCTCGGTCCTTTTTGAAGATTTTAGGGATAGTCTTAGCTTTCGAAGACCGCCCGCTATGATTGCGGGTGTGTGTTAAATATACATAATATACACACAATATACATGTGTATATTATGTATACTTACGGTATATTGGTCACAATAGTACTGCCCATCCGTGGGCCGTCTCTTTTGTATATTAGGTAATTAATATTGTAGTATAATTAGTATTATACACTTACCATAATATTTGTATTACTATAATTGTATAGTTAGTGTTCAAGTAGAATAAGGTTTTAGGAGTAGATTATGAATAAGATTCTCCTATTATCGAAATATGTAAATTGTATATATACTCTTTCAAGTAATGAAAATAATCAAGGGATTATTTCTTTCGGTTCTAATTGAACATTTGCCATTTTTCAATTACTCTCAAAGGATAAAATTTGTCTCTTCACCAACGACTCCAGGCATGACTAGCCCCTATAGTGTGATGGGCGGTGTGTACAAGGCTCGTAAACGAACTTTAATGTCGTGCCAACCGGTATTCTTGTTAGCACTTAGCAGCTCCTCAAAAGATTGACGAAATCAATTAGATAGTGCTCATCTAATAACATGCGTTGAAAACATGAAATAAAGAATGCAACAATCTGATTTCAATGTCCGTATTGTTGGCTGTTATAATTTTCTTGTACACTTTGGCAACGTCTGATACTAGCCTTGGGATTTCTTTTCTGATCGAATACAGGAAACGTCATGTCCACCACTAAGCTTTAGTTGAATCTTAAGAACATGATCTGACATTTGACAGAATTTAACCTTCTTCCCTAACCTTTCAAGATTTTTTCCTGATCCTACTATGACATGTGACGAAAAACTTTGTTTGAGCATATACTGCTACGGTAAAGGGTTTCTTTTGTAGGCCAACTGATAAACATTGCTTCAAGGTCAAAGCAAAGTGCTAGTAATAGACAAAGATTTAATTTTGTTGCGTTCTTTCATACATCATCGGCAACTACGACAACTATTCCCCAATTTCGCATAAGTTGGTCAACTATATGAATCCTCACGGACTATCGTCCCCAAGTAAATTCTCTAAGACTAATATTATACAAAATCAAAATAAAAAAAGGAAAAAAGGAAAACGAAAACTACTTTCATTTCATTTTGATTATTAGGCACCTACGCCTCGAATCTAGTTTGACTAGGGGTGGATTTAGGGGGTTCCCAGGGTGTTCGGGGCAAATAATTAAACTGTATATATAGGGTAGATTTTCTGTGTTTATGTATATATATTAACTTTTGAATACCTTGAACAAATGCAGAATGTTAGTTCATGCGGTCTAAGGTGTTCAAAATTGTCTCTAACATCCTAGTTTTGATTCTTAGGGACAACATTATTTTTTATGTTTAGCTTTTGTATTTTTTTTGAACCCCTGAATGAAAATTCTGGATCCGCCACTGAGTTTGACTGCCCGGATAATTTTCTTATCTATTGATTTTAATACAGATAGAACTATATTACAATGTATTTATTGCATTATATATGTAAAATGCTGACTTTCTCTAATTATGTTGATGGTAAAAGACTGAATTTTCTTGAACATATAAGTCAAGTTTTAACTTGGGTTTGATAAATAGGACAACGTGCAGTTAAATTATCATTTAGTTAGAAAGTTTAATGGGTGATGTCTGTGATTACTGAATTCAAATGTTATGAATTCATAAATCCATAGCAGTAAATTGGACAGACAAATAAGAAGTAATACAAGACAACCATCTTTGGAATCTCTTCTTTATTTTATTTTTTGTTTCTTTTACTACATGAACCACAAGAAATTCAAAAAAACTAGCAAAATATTCCAATATATGACATAACAAAAATTAGATGGAAAAGAAAATTAACAATGGGTATAAGGATTTTCTTTTCTTTTTTTGTTATTGTTTATTGGGCAGCAGCTTTTGGGGTCTCTTCAACCTCCTCCTTCTCCTCTGCTGGCTGTTCCTTCACAGCCTCAACTTTGACTTCCTCAGCCTTTTTGGCTGTCTCCTCCTCCTTTACCGGCTTCACCTCCTCGGTGGCGGCAGCAGCGGCAACAGTGTTATTCTCGGCAGTTACTTCCTCAATCTTGGGAGCCTCTGGTGCTGGTTCTGACACATCTACCAAAGGCTCTTGCTTTTTAGTCTCCTCCCCATCTTTCTTCTCCTCCTGAGATAAAACGAAAGCTTCGTAAAAGAACTGAAACAGAATACATTTTAGAACAAAAAGAATTAAGATAAGTATTATTTTAGTACGCCTTAATCCTAATTAGTCGGGTTAAGTATATGAATCTGGACCCTATGTGGATCCTATGTTGAGGGAAGGTTTCAAATAAAAATGCTTAGATATGTATTGTTTCTTGGCACTCTCTATATTAATAATGTCTTTTTCAATGATATAGAATATTGGTTATTGCGTTAAAGTAGCATCGAGTTTAGCTTGAAAATCAGCAAGCTTCTAGTTTCAAGGTAATTATACTTTTTAAAAGTCCGGTAGATCAACTAATTTATATCCATTATGCACTATTCGTGTCAATTTCATTTCAATACAATTAAGAGCAAATTAATGCAATTGATCACATCCTCATTAGATGTTCCATTTTTTTAGTTGGTGAGATGCAATCAAATAATGATGATTTTCCTGCGGTGAAAATGACATGATAGTGTAAAAATTTCTAATATTGATGGTGTATATAACTTTAGCTCAATTATATATATATACATGAGGAGCAGGAGTCTCCTCCTCGGTCTTTTTGGGGGTGGCAGGCTCCTCGGCAGGGGCAGGGGCCAACTCTTTATCCAAATCCTTAGGTCTGCTCGCACAGGCTCCCATGATTGTATGAGCTTTGGCGAGCTAAGAGGATATGGACAAGAAAAATGCGATTGAGAAAATATAAGGAATCAAAGAGAGGCTTTGTTTATTTTATTTTATGTTTGAAGTTGAAGAAATAAGCTTGGTTTTTATAGAAATATTGGAGGGATGGCCTAACTTGTTGCTGTATCGTCGAAACATGTGTACATATTTGTGGACAATCTGTAAAGAATTTGCGGAGAATCAGAAAGTGGGAGGCCTCGTCGTTGTAGTTTGTTACAAACATGCATTGAATATTCATTCGCATGACAGAGAAAGTTGAGATGGCAATAAGCCAATAACTTATAACTGGCAAACATCCTAGTTATAACAACTTTCTTGTTTCACTTCATAATATGATACATATGATGTCCTAGCTTTTTTCGACCAAAAACTTGTTAGTTACAAAGGTGCGAGAAACGGGAATTACAAGTAACTGCAAATTAATGCAAGAACTGAAAATTACAATACAACAACAAAACTGAAATTACAATTCTGTTGAAGAAGAAAACTGGAAAACTGTTTTGGTTTGCTGAGTCGAGTGTGGCACTCTGTCTTTAAGACAATATTGCCCCGTATGTATCCTTTATACGTCCTGGACAATTCGTCTCCCAAGATAAAAAAAGCAATGGAACAATTGAGCAAAGGAAACTCAAATGCTACCGTGAAGAATATTGAGCAATGAAATGATGCTTGGAAGTTGTAGGAAGAAACTGTTTTCTGCTTGTGTATTTTCGTGAAGTATGAATGTTCCTCAACAATGGTGCAAGGGGTGTTTATATAGGTGAGGGAGGAGCAACAAAACTGCCTCCATAAGTGCCATTACTGGCCAAGTAATGGCCATTATGGAGGTAGTAATGTCACCAAAATAAATGGTGAGTAAGACCAACGGATTGGACATTATAGGAGGAGTAATTCAGCCAAAATAAATGGTTGAATTGAGTGTTGTGGCGTTTTTGTTCTGTCTGCCCAAATTCTTACTTTCTGGAAACTTCAGGGACCAAACTGTACATCTGACAAAGTTCTCTGGCCCAAAAAGATAATATCAGAAAAACCACGGTCCACGGCCCGAGGGCCCGAGAACCCGAAACTCGGAACCGGACGGGCGGCGGCGGTGCGCGTGTGGGCTATCCTCGAACCGAAGCACATCTAGGTCCTCCTTCCTTTAAACACATGGGATACCCCTTGGGGTCCCAAACCCCAAACCAATTTTGAGTCTTATATACACAACAATTCTTTCTTCCTCTACCGATGAGGGAGAATTGAACACAATACCACACTTTTCATGCTTCAAACACCTCACTTCGTGGACCAATATCTCTTTCATTTCTCAATGAAATTTGACGATTCTTGGCCCTACGGTTATCTTCGTACTTAGTAGATCATGCATGTGTGAAGAACCAGATTCTCCAACATACGTAACACTAGTGTTTAAGCTGTTAAAGTTGGTCGGTCGCAACTCCCGCCAAAGGCAAATTTCCAACAAAACTAATAGCTACTTCATTTTCTAAAAACCACTTGTTTTTATTTATGTGGATATGAATTGACATAGCGTTTAAGGATGAAAGAAATGTTTTATAAATTTGTGATCATAAATATGTTATAATATTTGTATAATTATCAGACTTTTGAAACTTATAATCATAAAATATTTATAACATTTAATTTGTATGACTATAGAATTATCTTATGAAGCATAAAATTGAAAGTTTAAATTAATTTATTTTAAAATTTAGAAATCTAATATTCTTTTTGGAACGAATTAAAAATAAAAAGTTGCCACGTAAACTAAACGAAGGAAGTATTAGACAATTCTCAATTTCTATTGATCGTCACAAGTTGTGTAGTCATTCAATATAATTATCCAATCGTGGGAACCGAAGCACAATAAATGTAAGGTTTAAGAAAAATAATCAAACTTGTGAGATTGTTACTCAACTACTCTTCTTGCTAGATTAAGCGGTGGTCCAATAAGAATAGACTTCTGACTCTATGCTTGACATTTCAAATTACATTACCCCCTTAAAGTAGAAATATGAACTAATATTCTAAAACCATGTAGCGGAAAAGATGAAAAAAAGTATATAAAATGGAACACGTCCAAATAACAAAAATAATATGTCCATTCTCCTCTCCCCGTTTGTTCGTAAATGTGAAATTAATCGTTCCTAAAGAAGAATGTAATGTAAACATGGAAATGCCTTCTAGACATTAGATCTAAATAAGTTGGACCTCTTTAAGTGTGCAAATTAACCGATTAGGATTTTATTCAATTGAGTTCATTCTTATATTTATATTAATGTTTTATTTAAAGATTGAGTGAACTGTCCAAATAAGCTACCCGTCTCAACTCTCAACTACCAACCACCTAGAAAATTCTCCTTCCATGAGAGACCTCTCGAACAAAAGAGAAATAGAAAAAAAAGAAAGAGCTAAACATAGGCTACAATTGTTTAAAAGTCCTTTCAAAGGTAGGGACAAAGTTTGAGACATATTGACTGCATTTCAATATACATCTTCACAGATTTAGGTAAATATTTACGTATATCTCTTTTACGTCAAGAGTCAATTTCATTCATTTTGATTATACTATTAAAAAGATTCATAAAAGGTTAGCTAATTGGAAAACTAAACTTTTATCTATACTGGTAGAATTAGGGATGGCAACGGATAGGATCTGGACCGGATCCTACTAGATCCAGATCCAGCGGATCCATAAAAATCATATCTAAATCCGGATCCATCGGATCGGCCGGATCCACAGATCGGATCTGGATCCACATGTAAAAAAATTTACCTTGCTAAGAATTTTTTTTTGTACTGACAAACGATTTTTACTTAAGTAACAGTTTACTGTTTTTCAATTTTGAAATGTTCATATGAGATATTTTGTTCGTTGTTTCATTTTGATTGTGAGCTATTAATTAAAAATGTTGGACAATGACAATAGTTGTGGAAAATACTGACTAGTATTTCCACAATGCAGAACTTGCATGTGCTTGGAATCTTCATAAATGAAGTGAATATAATTTTAACTACTTGTCTATGGAGATGTTAGTCATTCACTAATATAACATTGATTTTATTATCGAAGTTACCTCTTTATTTTTTTATTTTTGAGTTAACGCGGGAATAAATTAAACTTGTTTTGAGAATTAAACTTGCAAGGATGTGCTTAGCAATTTTAAGAATATACTTATAAAATTACATTCTAGGTTATGAATATATTTAATAAAAAATGGATCCACGGGTCGGATCTGGACCGGATACGGATCTCAAATACAAGATCCAGATCAAGATCCAGATCCGATCCGTCAGAAACGGATCCGGGTCCGATCCGGATCCGTCGGGTCCAAATTTTGAAGATCCATATCCTATAAAACGGATCTGGATACACCGGATCCGGACCGGGTCCAGAATCCATTGCCATCTCTAGGTAGAATCACTCTTATCAACTCCGTGATCAATGCTTTATCAACATATGTTATGTTTAGTTAATGTTTTACCTATTGAGGTACGTATGAAGATCAATAAAGTTAATAGGAATTTTTTATGGGGTGATATGAAAGAGAAAAATAGAATAAACCTTAATAATTGACACATTGTTTGTGCGAGCAAAAGAAACGATGATTAGATATTAGAAAGTGTAAAGAAATCAATCTTTCGAGACTCGCAAATTATGATTTCAAACTGGTTATGAAAATTTCATAATCTCTGAACAAATGTAATTAGAAATAAGTATCTGCCAAATCAAACCTTCTCGAATTGTCGACATAAGCATAATGTTTTTTCTTTAGAAGTATTATGAAAACTAAAATTGTTTTGATTAAAGAGGAAAAGTGAATATCATGAACGATTAATTAATCTTTGGCTTGATAGGATTAACACTTCTATTAAAATATCTAACGTGTTGTTGGATGGAGAATGAAATGGATCATTTCATATCAGGTGATGTGGAGGATGCTTCTGTTAAGGTTGGGGAAACTTTTAATGATTTCTAACACTTGTGAAGTGGGATATAGCAGGATACCTTGTAGGAGATCACCTATTTAAGTGCGAGGACATGCCTCCTCAAATGAACGCTCTTAAGAATTCAAGTGTGTCCACGGCCACAACGGACAAAATAATAAGAAGAAAACAAATAAGGGGAGTTATTGTATTGGTATCATTGTCTTGGCTTACACTAAACATTGACGGTTCAAGACATCACGTTTACCGCGCAGTAAGTAAGTCCGGTGGTATTCAACTAGGGAAGGTTCAAAGCGGAAACTACCTCTCCTGATGCAATAACATTTCGCTGAAAGATTCTGAAAGTAGACACCTTGTGTGTGCACCAAAATCTTTTTCAAGAGGGGATTGTTGAAATTTACCTTTGGTGGGGAGGTTGCATCCACCCATATTTAATGACTTAAACACTAGGGATCCGCATGTTGGAGGCTTTGTCTCTTCACACGTGCATAATCTACTAAGTGAGTAGATGACTATAGGGCCAAGGATCGTTAAATTTTGTTAAGAAATGAAAGAGATATTGATCCACGAAGTAAGGTGTTTGAGGCATGGAAATATAGTGTGAGACAAATCTACCACATCGGTGGGAAAATGAAGAATTGTTCTCTTTATAAGCCTAAAAAATGGATAAGGGTTTGGGACCCCAAGGGGTAACCCATGTGTGTGAATGAGGGAGGACCTAGGTGTGCTAGGGTTCGAAGCTAGCCCCACACGCGCGCCGCCCGCCCATCCCGTCCAGTCCGGGCTCGGGTAGCGGGCTGCTGGGCTACTTCTGAGATTATCTTTTGGACCCCAAACTGTTTAGTATTTACAGTTTGGTCCATGGTGTTTCAGGAATGGTGGTCAGCAGCCAGAAAGCCAAACATTTTGCACTTACTACAAAACGTTTCTGGCCTATGAATACACCTCTTAAAGGACCTCTTTATCACCTCTCCTCCTCCTCCTAAACACTATATATTAAGACCTTACTCTTGTTTGAGGGCAGTGGGAGAGAGGACGAAAAAGAGAAAGAGAAGTCCAGAAAAGAAAGATACAGAAACAATAGCAAAATAAAAGAACAGTCTTCCTTTCCTCTAAATTTTTCATTCTTCAGCAAGTCATTTCATGTTTGTTTTTTCTTCGTCAAAATCAACCTATTTGCTTTGTAGTGTTGATTAGTTGTTGTTTTATCGTGGGTGACTATTGTCCGCTAACGTAAAAGCATATATACGAGGCAATCTTGTCTTAAAGACAGAGAGTCATCTCTCGACTCAGCCACAGTTGTAACAATCCAGATTTAGTGTTTCTTGATTTCAGGTTATAAAGATTCAAGACTCAACAAGCTTGCGACAAATATAATCTTGGTTGTTTGTTTATCCTTTCGAACACTTGTAATATTTATTTACATCCCGTACTTATTTGATTCCAACAATTATATCCAACAATTTCCTATTCTCCCAATATGTCCGAAGAGTAAGTAGGACCAATTTAGTCACATTTTAATGTTCTAATTGAACATTTGCCATTTTTCAATTACTCTCAAAGGATAAAATTTGTCTCTTCACCAACGACTCCAGGCATGACTAGCCCCTATAGTGTGATGGGCGGTGTGTACAAGGCTCGTAAACGAACTTTAATGTCGTGCCAACCGGTATTCTTGTTAGCACTTAGCAGCTCCTCAAAAGATTGACGAAATCAATTAGATAGTGCTCATCTAATAACATGCGTTGAAAACATGAAATAAAGAATGCAACAATCTGATTTCAATGTCCGTATTGTTGGCTGTTATAATTTTCTTGTACACTTTGGCAACGTCTGATACTAGCCTTGGGATTTCTTTTCTGATCGAATACAGGAAACGTCATGTCCACCACTAAGCTTTAGTTGAATCTTAAGAACATGATCTGACATTTGACAGAATTTAATCTTCTTCCCTAACCTTTCAAGATTTTTTCCTGATCCTACTATGACATGTGACGAAAAACTTTGTTTGAGCATATACTGCTACGGTAAAGGGTTTCTTTTGTAGGCCAACTGATAAACATTGCTTCAAGGTCAAAGCAAAGTGCTAGTAATAGACAAAGATTTAATTTTGTTGCGTTCTTTCATACATCATCGGCAACTACGACAACTATTCCCCAATTTCGCATAAGTTGGTCAACTATATGAATCCTCACGGACTATCGTCCCCAAGTAAATTCTCTAAGACTAATATTATACAAAATCAAAATAAAAAAAGGAAAAAAGGAAAACGAAAACTACTTTCATTTCATTTTGATTATTAGGCACCTACGCCTCGAATCTAGTTTGACTAGGGGTGGATTTAGGGGTTCCCGGGGTGTTCGGGGCAAATAATTAAACCGTATATATAGGGTAGATTTTTTCGTGTTTATGTATATATATTAACTTTTGAATACCTTGAACAAATGCGAATGTTAGTTCATGCGGTCTAAGGTGTTCAAAATTGTCTCTAACATCCTAGTTTTGATTCTTAGGGACAACATTATTTTTTATGTTTAGCTTTTGTATTTTTTTTGAACCCCTGAATGAAAATTCTGGATCCGCCACTGAGTTTGACTGCCCGGATAATTTTCTTATCTATTGATTTTAATACAGATAGAACTATATTACAATGTATTTATTGCATTATATATGTAAAATGCTGACTTTCTCTAATTATGTTGATGGTAAAAGACTGAATTTTCTTGAACATATAAGTCAAGTTTTAACTTGGGTTTGATAAATAGGACAACGTGCAGTTAAATTATCATTTAGTTAGAAAGTTTAATGGGTGATGTCTGTGATTACTGAATTCAAATGTTATGAATTCATAAATCCATAGCAGTAAATTGGACAGACAAATAAGAAGTAATACAAGACAACCATCTTTGGAATCTCTTCTTTATTTTATTTTTTGTTTCTTTTACTACATGAACCACAAGAAATTCAAAAAAACTAGCAAAATATTCCAATATATGACATAACAAAAATTAGATGGAAAAGAAAATTAACAATGGGTATAAGGATTTTCTTTTCTTTTTTTGTTATTGTTTATTGGGCAGCAGCTTTTGGGGTCTCTTCAACCTCCTCCTTCTCCTCTGCTGGCTGTTCCTTCACAGCCTCAACTTTGACTTCCTCAGCCTTTTTGGCTGTCTCCTCCTCCTTTACCGGCTTCACCTCCTCGGTGGCGGCAGCAGCAGCAACAGTGTTATTCTCGGCAGTTACTTCCTCAATCTTGGGAGCCTCTGGTGCTGGTTCTGACACATCTACCAAAGGCTCTTGCTTTTTAGTCTCCTCCCCATCTTTCTTCTCCTCCTGAGATAAAACGAAAGCTTCGTAAAAGAACTGAAACAGAATACATTTTAGAACAAAAAGAATTAAGATAAGTATTATTTTAGTACGCCTTAATCCTAATTAGTCGGGTTAAGTATATGAATCTGGACCCTATGTGGATCCTATGTTGAGGGAAGGTTTCAAATAAAAATGCTTAGATATGTATTGTTTCTTGGCACTCTCTATATTAATAATGTCTTTTTCAATGATATAGAATATTGGTTATTGCGTTAAAGTAGCATCGAGTTTAGCTTGAAAATCAGCAAGCTTCTAGTTTCAAGGTAATTATACTTTTTAAAAGTCCGGTAGATCAACTAATTTATATCCATTATGCACTATTCGTGTCAATTTCATTTCAATACAATTAAGAGCAAATTAATGCAATTGATCACATCCTCATTAGATGTTCCATTTTTTTAGTTGGTGAGATGCAATCAAATAATGATGATTTTCCTGCGGTGAAAATGACATGATAGTGTAAAAATTTCTAATATTGATGGTGTATATAACTTTAGCTCAATTATATATATATACATGAGGAGCAGGAGTCTCCTCCTCGGTCTTTTTGGGGGTGGCAGGCTCCTCGGCAGGGGCAGGGGCCAACTAACCTTTATCCAAATCCTTAGGTCTGCTCGCACAGGCTCCCATGATTGTATGAGCTTTGGCGAGCTAAGAGGATATGGACAAGAAAAATGCGATTGAGAAAATATAAGGAATCAAAGAGAGGCTTTGTTTATTTTATTTTATGTTTGAAGTTGAAGAAATAAGCTTGGTTTTTATAGAAATATTGGAGGGATGGCCTAACTTGTTGCTGTATCGTCGAAACATGTGTACATATTTGTGGACAATCTGTAAAGAATTTGCGGAGAATCAGAAAGTGGGAGGCCTCGTCGTTGTAGTTTGTTACAAACATGCATTGAATATTCATTCGCATGACAGAGAAAGTTGAGATGGCAATAAGCCAATAACTTATAACTGGCAAACATCCTAGTTATAACAACTTTCTTGTTTCACTTCATAATATGATACATATGATGTCCTAGCTTTTTTCGACCAAAAACTTGTTAGTTACAAAGGTGCAGGAAACGGGAATTACAAGTAACTGCAAATTAATGCAAGAACTGAAAATTACAATACAACAACAAAACTGAAATTACAATTCTGTTGAAGAAGAAAACTGGAAAACTGTTTTGGTTTGCTGAGTCGAGTGTGGCACTCTGTCTTTAAGACAATATTGCCCCGTATGTATCCTTTATACGTCCTGGACAATTCGTCTCCCAAGATAAAAAAAGCAATGGAACAATTGAGCAAAGGAAACTCAAATGCTACCGTGAAGAATATTGAGCAATGAAATGATGCTTGGAAGTTGTAGGAAGAAACTGTTTTCTGCTTGTGTATTTTCGTGAAGTATGAATGTTCCTCAACAATGGTGCAAGGGGTGTTTATATAGGTGAGGGAGGAGCAACAAAACTGCCTCCATAAGTGCCATTACCGGCCAAGTAATGGCCATTATGGAGGTAGTAATGTCACCAAAATAAATGGTGAGTAAGACCAACGGATTGGACATTATAGGAGGAGTAATTCAGCCAAAATAAATGGTTGAATTGAGTGTTGTGGCGTTTTTGTTCTGTCTGCCCAAATTCTTACTTTCTGGAAACTTCAGGGACCAAACTGTACATCTGACAAAGTTCTCTGGCCCAAAAAGATAATATCAGAAAAACCACGGTCCACGGCCCGAGGGCCCGAGAACCCGAAACTCGGAACCGGACGGGCGGCGGCGGTGCGCGTGTGGGCTATCCTCGAACCGAAGCACATCTAGGTCCTCCTTCCTTTAAACACATGGGATACCCCTTGGGGTCCCAAACCCCAAACCAATTTTGAGTCTTATATACACAACAATTCTTTCTTCCTCTACCGATGAGGGAGAATTGAACACAATACCACACTTTTCATGCTTCAAACACCTCACTTCGTGGACCAATATCTCTTTCATTTCTCAATGAAATTTGACGATTCTTGGCCCTACGGTTATCTTCGTACTTAGTAGATCATGCATGTGTGAAGAACCAGATTCTCCAACATACGTAACACTAGTGTTTAAGCTGTTAAAGTTGGTCGGTCGCAACTCCCGCCAAAGGCAAATTTCCAACAAAACTAATAGCTACTTCATTTTCTAAAAACCACTTGTTTTTATTTATGTGGATATGAATTGACATAGCGTTTAAGGATGAAAGAAATGTTTTATAAATTTGTGATCATAAATATGTTATAATATTTGTATAATTATCAGACTTTTGAAACTTATAATCATAAAATATTTATAACATTTAATTTGTATGACTATAGAATTATCTTATGAAGCATAAAATTGAAAGTTTAAATTAATTTATTTTAAAATTTAGAAATCTAATATTCTTTTTGGAACGAATTAAAAATAAAAAGTTGCCACGTAAACTAAACGAAGGAAGTATTAGACAATTCTCAATTTCTATTGATCGTCACAAGTTGTGTAGTCATTCAATATAATTATCCAATCGTGGAACTGAAGCACAATAAATGTAAGGTTTAAGAAAAATAATCAAACTTGTGAGATTGTTACTCAACTACTCTTCTTGCTAGATTAAGCGGTGGTCCAATAAGAATAGACTTCTGACTCTATGCTTGACATTTCAAATTACATTACCCCCTTAAAGTAGAAATATGAACTAATATTCTAAAACCATGTAGCGGAAAAGATGAAAAAAAGTATATAAAATGGAACACGTCCAAATAACAAAAATAATATGTCCATTCTCCTCTCCCCGTTTGTTCAGAAATGTGAAATTAATCGTTCCTAAAGAAGAATGTAATGTAAACATGGAAATGCCTTCTAGACATTAGATCTAAATAAGTTGGACCTCTTTAAGTGTGCAAATTAACCGATTAGGATTTTATTCAATTGAGTTCATTCTTATATTTATATTAATGTTTTATTTAAAGATTGAGTGAACTGTCCAAATAAGCTACCCGTCTCAACTCTCAACTACCAACCACCTAGAAAATTCTCCTTCCATGAGAGACCTCTCGAACAAAAGAGAAATAGAAAAAAAAGAAAGAGCTAAACATAGGCTACAATTGTTTAAAAGTCCTTTCAAAGGTAGGGACAAAGTTTGAGACATATTGACTGTATTTCAATATACATCTTCATAGATTTAGGTAAATATTTACGTATATCTCTTTTACGTCAAGAGTCAATTCCATTCATTTTGATTATCCTATTAAAAAGATTCATAAAAAGGTTAGCTAATTGGAAAACTACACTTTTATCTATACTGGTAGAATCACTCTTATCAACTCCGTGATCAATGCTTTATCAACATATGTTATGTTTAATTATTGTTTTACCTATTGAGGTAGGTATGAAGATCAATAAAGTTAATAGGAATTTTTATGGGGTGATATGAAAGAGAAAAAGAGAATAAACCTTAATAATTGAGACATTGTGTTGAACTCCATGTATTCACACTTAGAATTACCGGTGATTGATGGTTAAAAACTCATTCGAAGGAGAAAAAAGATGAAGAGAAAGTAGACAAGTTTTGGTGATTAAGTTGAGCTTCTGTAATTGTGTATTTTCTGAATATATCTACACTACTTATACAATGCTTCTCATTACCCCTATATATACATACACATACAACTCATCACAAATATCTACTAACCAATTTAACCAACGAACTAACTCTTCTAACTAACTCAACCAACATAACAAACTCAACCATAACAATAATAATATGTACTCCTCCTCATGGTACTCTTGTGCACTTCTCTAATATTTCTATACCCTCCCCCCTCAAGCTAGGAGATATGAAGATATTCTTCATTCCTAGCTTGGACAACAAATAAGCATGATGAACACTACCAAGTGCCTTGGTAAGTATGTATGCCGGCTGCTCAGCAGATGGCAAGTAAGCAACATGAATAAGACGCAGTTGAATCCATTCCCTTATAAAATGACAATCTATGTCGATGTGTTTAGTCCTCTCATGGAAGACAGGATTAGCTGTAATCTGAATTGCAGACTTACTATCATTGAAAACAGTGACTGGTAGCTGAACCTGTACACCAAGTTCTTTGTACAAACCAGTGAGCCAGACCACTTCTGCAACTGAGGTTGCCATGGCCCTATATTTAGCCTCTGCTGAACTCCTCGAGACAGTTACTTATTTCTTGGACTTCCAAGATATAAGAGAATGGCTAAACATTACTAGGTACCCAATGATTGATCTTCTGTTATTGACACAGGAGCCCAGTTTGCATCACAAAATACCTGGAGCTGAGAACTGCTAGAACTGGACAAGAGAATGCATGATCCTGGTGCTTGTTTAATATACATGACCAACCTCAGTTCAACTTCTAGATGTGATCTTTTAAGGGCTTGCATAAACTGACTCAAGCACTGAACAACAAAGGCTGTGGCAGACCTTATATTTGTGAGATATAGTAATCTCCCAATCAGTCTCCTGTAAATACTAGTATCTGCTAATGGTAAGTCAGAATCTGTAGAGAAGAGGCAATGTCTGAAGTGGACTGAGAGGCTGCATGTTGATCATATGCCACAGTGGTGAGCCTCAGGTTTATGTCCATAGGTGAAGAAGCACTCTTACCACCTACTAATCCCATGTCAGATATAAGTTTCAAGGCATACTTCCTTTGATGCATAAGAATACCCTGGGAACTCCTTGCAAATTCTATCTCAAGGAAATATCTGAGCTCTCCTAGATCTTTAATTTTAAATATGGAATGAAGAGTTTCCTTGGCAATTTGAATAAGAGTGGGATCATTCCCAGTGATAAGCAGGTCATCTACATACACAAGTATCACAACTAGTTTATCTCCTTATTGCTTAGTAAACAAAGAATAATCTCTATGACTCTGGACAAAACCAAATGAGACCAATGCTGAAGTGAGATTGATATTCCATTGCCTTGAGGCCTTATAAATATTTCACCAACCTACAAACATGTTTATAACCTCCAGCTGTATTGAAGCCCTCAGGTAAGGTCATATACACTTCCTCGTAGAGGTCTCCTTGTAAGAATGCATTATACACATCCATCTGATGGACTGTCCACTGTTTAGCTGCTGCAATAGATATAACTGATCTCACAGTAGTCATCTTGACAACTGGTGAGAATGTTTCTTGATAGTCAAGACCTTTCTTTTGGTTGTATCATTTGGCCACCAATCTAGCTTTGAATCTCTCCACCTCACCTGTAGCTTTGTATTTTATCTTAAATACCCATCTGCATTCAATAGTCTTTTTACCTTTTGGAAGTTGAACCAACTCCCATGTTTTGTTGTCCTCCGGTGCCTGAATCTCAGCTTGCATTGCTTCAACCTATCTGTGATCTGCTGCAGCCTCAGAATATGTGTGTGGTTCAATGTCAGCTGAAACTTATGCTACAAAGTTTAGATAGATAGATGAAAGTCATGTGTAACTTAATACATCAGATATTGAGTATAAACATTTGTTAAAGCCACTTTCAGTTACATAATCTCTGTGCCATATAGGGGGCTTGGTGGTTCTGGCAGACCTTCTAACATCAATATTAGAGGTTAAGCTTCCAAACCTTTAACGATCCTCAAACGGTTGATGTTAAGGTTGGGGAAACTTTTAATGATTCCTAACACTTGTGAAGTGGGGTATAGTAGGATACCTTATAGGAGATCACATATTTAAGTGCGAGGACAAGCTTCCTCAAATGAACGCTCTTAAGAATCCAAGTGTGTCCACGGCCACAACGGACAAAACAATAAGAAAATGAATAAGGGAAGTTATTGTGTTGGTATCATTGTCTTGTCTTACACTAAACATTGACGATTCAAGACATCATGTTCACCGCGCAGTAAGTAACTCCGGTGGTATTCAACTAGGAAAGGTTCAATGCGGAAACTACCTCTCCTGTCACAAGTTGTGTAGTTATTCAATACAATTATCCAATCGTGCAACTGGCGCACAATAAATGTAAGGTTTAAGAAAAATAATCAAACTTGTGAGATTGTTACTCAATTACTCTTCTTGCTAGATTAAGCGGTGGTCTAATAAGAATAGACTTCTGACTCTATGTTTGACATTTCAAACTACATTACCCCCTTAAAGTAGAAATATGAACTAATATTCTAAAACCATGTAGCGGAAAAGATGAAAAAAAAAGAATATAAAATGGAACACGTCCAAATAACAAAAATAATCTCTCCATTCTACTCACCTCGTTTGTTCAGAAATGTGAAATTAATCGTTCCTAAAGAAGAATGTAATGTAAACATGGAAATGCCTTCTAGACATTAGATCTAAATAAGTTGGACCTCTTTAAGTGTGCAAATTAACCGATTAGGATTTTATTCAATTGAGTTCATTCTTATATTTATATTAATATTTTATTTAAAGATTGAGTGAACTGGCCAAATAAGCTACCCGTCTCAACTCTCAACTAACAACCACCTAGAAAATTCTCCTTCCATGAGAGACCTCTCGAACAAAAGAGAAATAGAAAAAAAAAAGAAGAGCTAAACATAGGCTACAATTGTTTAAAAGTCCTTTCAAAGGTAGGGACAAAGTTTGAGACATATTGACTGTATTTCAATATACATCTTCATAGATTTAGGTAAATATTTATGTATATCTCTTTTACGTCAAGAGTCAATTTCATTCATTTTGATTATACTACCTCTCTTGATGCAATATCATTTCGCTGAAAGATTGCTGAAAGTAGACACCTTGTGTGTGCACCAAAATCTTTTCCAAGAGGGGATTGTTGAAATTTGCCTTTGGTGGGGAGGTTGCGTCCACCCATATTTAATGACTTAAACACTAGGGTTCCGTATGTTGGAGGCTATGTCTCTTCACACGTGCATAATATACTAAGTGAGTAGATGACCGTAGGGCTAAGGATCATCAAATTTTGTTAAGAGATGAAAGACATATTGGTCTACGAAGTAAGGTGTTTGAGGCATGGAAATATGGTGTGAGACAAATCTACCACATCGGTGGGAAAATGAAGAATTGTTCTCTTTATAAGCCTAAAAAATGGATAAAGGTTTGGAACCCCAAGGGGTAACCCATGTGTGAGAATGAGGGAGGACATAGGTGTGCTTGGGTTCGAGGCTAGCCCCACACGCGCGCCGCCGCCGCCTGCCCATCCTGTCCGATCCGGGCTCGGGTCGCGGGTTGCTGGGCTACTTCTGAGATTATCTTTTGGACCCCAAACTGTTTAGTATTTACAGTTTGATCCATGAAGTTTCAGGAATGGTGTTCAGCAGCCAGAAAGCCAAACGTTTTGCACTTACTACAAAACGTTTCTAGCCTATAAATACACCTCTTAAAGGACCTCTTTATCACCTCTCCTCCTCCTAAACACTATATATTGAGACCTTACTCTTGTTTGAGGGCAGTGGGAGAGAGGACGAAAAAGAGAAAGAGAAGTCCAGAAAAGAAAGATACAGAAACTATAGCAAAATAAAAGAACAGTCTTCCTTTCCTCTAAATTTTTCATTCTTCAGCAAGTCATTTCGTGTTTGTTTTTTCTTCTTCAGAATCAACCTATTTGCTTTGTAGTGTTGATTAATTGTGTTTTTATCGTGGGAGACTGTTGTCCGCTAACGTAAAAGCATATATACGGGGCAATCTTGTCTTAAAGACAGAGTCATCTCTCTACTCAGCCACAGTTGTAACAATCCAGATTTAGTGTTTCTTGATTTCAGGTTATCAAGATTCAAGACTCAACAATCTTGCGACAATTATAATTTTGATTGTTTATTTATCCTTTCGAACACTTGTAATATTTATTTATATCCCGTACTTATTTGATTCCAACAATTATATCCAACAATTTCCTATTCTCCCAATATGTCCGAAGAGTAAGTAGGACCAATTTAGTCACGTTTTAATGTTCTAATTGAACATTTGCCATTTTTCAATTACTCTCAAAGGATAAAATTTGTCTCTTCACCAACGGCTCCAGGCATGACTAGCCCCTATAGTGTGATGGGCGGTGTGTACAAGGCTCGTAAACGAACTTTAATGTCGTGCCAATCGGTATTCTTGTTAGCACTTAGCAGCTCCTCAAAAGATTGATGAAACCAATTAGATAGTGCTCATCTAATAACATGCGTTGAAAACTTGAAATACATAATGCAGCAATCTTATTTCAATGTCCGTATTGTTGGCTGTTATAATTTGCTTGTACACTTTGGCAACGTCTGATACCGGCCTTGGGATTTCTTTCTGATCGAATACATGAAACTTCATGTCCACCACTAAGCTTTAGCTGAATCTTAAGAACATAATCTGACATTTGACAGAATTTAACCTTCTTCACTAACCTTTCAGGAATTTTTCCTGATTCTACTACGACATGTGACGAAAAACTTTGTTTGAGCATATACTGCTACTGTAAAGGGTTTCTTTTGTAGGCCAACTGATAAGCATTGCTTCAAGGTCAAAGCAAAGTGCTAGTAATAGACAAAGATTTAATTTTGTTGCTTTCTTTCATACATCATCGGCAACTACGACAACAACAATAATAACTACGCCCCAATTTCGCATAAGTTGGTCAACTATATGAATCCTCACGGACCATAGTCCCCAAGTAAAATCTCTAAGACTAATATTATACAAAATCAAAATAAAAAAAGGAAAAAAGGAAAACGAAAACTACTTTCATTTCATTTTGATTATTAGGCACGTACGCTTCGGATCTAGTTGGACTAGGGGTGGATTTAGGGGGTTCCCATGGTGTTCGGGGCAAAAAATTAAACTGTATTCGGGGCAAAAAATTAAATTGTATATGTGAGGTAGATTTTCTGTGTTTATGTATATATATTACCTTTTGAATACCTTGAACAAATGCAGAATGTTAGTTCATGCGGTCTAAGGTGTTCAAAATTGTGTCTAGCATCCTAGTTTTGATTCTTAGGGACAACATTATTTTTTATGTTTAGCTTTTGTATTTATTTTGAACCCCTGAATGAAAATCCTGGATCCGCCACTGAGTTTCACTGCACGGATAATTTGCTTATCTATTGATTTTAATACAGATAGAACTATATTACAATGTATATATTGCATTATATATGTAAAATGCTGACTTTCTCTAATTATGTTGATGGAAAGACTGAATTTTCTTGAACATATAAGTCAAGTTTTAACTTGGGTTTGATAAATAGGACAACGTGCAGTTAAATTATCATATATATAGAAAGTTTAATGGGTGATGTCTGTGATTACTGAATTCAAATGTTATGAATTCATAAATCCATAGCAGTAAATTGGACAGACAAATAAGAAGTAATACAAGACAACCATCTTTGGAATCTCTTCTTTATTTTATTTTTTGTTTCTTTTACTACATGAACCACAAGAAATTCAAAAAAACTAGCAAAATATTCCAATATATGACATAACAAAAATTAGATGGAAAAGAAAATTAACATGGGGTATAAGGATTTTCTTTTTTTGTTATTGTTTATTGGGCAGCAGCTTTTGGGGTCTCTTCAACCTCCTTCTTCTCCTCTGCTGGCTGTTCCTTCACAGCCTCAACTTTGACTTCCTCAGCCTTTTTGGCTGTCTCCTCCTCCTTTACCGGCTTCACCTCCTCGGTGGCGGCGGCAGCGGCAACAGTGTTATTCTCGGCAGTTACTTCCTCAATCTTGGGAGCCTCTGGTGCTGGTTCTGACACATCTACCAAAGGCTCTTGCTTTTTAGTCTCCTCCCCATCTTTCTTCTCCTCCTGAGATAAAACGAAAGTTTCGTAAAAGGACCGAAAACAGAATACATTTTAGAACAAAAAGAATTAAGGTAAGTATTATTTTAGTATGCCTTAATCCTTATTAGTCGGGTTAAGTATATGAATCTGGACCCTATGTTGAGGAAAGGTTTTAAATAAAAATGCTTAGATATGTATTGTTTCTTGGCACTTTCTATATTAATAATGTATTTTTCAATGATGTAGAATATTGGTTATTGCGTTAAAGTAGCATCTAGTTTAGCTTGAAAATCAGCAAGCTTCTAGTTCCAAAGTAATTATACTTTTTAAAAGTCCGGTAGATCAACTAATTTATATATCCATTATGCACATTTCGTGTCAATTTCATTTCAATACAATTAAGAGCAAAATAATGCAATTGATCACATCCTCATTAGATTTTCCATTTTTTTAGTTGGTGAGATGCAATCAAATAATGATGATTTTCCTGCGGTGAAAATGACATGATAGTGTAAAAATTTCTAATATTGATGGTGTATATAACTTTAACTCAATTATATAAATATACATGAGGAGCAGGAGTCTCCTCCTCGGTCTTTTTGGGGGTGGCAGGCTCCTCGGCAGGGGCAGGGGCCAACTCTTTATCCAAATCCTTAGGTCTGCTCGCACAGGTTCCCATGATTGTATGAGCTTTGGCGAGCTAAGAGGATATGGACAAGAAAAATGCGATTGAGAAAATATAAGGAATCAAAGAGAGGCTTTGTTTATTTTATTTTATGTTTGAAGTTGAAGAAATAAGCTTGGTTTTTATAGAAATATTGGAGGGATGGCCTAACTTGTTGCTGTATCGTCGAAACATGTGTACATATTTGTGGACAATCTGTAAAGAATTTGCGGAGAATCAGAAAGTGGGAGGCCTCGTCGTTGTAGTTTGTTACAAACATGCATTGAATATTCATTCGCATGACAGAGAAAGTTGAGATGGCAATAAGTTGGACCTCTTTAAGTGTGCAAATTAACCGATTAGGATTTTATTCAATTGAGTTCATTCTTATATTTATATTAATGTTTTATTTAAAGATTGAGTGAACTGTCCAAATAAGCTACCCGTCTCAACTCTCAACTAACAACAACCTAGAAAATTCTTCTTCCATGAGAGATCTCTCGAACAAAAGAGAAATAGAAAAAAAAGAGCTAAACATAGGCTACAAATGTCTAAAAGTCCTTTCAAAGGTAGGGACAAAGTTTGAGACATATTGACTATATTTCAATCTACATCTTCATAGATTTAGGTAAATATTTATATATATCTCTTTTACGTCAAGAGTCAATTCCATTCATTTTGATTATACTATTAAAAAGATTCATAAAAGGTTAGCTAATTGGAAAACTACACTTTTATCTATACCGGTAGAATCATTCTTATCAACTCCGTGATCAATGCTTTATCAACATATGTTATGTTTAGTTAATGTTTTACCTATTGAGGTAGGTATGAAGATCAATAAAGTTAATAGGATTTTTTTATGGGGTGATATGAATGAGAAAAAGAGAATAAACCTTAATAATTGAGACATTGTGTTGAACTCCATGTATTCACTCTTAGAATTACCGGTGATTGATGGTTAAAAACTCCTTCGAAGGAGCAAAGAAGATGAAGAAAAAGTAGACAAGTTTTGGTGCTTAAGTTGAGCTTCTGTAATTGTGTATTTTTTGAATATATCTACACTACTTATACAATGCTTCTCATTACCCCTATATATACATACACATACAACTCATCACAAATATCTACTAACCAATTTAACCAACTAACTAACTCTTCTAACTAACTCAACCAACATAACAATAATAATATGTACTCCTCCTCATGGTACTCTTGTGCACTTCTCTAATATTTCTATACCCTCCCCCCCTCAAGCTAGGAGATATGAAGATATTCTTCATTCATAGCTTGGACAGCAAATAAGTATGATGAACACTGCCAAGTGCCTTGATAAGTATGTATGCCGGCTGCTCAACAGATGGCAAGTAAGCAACATGAATAAGACGCACTTGAATCCATTCCCTTATAAAATGACAATCTATGTCGATATGTTTAGTCCTCTCATGGAAGACAGGATTAGCTGCAATCTGATATGCAGACTTACTATCAGTGAAAACAGTGACTGGTAGCTGAACCTGTACACCAAGTTCTTTGTACAAACCAGTGAGCCAGACCACTTCTGCAACTGAGGCTGCCATGGCCCTATATTCAGCCTCTGCTGAACTCCTCGAGACAATTACTTGTTTCTTGGACTTCCAAGATATAAGAGAATGGCTAAACATTACTAGGTACCCAGTGATTGATCTTCTGCTATTGACACAGGAGCCCCAGTCTGCATCACGAAATACCTTGAGCTGAGAACTTCTAGAACTGGACAAGAGAATGCCTGATCCTGGTGCTTGTTTAATATACATGACCAACCTCAGTCCAACTTCCAGATGTGATCTTTTAGGGGCTTGCATAAACTGACTCAAGCACTGAACAACATAGGCTATGTCAGGCCTTATATTTGTGAGATATAGTAATCTCCCAATCAGTCTCCTGTAAATGCTAGGATATGCTAATGGTAAGTCAGAATCTGTGGAGAAGAGGCAATGTCTGAAGTGGACTGGGAGGCTGCATGTTGATCATATGCCACAGTGGTGAGCCTCAGGTTTATGTCCATAGGTGAAGGAGCACTCTTACCACCTGCTAATCCCATGTCAGATATAAGTTTCTAGGCATACTTCCTTTGATGCATAAGAATACCCTGGGAACTCCTAGCAAATTCTATCTCAAGGAAATATCTGAGCTCTCCTAGATCTTAAAATTTTAAATCTGGACTGAAGAGTTTCCTTGGAAATTTGAATAAGAGTGGGATCATTCCCAGTGATAAGCAGGTCATCTACATACACAAGTATCACAACTAGTTTATCTCCTTGTTGCTTAGTAAACAAAGAATAATCTCTATGACTCTGGACAAAACCAAATGAGACCAATGCTGAAGTAAGTTTGATATTCCATTGCCTTGAGGCCTGTTTCAACCCATATAAATATTTCACCAACCTACAGACATGTTTATTACCTCCAGCAGTATTGAAGCCCTCAGGTAAGGTCATATACACTTCCTCATAGAGGTCTCCTTGTAAGAATGCATTATACACATCCATCTGATGGACTGTCCACTGTTTAGCTGCTGCAATAGATATAACTGATCTCACAGTAGTCATCTTGACAACTGGTGAGAATGTTTCTTGATAGTCAAGACCTTTCTTTTGGTTGTATCATTTGGCCACCAATCTAGCTTTGAATATCTCCACCTCACCTGTAGCTTTGTATATTATCTTGTATACTCATCTGCATTCAATAGTCTTTTTACCTTTTGGAAGTTGAACCAACTCCTATGTTTTGTTATTCTCCGGTGCCTGAATCTCAGCTTGCATTGCTTTAACCCATCTGTGATCTGCTGCAGCCTCAGAATATGTGTGTGGTTCAATGTCAGCTGAAACTTGTACTACAAAGTTTTGATAGATAGATGAAAGTCATGTGTAACTTAATCCATCAGATATTGGGTATAAACATTTGTTAGAGCCACTCTCAGTTACATAATCTCTGTGCCATATAGGGGGCTTGGTGGTTCTGGCAGACCTTCTAACATCAATATCAGAGGTTAATCTTCCAAACCTTTAACGATCCTCAAACGGTTGAGGTTAACGTTGGGAAAACTTTTAATGATTCCTAACACTTGTGAAGTGGGGTATAGCAGGATACCTTGTAGGATATCACCTATTTAAGTGCGAGGACAATCTTCCTCAAATGAACGCTCTTAAGAATCCAAGTGGGTCCACGGCCACAACGGACAAAACAATAGGAAGAAAACGAATAAGGGGAGCTATTGTGTTGGTATCATTGTCTTGGCTTATACTAAACATTGACGGTTCAAGACATCATGTTCATCGCGCAGTATGTAACTCCGGTGGTATTCAACTAGGGAAGGTTCAAAGCGGAAACTACCTCTCCTGTCACAAGTTGTGTAGTCATTCAATACAATTATCCAATCGTGCAACTGACGCACAATAAATGTAAGGTTTAAGAAAACTAATCAAACTTGTGAGATTGTTACTCAATTACTCTTCTTGCTAGATTAAGCGGTGGTCCAATAAGAATAGACTTCTGACTCTATGTTTGACATTTCAAATTACATTACCCCCTTAAAGTAGAAATATGAACTAATATTCTAAAACCATTAGCGGAAAAGATAAAAAAAAAAAGAATATAAAATGGAACACTTCCAAATAACAAAAATAATCACTCCATTATCCTCTCCTCGTTTGTTCAGAAATGTGAAATTAATCGTTCCTAAAGAAGAATGTAATGTAAACATGAAAATGCCTTCTAGACATTAGATCTAAATAAGTTGGACCTCTTTAAGTGTGCAAATTAACCGATTATGATTTTATTCAACTGAGTTCATTCTTATATTTATATTAATATTTTACTTAAAGATCGAGTGAACTGTTCAAATAAGCTACCCGTCGGAACTCTCAACTAACAACCACTTAAAAAATTCTCCTTCCATGAGAGTCCTCTTGAACAAAAGAGAAATAGAAAGAAAAAAAAAGAGCTAAACATAGGCTAAAATTGTTTAAAAGTCCTTTCAAAGGTAGGGACAAAGTTTGAGACATATTGACAGCATTTCAATATACATCTTCATAGATTTAGGTAAATATTTACGTATATCTCTTTTACGTCAAGAGTCAATTTCATTCATTTTGATTATACTACCTCTCCTAATGCAATATCATTTCGCTGAAAGATTGTTGAAAATAGACACCTTGTGTGTGCACCAAAATCTTTTTCAAGAGGGGGATTGTTGAAATTTTCCTTTGGTGGGGAGGTTGCGTCTACCCATATTTAATGACTTAAACACTAGGATTCCGCATGTTGGAGGCTATGTCTCTTCACACGTGCATAATCTACTAAGTGAGTAGATGACCGTAGGGCCAAGGATCGTCAAATTTTGTTAAGAAATAAAAGAGATATTGGTCCACGAAGTAAGGTGTTTGAGGCATGGAAATATGGTGAGACAAATCCACCACATCGGTGGGAAAAGGAAGAATTGTTCTCTTTATAAGCCTAAAAAATGGATAAAGGTTTGGGACCCAAGTGGTAACCCATGTGTGTGAATGAGGGAGGACCTAGGTGTGCTTGGGTTCGAGGCTAGCCCCACACGCGCGCCGCCGCCGCCCGCCCATCACGTCCGGTCCGGGCTCGGGTAGCGGGCTGCTTGGCTACTTCTGAGATTATCTTTTGGACCCCAAACTGTTTAGTATTTACAGTTTGGTCCATGGAGTTTCAGGAATGGTGGTCAGCAGCCAGAAAGCCAAACATTTTGCACTTACTACAAAACGTTTATGGCCTATGAATACACCTCTTAAAGGACCTCTTTATCACCTCTCCTCCTCCTAAACACTATATATTGAGACCATACTCTTGTTTGAGGGCAGTGGGAGAGAGGACGAATAAGAGAAAGAGAAGTCCAGAAAAGAAAGATACAGAACAGTAGCAAAATAAAAGAACAGTCTTCCTTTCCGCTAAATTTTTCATTCTTCAGCAAGTCATTTCATGTTTGTTTTCTTCGTCAGAATCAACCTATTTGCTTTGTAGTGTTGATTAGTTGTTGTTTTATCTTGGGAGACTATTGTCCGCTAACGTAAAAGCATATATACGGGGCAATCTTGTCTTAAAGACAGAGAGTCATCTCTCGACTCAGCCACAGTTGTAACAATCCAGATTTAGTGTTTCTTGATTTCAGGTTATCAAGATTCAAGACTCAACAAGTTTGCGACAATTATAATCGTGGTTGTTTGTTTATCCTTTCGAACACTTGTAATATTTATTTACATCCCGTACTTATTTGATTCCAACAATTATATCCAACAATTTCCTGTTCTCCCAATCTGTCCGAAGAGTAAGTAGGACCAATTTAGTCACGTTTTAATGTTCTAATTGAACATTTGCCATTTTTCAATTACTCTCAAAGGATAAAATTTGTCTCTTCACCAACGACTCCAGACATGACTAGCCCCTATAGTGTGATGGACGGTGTGTACAAGGCTCGTAAACGAACTTTAATGTCGTGCCAACCGGTATTCTTGTTAGCACTTAGCAGTTCCTCAAAAGATTGATGAAACCAATTAGATAGTGCTCATCTAATAACATGCGTTGAAAACTTGAAATACATAATGCAGCAATCTGATTTCAATGTCCGTATTGTTGGCTGTTATAATTTGCTTGTACACTTTGGCAACATTTAATACTGTCCTTGGGATTTCTTTCTGATCGAATACATGAAACGTCATGTCCACCACTAAGCTTTAGCTGAATCTTAAGAACATGATCTGACATTTGACAGAATTTAACCTTCTTCCCTAACCTTTCATGAATTTTTCCTGATCCTACTATGACATGTGACGAAAAACTTTGTTTGAGCATATACTGCTACTGTAAACGGTTTCTTTTGTAGGCCAACTGATAAGCATTGCTTCAAGGTCAAAGCAAAGTGCTAGTAATAGACAAAGATTTAATTTTGTTGCTTTCTTTCATACATCATCGGCAACTACGACAACAACAATAATAACTACGCCCCAATTTCGCATAAGTTGGTCAACTATATGAATCCTCACGGACCATAGTCCCCAAGTAAAATCTCTAAGACTAATATTATACAAAATCAAAATAAAAAAAGGAAAAAAGGAAAACGAAAACTACTTTCATTTCATTTTGATTATTAGGCACGTACGCTTCGGATCTAGTTGGACTAGGGGTGGATTTAGGGGGTTCCCATGGTGTTCGGGGCAAAAAATTAAAAGCGTATTCGGGGCAAAAAATTAAATTGTATATGTGAGGTAGATTTTACGTGTTTATGTATATATATTACCTTTTGAATACCTTGAACAAATGCAGAATGTTAGTTCATGCGGTCTAAGGTGTTCAAAATTGTGTCTAGCATCCTAGTTTTGATTCTTAGGGACAACATTATTTTTTATGTTTAGCTTTTGTATTTATTTTGAACCCCTGAATGAAAATCCTGGATCCGCCACCGAGTTTCACTTTGCACGGATAATTTGCTTATCTATTGATTTTAATACAGATAGAACTATATTACAATGTATATATTGCATTATATATGTAAAATGCTGACTTTCTCTAATTATGTTGATGGAAAGACTGAATTTTCTTGAACATATAAGTCAAGTTTTAACTTGGGTTTGATAAATAGGACAACGTGCAGTTAAATTATCATATATATAGAAAGTTTAATGGGTGATGTCTGTGATTACTGAATTCAAATGTTATGAATTCATAAATCCATAGCAGTAAATTGGACAGACAAATAAGAAGTAATACAAGACAACCATCTTTGGAATCTCTTCTTTATTTTATTTTTTGTTTCTTTTACTACATGAACCACAAGAAATTCAAAAAAACTAGCAAAATATTCCAATATATGACATAACAAAAATTAGATGGAAAAGAAAATTAACATGGGGTATAAGGATTTTCTTTTTTTGTTATTGTTTATTGGGCAGCAGCTTTTGGGGTCTCTTCAACCTCCTTCTTCTCCTCTGCTGGCTGTTCCTTCACAGCCTCAACTTTGACTTCCTCAGCCTTTTTGGCTGTCTCCTCCTCCTTTACCGGCTTCACCTCCTCGGTGGCGGCGGCAGCGGCAACAGTGTTATTCTCGGCAGTTACTTCCTCAATCTTGGGAGCCTCTGGTGCTGGTTCTGACACATCTACCAAAGGCTCTTGCTTTTTAGTCTCCTCCCCATCTTTCTTCTCCTCCTGAGATAAAACGAAAGTTTCGTAAAAGGACCGAAAACAGAATACATTTTAGAACAAAAAGAATTAAGGTAAGTATTATTTTAGTATGCCTTAATCCTTATTAGTCGGGTTAAGTATATGAATCTGGACCCTATGTTGAGGAAAGGTTTTAAATAAAAATGCTTAGATATGTATTGTTTCTTGGCACTTTCTATATTAATAATGTATTTTTCAATGATGTAGAATATTGGTTATTGCGTTAAAGTAGCATCTAGTTTAGCTTGAAAATCAGCAAGCTTCTAGTTCCAAAGTAATTATACTTTTTAAAAGTCCGGTAGATCAACTAATTTATATATCCATTATGCACATTTCGTGTCAATTTCATTTCAATACAATTAAGAGCAAAATAATGCAATTGATCACATCCTCATTAGATTTTCCATTTTTTTAGTTGGTGAGATGCAATCAAATAATGATGATTTTCCTGCGGTGAAAATGACATGATAGTGTAAAAATTTCTAATATTGATGGTGTATATAACTTTAACTCAATTATATAAATATACATGAGGAGCAGGAGTCTCCTCCTCGGTCTTTTTGGGGGTGGCAGGCTCCTCGGCAGGGGCAGGGGCCAACTCTTTATCCAAATCCTTAGGTCTGCTCGCACAGGCTCCCATGATTGTATGAGCTTTGGCGAGCTAAGAGGATATGGACAAGAAAAATGCGATTGAGAAAATATAAGGAATCAAAGAGAGGCTTTGTTTATTTTATTTTATGTTTGAAGTTGAAGAAATAAGCTTGGTTTTTATAGAAATATTGGAGGGATGGCCTAACTTGTTGCTGTATCGTCGAAACATGTGTACATATTTGTGGACAATCTGTAAAGAATTTGCGGAGAATCAGAAAGTGGGAGGCCTCGTCGTTGTAGTTTGTTACAAACATGCATTGAATATTCATTCGCATGACAGAGAAAGTTGAGATGGCAATAAGTTGGACCTCTTTAAGTGTGCAAATTAACCGATTAGGATTTTATTCAATTGAGTTCATTCTTATATTTATATTAATGTTTTATTTAAAGATTGAGTGAACTGTCCAAATAAGCTACCCGTCTCAACTCTCAACTAACAACAACCTAGAAAATTCTTCTTCCATGAGAGACCTCTCGAAAAAAAGAGAAATAGAAAAGAAAAAAAAGAGCTAAACATAGGCTACAATTGTTTAAAAGTCCTTTCAAAGGTAGGGACAAAGTTTGAGACATATTGACTATATTTCAATATACATCTTCATAGATTTAGGTTAATATTTACATATATCTCTATTACGTCAAGAGTCAATTCCATTCATTTTGATTATAATACTAAAAAGATTCATAAAAGGTTAGCTAATTGGAAAACTAAACTTTTATCTATACCGGTTGAATCACTCTTATCAACTCCGTGATCAATGCTTTATCAACGTATGTTATGTTTAGTTAATGTTTTACCTATTGAGGTATGTATGAAGATCAATAAAGTTAATAGGAATTTTTTATGGGGTGATATGAAAGAGAAAAAGAGAATAAAGCTTAATAATTGAGACATTGTTTGTGCGAGCAAAAGAAATGATGAATTAGATATTAGAAAGTGTAAAGAAATCAATCTTTCGAGACTCGCAAATTATGATTTCAGACTGGTTATGAAAATTGCTTAATCTCTGAACAAATGTAATTAGAAATAAGTATCTGCCAAATCAAACCTTCTCGAGTTGTCGACCTAAGCATACTGTTTTTTCTTTAGAAGTATTATGAAAACTAAGATTGTTTTGATTAAAGAGGAAAAGTGAATATCATGGACGATTAATTAATCTTTGGCTTGATCGGATTAACACTTCTATTAAAATATCTAACGTGTTGTTGGATGGAGAATGAAATGGAGCATTTCATATCACGTGATGTGGAGGATGCTTCTCATATTATGAGAGCCTGTTCAAAGCCTAATAAGTGAGATAGATGCTATATGAATTCGCTAAGCTACTATTTGAATGACATGATGATATTATCACAGTACCTAGCCGCCTTATAGTGCTACCTTATACCTAGCCACCCTTAGCGAAATAGAATTTTGATTGAAGAAAAATTATATACAGAAAAGTTTTAATTGAAGATTAATGGTAGTGTCAAGACTCAAATAAAGATGCTGCTTTTGGAGGGACTTTTAAAGATGATCAAGGAAAGTGGGTGTTACAATACTTAAATAAATAACCTACCTCAAGTATCACTACAAAATTATGGATCATCAGACAAGGACTATAATTAACAAAAGATATGGAATATAAAGAACTGGAAATGAAAACAGACTGTCCGCTTATTATATAAAACTTGAATGAGGAAGAATATGTCAAACATTTGGAAGGAATTATGTTAAGGAGATATGTAGCCATTTGTAGAGTATGAGGTCAAAAACACGGGGTACGGAAGCATGAACCAATAAAGTTCGGACAATGTTATTGTAAACGTGTAAATATATTCCCTACCCATAATTAGAATATTTTCATATATTGTGTAAATATAATTATTGTAAGACTAGGATTCCTCTTTTGTATAGAATTAGGATTCCTCTTTTGTATAGGCTTAGGATTCCTCTTTTGTATAGGCTTAGGATTCCTATTGTATAAGGGATGAATATTGTACTCTATATATACCTTGATATTAATGAAAGACTCCTCAAGGGAGATTAATATCATCTTACATGGTATCAAGAGCCAAATAAACAAAACCCTAAAAACCTTTTCTTCCAGTAGTCGCCTGCGCCGCCTCTCCTACGTTGCGGCCCTCCCGGATTTTCTTCTTGTTTTTCGGGTTTTGTTCTTCCTTTCTTCTCTTCTCTAAATGGCTATCCCTGATTCTTCCACACTTTCTGACGCCTCTACCTCCACAAATCCCACCACAAAGTCATCACCCCTGTTTCATCCCGCCCTTACTGTTTCCAACATCAAGAACCATATTCCCATTATTCTTGATCAAGAAAACAACCAAAGTATTCTCCCGGGTTGAACTTTTTCGCAATCATGCATGTCTCTATAACGTGCTTGACCATATTGATGACACTATTCCGCGCCCAACGGAGGTTGATGATTCTATCCGGCATCGTCTCGACGCCGGCGTCAAACAATGGATATATGGCAAGATCTCTCGGATTTGCTCCTTACTATCATGAAATCCGACTCCACACCCTTGACTTGTGGAATCGTTTGGAGGAAATTTTTCAGACAACAAGCACACTCGTGCCGTGTATTTGGAAGAACAATTCAACAAAACACGTCTTGAAAACTTCTCCAATGTGTCCGAGTACCGCAAGCGCCTTAAACTTCTAGCGGATCAACTCTCCAACATCGCACGCCCGTCACCGACGATAAAATGGTGCTACAAATTATTTCTGGCCTTACTAAGGGCGAATATGATACTTTGGCCACCATTATTCAACAGGCAGATCCGCTACCGAGTTTTAACAAAGCTCGCTCACAATTGTTGCTCGAAGAAACCCGTCGTGCTAAGCAGGATGAGCACGCCCAACAGGTGTTAGCGTCGACACGCAAACCCCAAGATCAGACGCCACCAGACAACTCCCAACAGCGGCAGGGCCGCGGCGGCAAGGGTGGAAAAGGCCGCGGTGGTAGAGGAGGCCGTGGTCGTGGCAAGGGTCACGGTCAACAGAACCAACAGCAGCAACAGAACAGAGATCGCAGAACAACTGGGCCGCGACTCCTCAGCAGTTCGTCTACAGCGCCGCGGCGCCCCAGTACAGAGCCGCGGCACCCCAGTTCAGAGCCGCGGCGCCAAGTCCATTCCAGTACCAGCAGCCATACAATCCGTATTCTTACCCCGGTTTGTTAGGCCCCGCTCCAGCCCCACAGCAGGCCCACTTCATGCAAGGTCAAGTCCCGCAGCCCTCCTCCGGCATGACACCCACTGAGTTGGGCCGGGCGTTCAAAGACCCTATCTATGCAACAACTCGACAATACTTGGTACATGGACTCGGGCGCCACATCTCACGTCACCCAGTCTGCAGGTACTATTCTTAAACTGTTTTGTTTAAAGCATCCTCAATATGTTACAGTTGGTAGTGGACAACACATTCCAGTTAAGGGTTATGATACCTCATACACACAACCTCCTCATCCACCCTTCTCCCTCAAAAACACCCTATATGCCCCACACATGATTAAGAACCTCATATCGTCCGCCAATTTACTCGTAATAATTCTCTCGTGGATTTTGACCCTTTTGGTTTTTCTCGTAAAGGATCTTCATACGGGGACACCTCTTACGAGATGCAATAGCATGGGGGATCTCTATCCATTCACTTCCACCTCCGCCGCCGCATCTTGCTCTCCCGTCACTCTAGCGGTGTTTCTTCTTCAACCTGGCATAATAGGCTTGGTCATCCAGGAGTCCCAGTTTTTTAATTTTCTTAGAGGCAACAATTTCATTGCTTGTAATGGAAAACTTGCCCAAAATTGTGTTTCTTGCTCTTTAGGCAAACATATTCGTCTTCCGTTTAAATCATCTACTAGTGTTACATTTGCTCCTTTTGATATCATACATGCCGATTTATGGACATCTCCTATCCCTAGTTCTCTCGGTCATAAATACTATCTTGTGTTGCTTGATGATTTTTCACACTACGTTTGGTTATACCCTCTTAAATTTAAATCGGAAGTGTTTGTCAAAATTCTTGAGTTTCGCAATTTCATTAAAACGCAATTTGGAAAAGGCATAAAATCATTTCAGTGCGATAATGGTCGTGAATTCAATAACTCTATGTTTCACTGCTTTTGTACCAATAATGGCATGGTCTTTCGCTTCTCCTGCCCTCACACCTCGCCACAAAATGGTAAAGCTGAAAGAATCATCCGCACCATTAACAATATGATTCGCACCCAATTGATTCATGCCTCCCTCCCTCCACCCTTCTGGGTCTATGCTGCTAAAATGTCATAATACACTCTAAATATTCTCCCTACTAGAACTCTTCACAATATGACCCCTACCGAAATTCTCTACCATAGAATCCCCTCTTATGATCATCTACGGATTTTTGGTTGTCTGTGCTATCCCAACCTTAGCTCCACCGCCCCTCACAAGCTTGCTCCTAGGTCCACTCTATGTGTCTTTCTAGGATTCCCGCCGAACCATAGGGGCTATCTATGCTATGACTTGTCGACTCGTCAGATCCACATATCTCGTCACGTCACATTCGACGAGACCACATTCCCGTTTTCGAATCTTCCAAAATTCCAAAAACAGGACTACTCATTTCTTGACGAGTCTGCCATCTCTCCCCTTATAATCAAACAACTCACATCCTCTGTTCCGTCGTCAGAGCCGCGGCACTCAAACTTCAGAGAAGCCTGTCAACCTTCTAGCACCGCGACTCTCGATCCAGGAGTCGGGCACCTCCGACGGCTTCGCCCCCACCCTCTCCTTATCTGACTTTACCCCCCGTCTCAGACACCACTCCGCCACCCACTGTCCCTACCCATCCAATGGAAACTCGTTCAAAGCATGAAATCTTCAAACCCAAAGTCCATTTCAACCTGTCTGCCCAAACCATCTCTCCACTTCCAAAGAACCCAAAATTGGCCAAACAAGACCCTAATTGGAATGCAGCTATGTATGAGGAATTCAATGCTTTAACTAAACAGAGACACGTGGGATCTAGTACCTAGACCTGAGGGGGTGAATGTCATTCATTGTATGTGGCTATTTCGTCACAAGTTCAGAGACAATGGGGATCTTGAGAGGTATAAGGCCCGTCTTGTGGCTAATGGCACAAATCAACAGGAGGGCATTGATTGTGGTGAGACCTTCAGCCCGGTTGTCAAACCGGCTACCATCCTCACAGTTTTGAGCATAGCCATGGGCAAACACTGGCCGATCCATCAGCTTGATGTGAAGAATGCATTCTTATATGGGGATCTGAGAGAGACAGTCTACATGCATCAGCCACCAGGGTTCACCCATCTAGCAGTTCCTCACTATGTGTGCCGTCTCCGTAAGTCACTCTATGGCCTGAAGCAGGCCCCCCGTGCGTGGTATGATCGCTTTGCCGGTATATCTTGCGATTGGGTTTGTATGCAGCAAGAGTGATACATCACTTTTCATTTTTCATCGAGGTAGTAGCACGGCTTACTTATTACTTTACGTGGATGATATTGTTCTTACCGCCTCCTCCGACGGATTGAAAAATGAGATTATTGCCTTGCTCAAGTCCAAATTTGCAATGACCGATTTGGGAAAGCCGAGTTACTTTTTGGGGATATCGTGACCAGTGTCCGCCAATCATATGTTCTTGTGTCGGCGTAAGTATGCGAAGAGATTGTGTACGGGGCTAAGATGGCGAACCGCAAAGAGGTGCCTACTCCAGTTGATTCCAAATCTAAGCTCGGTGCTATGGATGGTGCTCCGGTCTCGATCCTACTCGTATAGGAGCCTTGGGTGCACTTCGTATCTCACATTCACCGGTGCCGGACATAGCTTATGTTGTTCGGCAGGTGTGCTTATTCATGCATGCCCCCAGGGAGTCTCATTTCACGCTCTTAAGCGTATCATTCGATACATTAAGGGCACTCTTGATTATGGTATGCACCTATACCCCTCTCGCACTGCATGTGTTGCTTTCATATACGAGATGAAGATTGGGCGGGGTGTCCGGACACGCGACGCTCCACCTCCGGCTTTTGTGTTTTTTTAGGGGATAATCGATTTCTTGGTCCGCAAGCGACAGTGCTACCCTATCTCGCTCCAAAGGCCGAGGCCGAGTACAGAGGCGTTGCAAATGTAGTAGCCGAGATTTGTTGGCTCGAAATTTACCGTTAGAACTTCGGTGTCCTTTGCGTCGGCATCTATTGTGTATTGTGATAACATCTCGCCATCTATCTTTCTCATAATCCGGTTCAACATCAGCGAACCAAACATATTGAGATAGACCTACACTTCGTTCGTGAGAAAGTTGCGTTAGGCCATGTCAGAGTGTTACATGTTCCATCATCCTATCAGTATGCAGACATATTTACCAAAGAACTTCCTGCACAGTTATTTCTTGACTTCAGAGCCAGTCTCAGCGTCCGGCCTCCTCCCGCTCCGACTGAGGGGGTGTGTAAACGTGTAAATATATTCCCTGCCCATAATTAGAATATTTTCATATATTGTGTAAATATAATTATGGTAAGACTAGGATTCCTCTTTTGTATAGAATTAGGATTCCTCTTTTGTATAGGCTTAGGATTCCTTTTTTGTATAGGCTTAGGATTCCTATTGTATAAGGGATGAATATTGTACTCTATATATACCTTGATATTAATGAAAGACTCCTCAAGGGAGATTAATATCATCTTACAGTTATTTATGGTACGAATTTTGCGTTCTGCTTTCTTATTTTGTGAAGACGAACGAGGACAAGAAAAATGAAATTTGATCCCATTATTATAACAGAATTCCCGAAACACCCCATTATCATATTCTTTGTCATTATCACAGAATTCCCGAAACACCCCATTATCATATTCTTTGCCATTATCACACTGAATATTTTATATTTCCCATTCGAACTGGGTTCTAATGAATGCTCTAAATTTTAGGAAGATGGAGAAAACTTGAAATTTCTTCGCTATCGGAAAAGTCCATAAAAACTTAGAATAATCATCCAAAAAGAGAACATAATACTGATGACTCAATGAACTAAGAACAAGAGACGTCCATAAGTCGCTATGAATAATATCAAATGACATTAAAGTATGAGAATTTGAGTCTACAAATGGCAACCTAACAATTTTTCCTAAAGAACAAGACTGACAATTTGGAGTACTATGCGTACCCTTACATGAAATAAAATTATTTTTATCTAATTACGATAAAATAGAAGACCCCGGATGACCAAGACGAGCATGCCACAAGGAAGGAGCAAGGGTTGCAAACGCTGACAGCAAGGCTTGACTCCATGGATCGGAACCGAGTGTGATAGGATAAAGATCTCCCCTACTATCACACCTCATGGGAGGACTCCCCGTCTTGAAATCCTTCACATAGAAACCAAAATGATCAAATTCAACAGAAACAGAATTGTCAGTGGTGAATTTACGGACATACACTAAGTTTTTAATTAATTTGGGGGCATGTAAGGTATTTTTCAAGATAAGGGGTGGATTGGGGGAGACAAAATTTTATGATCATAACCCTGAATTGGAATAGAGTTACCATTACCAACAATTATACCACGAGGGTTGCTCAAATTGGAATAAGATGAGAGAGTATCTTGATCGGATGTCATGTGTGTAGTCGCATCGGTGTCCATATACCAATTCGGATCTGGTTGCGTCAACCCAAGCGTGTGCATTGCGGCCTCAATGTCGGTGTGAGTAGGTGTGGGGCTCACTGCCGAGAATGTTTGTGTGGGCCGAAGCCCAAGCAGTCCACCCTGTTGCCCCGATCCAGTGCTGAAACGAGAAGAAGAGGCCTGACTGTTGGGCCTGAATTGGGGCTGTCCAGCCCACTGCCCGTTGGAAGAACCTGGAAAATAGGGGTTGTTGGGCCACGACCCACTGCCCCAGCCCCACTGCCATGAGCCCCACGGCTGGGACCAGGAGGGATGTGGCCCACTGTTGACTGGACGGGGCCCACTGCTGGAATGTTGTCCACCTGAACCGCCGCGTTTGCCCCAACGGTTTTTGCCATTATTCTTACGATTATTTTTGTCACCACCATGAGCATGGTTTTGGCCCGAATTATCAACAAAACCCGAAGAATTTATGGAGGACGTCATCATGACTACAGGGCTTGCACCGGTAGCCGCCTTCTTAGCCAAACCGGTTTCTTCCAAAGTAAGCATGGAACGGGCTTGATAAAAAGCGGGAAGTGAATTACTTTGACGAAGGAGAGTTCCAACGCCATTATAGGCCTCGGAAAGGCCGGCAACCAATTGTAGAACCAGACAATTATTTGTCATAGGTGCGCCAACGTTATGGAGTTGGTCTGCCAACTCCTTGAGTTTCTTGCAATATGCAGACACGTTCGGAAATTCTTACATGCTAACTTGAGAGAATTCCTGCTCGAGTGTGACAACACGTGAATGTTGGTTATCTTGGAATATGTCACACAATCTATTTCAGGTAGCCATAGCCGTAGTGTTCGGCTCAATGATCGTCTGTAAGAGGTCAACCGAAATAGTGAAATAAATCCACTGGAGAACGGTAGCATCAAGAGTAATCCACAACTGAGGATCCTCTGCGGGAATAGGTGCAGCGGAAGGAATTATGTGATGGATGACTTGATGGGAGATAGCGTGAATTTTAAACAATTCTACCCACGTCGCATATTGGACGTTTTCCATCTCAAGAACAATAGGGATGTTGTTCTTGATGTTAGAAACCGTGAGGGCGGGATAAAAAGTGTTCTTAGACATAACGAAAGAACAAAGGGAGAGGAGGGAAAAATTGAGAAGAGTGGAGGTAAAAAATATCACGAATTCCGGTGAAGGGGGACGGAAATCGAGGCAGTTGTGGTCGAGAAATGGCACAAAAACCGAGAGAAATATTTGGAGAACAAAGACGGAAGCAAGTTAGACCTAGTCTCTTGATACCATGAAAGAAATAATCCCCTTGATTATTTTCATTAATTGAAAGAGAATATATACAAGTTACATATTTCCATAATAGGAGAATCTTATTCCTATTCTAACTCCAAATCCCTATTCTAGTAGTACAAGACTCCTATCACTATGGTAAGTGTACAAGACTAATTAAGGTAACATTTACACTATAATATTACAACAATATACACAAATAATATACAACCCGTGATGGGCCAACCCGAGATGGGTTGGTCTGCCTTATACCGTGTTGGGCTTCAACCTAAAGGACCCGTGATATACACCATGTATAACAAGTGTATATCACGGATATATACCTTGCTTAACAGTGCCAAGACTCAAATGAAGATGCTGCTTTTGGAGGGACTTTTAAAGATGATCAAGGAAAGTGGGTGTTACAATACTTAGATAAACAACCTACCTCAAGTCTCACTACAAAATTATGGATCATCAGACAAGGACTATAATTAACAAAAGATATGGAATATAAAGAACTGAAAATGAAAACAGACTGTCCGCTTACAATCAAGTTTTTCACAAATGAGGACATACAATGTTAACTTATTAGGACTATTATTGAGGATTACAAGTATTGGCCGGAAGCCAACATGGCGACTGCCAAGCGTATTTGGAGGTACCGAAACCAAAATACAAATTTTCTGATAAATGAGGACACAAACATGAATAAGATTTGATAATTTGGAAGAAAATGTTCAAGAATATGAGGTTTCTTCTTTTGACATATTTAAATCATGTGGCTAAAAAGAGATTTTAAATTCTTGTTTAGTTAAATTTTCAATTTACCAAAAAAAAAAAAGTATCTTCAGAGATTACTTGAACTTCCAAGATTAATGAAACCATATATTCCTTGTTCAAATGATACAAAATGTACTTTAATTTAAAAAATAATAGTAGTATTACCATCCCTTTATTTTATTTCCCATCCATGTAGTCCCGATTAAGGTCATTAAGCACTTAACATTAAGCTAACATAGACATTTAAAAAATCTAAGCTCATTTCTACATTGATGATATATTATTATCAATAAACTTCGACTATGTGCCTCTACTAAGAGGAATAAGATTTCACTTAGGAATATTAGAGAATAGAATAACAATCTACACATGGCAAAAGGAATCCAGCCTGGGCAACCCTGTCAATGGCTACAAATAATTGTCACAAAGCAAAGAATGCTAAGGTAACAAATTTGCCGTTAGAAAGAGAAAAAAAAATATAAAAAAGTAAAAGAAAATTAGAAGAATAATAACTTTGGGTGGGTTAGGTCCACCTTCTATTTTCTTATTTTTATTTAATATCTTACTTTTTGACACTCTAACTAATCTCAATTTGCACAGAAAACTCCACTATAACTTGTCAAAAACAACTTCGTTCTCATAATTCGTGACACCTTTGATTAAAAAAGAGAGAGCCAAATACACCAATCAACTATGAAAAATAAAATAAATGTATCGTCCGTTTGAATCTGATCTTAAATTGATTTACAGTTAATAAAAAGACTTATATTTGTCTCTCAAGTACTTCACCCAAATAAAAAAAATGTCTATTTAGCTTTTATTTTTTATTCAAAAAGAGTGTCCACTTATCAAATCAAGAAATAATTATCTTTATTTTTTAGATTTATCCTTATTAAGTGTTAAGTGACAAAATACTAATATCTATTTAATTAGTGATATTTTAATTAAAATACCTATTTTTGCATAAGAATTAGTATTTTCTTACTATGTGTGAATGACTAAGTGGACCCTCTTATTTTATAGGAGAGAGTATTAAAATAGAACCAATTTACTTTTTATTTGAATTTGGTTAATGCTTTTACATTACTCTGACATAGATTTACCCACAAAAGGTGGTAGGTCCACATACAGGTAGGATACTAACCAATCGTATATCTACATAATTTCAACTTCTAATTTGACGGAGTCATAAGTCATAACAATAAAGGAAAACTTACATCCCTCTCTTTTAAAAAAAATACTTTCCTTTGATCATCGGAAATCCCCAAAATTCCAATTCTAGGGTTTTCGATTTCAAAGGCGAGCTTTTCTGCACTATTCTAAGAAATGTTCGCCCAAATAAAAAAACATGGAATTTCTTAGAATTTCACCTTTTATGTTCCTGCTTTTTACCGTCGTTTATTTCCCTTTTACTGTCCGTTCAGATGAAATCATTCCGCTCCTTTTACCGTCTGATCAAGGTAACCAAGACATTTGCCCTACGACACCGTCTAGGACAAATTCCTGCACCATTAATTGTTTCCGACCCGACCCGGTCTGCGGCGTTAACGGCGTTACGTACTGGTGTGGTTGCCCCGACGCACAATGTGCTGGTGTGCGTGTTGTGAAATCAGGGATATGTGAGGTTGGAAACGGAGGTTCCGCTCCGGTTACGGGTCAAGCCTTATTGTTGATTCACATTGTTTGGCTCGTGTTACTTGGTTTCGTCGGATTGTTTGGGCTTCTATGATCGATCAGGTTTCGATTACTTGATTTAGGGTTAGAATTGATAGTATAATTTTTTCGTATGATATAATACATGTATATGTATGAGGGGAATTTACGGCTAGTTGTTTTTAAATTTGTTCTTGTTTTTTTTGTTGGATTAATACAATTTTAGGAGATTTAGATATTTCTCGTCTTTGCTTCTTTGATCTTTGAAATTTCTGTCTTAATTGCCTTTATAATTTTGAGATAAATTGTTATAGAGCCTGAAATGAATGTGTGATGTATAAGAGTAGATGTTGGAATGAATTTGGTCGCAACAGAGTGGAAAGATAGAGAGGATTCATATAACCAGAGCCCGACTGGTTTGGGGTAGTAGTTGTTTTACGGAAATAACATATGTATATATTGAGGAAGAGATTCTCGATATGTGAGTAATTTGATGAGGAGATAGGCGAGTTAACTTTTGAGGTTAAGATCGTCGGGGATGTGTCTTCAGTAGCATTAAATCTCCTTTTAAGTTCTAATGGCTGATAGGTTAGATTCAGAGAAAGAGTTGTGACATTTGGGGATTATAAAAACGCGTTTGTTTGTCCTTTTTTCCCAGGGTGTAGTTGGTCATTCTTCCCTTATTTACGGAGTGGACTGGAAATTAGAGACTATTTTTATGGCATTCATCTTTATGCTTGGCACGGAACTCTTGTTTCGAGTGAAAGGGTTTGGACTTTAACCTCTGCGGAAAGCATGAGATATTGGCTTGCTATGACTTCAAACTGCAGTTTGGTGTTTGGCTAGGGAAATGTTTGATCAAATACTTTTGTGACATTTAGCAAACTGCTTATTTAATCCAGATTCTGGAAAATGATTAATGCCTGTTTGGCACAAAGCATCGATCCCAAATTGGAGGTATTTTGCGTTTCGTTTGTCATGCTGTGCTATTCATGATTTACTCTGCCCTTGATGCCATTTTCGTGCTGTCACTAATCCCGGACTTGCCATTCCTGTTGGGAGTAGTTGGGAACAAAGAAAAGTGACCATTTATATTGCTTGGACCCTTCAAAAACGTTGTTGCACCTGCGTCGGATCCTCCAAAAATGCATAACTTTTGAAGGATCCAACACATGACAATTTTTTTGAAGAGTCCGCTCAACATAAACCATTTTCATGAGCCTGATTCTTCCTCCCCTCTAGTCTACTCCAATCTTTAACTCCCCAGCCCATCCTCAACCTCCACCTGTTGCCCCTTACCATAACACAGCTTCTAGCATTCCCCTATCTCCAACCCTTCCCCTTGCCCTTCTAGCAACTCTTGTGATCCCTCCCTTGTCTCACCCTTCCTTCTAGCCTTGTACCATCTCCATTTTTATCACAATGATTGGGTAAATTTTTTACATTCATTCTGGTGCATACTGGTCTTGGGAGTGAGTCCAAAATTCTACTTCCTCTCCCGCTGTGATCTCATTTCACTCCAACACCTTTTAAGTTATAACAATTAGGAGGTGTCAAGATCATTATCATGCATCTGAATGGGAGGATTATTGTCAGCAAACTCATTACATTTGTGTTTTTGGTTCTGGGAAAGGGAATGTCAAGACTTGAGAGGAGTTAGGAAACGGGTTAAGATTGGTATTTCCACTGGCTGTTTTTCTTTTCCTTTTGGAAGAGCAGTGCATCTTGCTTTTGGTTGCTAATATTTCCTAGTTAATCTCAGTCCTAAGAGGTAATGTGCTGGTTAAGGCGATAAGCTATTGAACTTGATTATATATATTCTACTAGATCTGAGTTAATTGCAGCCTTTCTCACAGTACAACATACTATTGATTTGCCATGTCTTAATTTAGGACGCGATTGTTGTTAATGTGTAATAATTGGATGTATTCTAAAAATGATCCTAAATCAGACAAAATTCATGATTAAGAGCAAATGATAGTCTTAGCAATCTACGAAGTAATTTTATTGTAATAGAGTACTTTGTGGAAAAATACAAGGAAAGAAAGTACCAAGTTCCACATGTTTAGTACTTTAGTTATAAAGCTGGGAAATCAGAGGACAAACTCTTACCCACAAGAACGTATGTAAAAAACAACACAAAAAAGTGGCGAGTGAAAAGTTAATGTTCCCCACACAATGATGGGCTTCGAAATTCTCCAAAACAATAAACTTCTAGAAATGCTTCATCCTTTGAAATTTGAAGGAGAGTCGATCAGTATAATGCCCTTAACTACCACTTTTTCTATTTCATTTTTACCATTTTTCTAGTTTCCAAGAAGCCTCATCCGGAACTTAGCAGCCATCCTCAGAAAAACAGTGTTCACCAAAATGATGCATGCAAGTCAGAGCTCTATGGCAAAAGAATAGGCACTCTTATCATTGCCAAATTATCTACTCAGGAATTCGATGTATGTAAAGGCTAGGTACTCCACAGCTAAGAAAATAGAAACGAAAACTTCCCCATAGACACTCAGTCATCCTTTTTGTGTTTGCAACGAGAAAACAGGATCACCCAGATGATCCTCATCAGCAGATTTTCCAGTAAGAGAGCTGTCATCGCTGCTTACTGCAGATGAATCACTCTGCCTGGTGTTTCTGGTCAACTTAGATTGAGAGGTCCCAGGAAGCTCAGTGACAGGATTCTTGCCCACTACGTTTTTATATATGCCAAGAGCTTGAGCCATCATGCTAGCAGGATCAGCAGCACTTGTAGGAAGCAACAATGTTGTGCCCTTCAAAGTTGAGACAGGCAAACGGAAAAATTAACAACGTTAGCAAATAACTTACACATGACAGTTGACATAAATATAATGTAACTATTGTGCTTCACCTCCTTTGCAATATTACTGAAGGCTTGGATATACTGCTCTGCAATCCTCAAACTTGCTGCCTACAAACCGATATATTGAAATCTGTAAGCATGACTACAGATTGGCAAAGGTACAGTCGAATGTAATGTTGACAATCCAATGGAAAAAACTTTGATGTAAGCTGGTGTATCACAAGTATGAAAAGCAGCCCGGTATTCCACTTCAGAAGTGCCAGAAGAAGAAAGGGCAGGAGGAAGAAGGAAGAAAAACAAAACATAGCCAGATCAGGACCAGCACTACTGGTGTTCCAAGAACCTCACCTCTGCACCACCATGCACTTTAAGGATTTGTGATACCACTGCAATCCCTTTTGCTGTAGCTTGTGCCCTTGCGAGGATTGCTTCTGCTTCACCTGATTCATTCAATAGGGAGAGAAACTGAATGAAGAGAACTAGTGAAGTTGAGATTGACAGTCCCAAAAAATAAAAGGTCATTATAAATGGACTAGTAAAACGTTTTCTGTAACTTGAAACACCTTGGGACCACATTGTTTTGATCAGGCACCTCGGCACCACATTATTTTGATCAGGCACCTCGGCACCACATTAAGGCACCAAATACGGTAATGAACCATGATGAACACCATTTGTAGCCTTTAATACCAAAGAGAATACACATGCATCTACACTAATCAATCCACTAAACCTTTATGCAACAGTTGTAATGGCAGGTGAGAAACCTGTTGCCACTTGCCAATAAAACTTCTAGCACTTTTGAGAATTTCACTGGCTAAACAACTCTATTGTACTTTTTTCTCGACCATGATCAAAGGAAGTTGGATCTCATCAAAGTGCATGGAAAAAGTGAAGTTCTAAGTAAACAAACCTTGCGCTCTGTTGACTTGATCCATTTTTGCAGCTTCTGAGGCAAGGATCACTGAACTCTTCCTTCCATCTGCAATATTAATATTTGCCTGCCTTTCTCCTGTTATAGATGTCAACAAAAATCAACATCATAAAAAAGGAAAAAGAAAAATCCTGCATGTCAGGATGAAATACTAGAAATTCTAAAAAGTAAGTAAGCTGTGATTTTATGTTGGCATGGTAATCATTTTGCTCATACAGGGCCTTACACTAAGTTATCAGCCCAAGTTAAGTTATAGATGGAAAAGCCTTTCGATAGATCTACTTGCAAATGTACATTAAGCTGGTCTGTCCCTGATATCATTATAAGGGCTTCCCCTTCCTCCGCAGCAGCAAACTTACCACTTAGAATTCTACATAACTACTGCATTGCAAACTAACCATCAGGAAGAGGATCAATTACCTTCTGACTCCAGAACTTGAGCCCTTTTCTTGCGTTCTGCTTCAGCTTGCATCTCCATAGCAGCTCTAACCCCACGAGGAGGAGATATGTCCCCTGAAAAGTGAAGGATAACAGACGTATTCAGCAATGTAAAACTACAACCATTTTTTGTAGTGATAAAAGAATCGGCAAACTAGCCCACATACTTATTTCATATCGAAGACATTTCAGGCCCCAATCTTTTGCAGCCTCATTAATAGACATCTGCAATAAAAGTGCACATCAGAGGGATCAAACTCAAGCATCGAAGGTGCAAGAACTAAACGGAAACCATTTGTGGGATTCTTCCTAGATCAACACTCAAACATATTATACATTATGTAGGTAAATTTGACAGTGCAGGGATCAGATGAGCATATCACTACCTCACATCTAACGCCATATGGCCATATTAGAACGCAGAATATTTTTTTTGATAAAGAAGAATGAAGAATATTTTTGATGGTTACTCTACAAAATAAAACTCGATGTTGATAATGACCATTCAACAACCGATTCCGGGTTCATGAGCAGATTGATAGAGAAGTGAAGATGAAGAAAGCAGTGTTTTGATGGTAAGGACAGAAAAAAATGAAGCAAAACAAAGAGATACCTAAGTTATGTTATCAAGTACACAATTAATTTCACTAGAATCAGCATAAAACCTTGGGCCAGTAGTAGTTTCTCCTTTAACTTTGAGTTACATTGTAGAGGTTCTATCTGATTTCATGATGAACACCTAAATGATACAGCAAATATCTTCTCAAATTTCAATGGCCTTTATGGTTAAAAACAATTGAAACTAATAGTTCAAACCGATTTTCTGTTTTGATCCTCCTCTCCATTCCACGAAATATCATTTCTTATTCTGTGAGATTTATTAAGCATATAAATTCTTCATTCTTTTGGATGAAATTTCCATCTACTAGTGTCACTAGAATCTTGCTTTTTAAAGTTGCAGTTATTCGTCCTTCACAAATGTTCCAGGCAAAAATGCACTCAATATATCAATTCAACGAGAAAAGTAGACAAAAGACTTGTATAGCATGCAATCGACAGAAAATAATAAGCATAGGTGGCTATTGGCACTCTCATCGTGGAAGGAGTCTTAACTACTACCTAGTTTATCTTCTATTAGTATTTAGTTATCTTGGAGTTTCTTCTTAACATCGTTCTTAGACACCTCATGTGGTATGATACCCTTAAGTTTGACTCTAAGGTCCAAGTTGACCAATTTCTTTAAGTGGTAATTCACTTAATAACCAAGCTCACATAAAGAGGGAAAAAGAACAGAAAAACAATACAGAATACACACAAAAGAAAGAAAAAGACAAACACTACAAGGGAAACCATAAATGATTGAAAAAACGAGCAGATAAACATTACAATCTTTCATAAAATCTCTTCACCTCCCCAAAAATGACTCTTTCTCTATATTCTATAAATTTGGGAACATTCTTATCGTCAAAAAATGTGACAGGGAGATGCAACATTTCAAATTCTTCAAACAGTCAATTTTATATCCTTTTAGACCTGATTACTCGAGTAAACCAATTCTTCAGTCCTACCTCAATAGTAAAGCATAATCAAAATATGATACCTAAACTATGACAAAGGACTTTAAAAAAAAAAGGGCAGCCCGGTGCACTAAGCTCCCGCTATGAGCGGGGTCCGGGGAAGGGCCAGACCACAAGGGTCTATTATACGCAGCCTTACCTCACATTTCTGCAAGAGGCTGTTTCCACGGCTTGAACCCATGACCTCTTGCTCACATGGCAGCAACTTTACCAAGACAAAGGACTTTGATACTTAAAAATAGTCAGTTAACAGTAAAATACAAGGAGAAAAGGTAATTCGGGATAACATGAAATACCAACAGGGACATAATTAATATACGACCTCTATGTCAACAGTCAACAAGACTGAGACAGGCTTAAATGGAGCTACATGAACAGTGAAGATTCATATGAGACAGGCTTAAATGGAGCTACATGAACAGTGAAGATTCATATATACTTGTTGTATATGTTAAGAAGGCACATTTATTTGACATCAATTACTAGTAGTGATTAGTGTTATGACATTTTTTTAAGTAATGATGGTTTATTAAAGTAAAACAGCAGCAAGCAGGTGCTGAATTACATATAACTACAACCTTCTCCTTTAACACTGTGAAGAGTAATGAAGTCTAAGAGAGAGGCAAGATCATATTTGCAGTTTACACCAAAAGGATATAGTAGTAGTCTAGTAGACACATCATGAAGAGCATCAGGACTACCAATTACTTGCAGTTTGGAATCCTAAAATAGAAAAAGTTGAGAAGAGGTTGACAGAGTGGTAGAAAAGTTATCCGTCAAAAGGAGGTAAAGACGTCCTGATTATTAAGGCATCTTCAAGTGCCCCGGGCGCACGACAATGCATGCATTGGCAAGAGTGATAGAAAAGTTGAAGACCTACAATGAAATTTCTAGTGAAACACACATAACGGGATAAAAAAGTTTCATCTAATGAATTGAAAAGTTGGTCACATCTCCTTTAAGGTATGGAGTGCTCGGATTGAAGACTTAAGTATCCAGCAACGCACTCTTAAGAAAGTGGGTTCGGAGGTTCATTAATGAGAAACACTAGCTATGGAAGACAGTGAATGCAGAAAAGTATGATAAAGAAGGAATACAGAACCAGAAACGCCACTTTACTTTATAAATGCAAAATATAGTGGAATATCATCAAAGGATGGAAAGAGTTCAGCCGTAAAATCACATTTAATGGGATCAAGAACAGCCTCTGAAAGAACCGATGGTGTGTGGATGGCATCTTAAGTGTCAAATACTCTAGTAATTTTCCACATATCAAGCCAGAAAAGATAGCATTTGATCAGATATGGTGGATCATTATAGAGCTTATGATTCAAAATAAACATACAAAATCAAAAGATAGAAGAATTACAAATTTGATAGATTACTTTACAGACCAAATATCACCCGATCAAAGCTGGACACATGGAAGTTTATAGGCAGCGGAAGTGGATTTTCCTAGGGAAGTTCTTCTGACACCAGGTACTGAAAACAGAAGATAGGGCTGCCAATATTTCTCTGTTTGAATACCTAGAGCATCGAGAAAGGTTTGCTTGTTCAAATTGGTAGCGGTAAAGGCGGTGATACTAACTGCTAAAAGTATAAGGAAAGAAATATAACATATGTCAACTGGTGTTTCATGTGCAAATGGCTGAGAGATGATGTGAAACATTTATTTTTATTTTTTTAAAACCATGGTCCAAGCCAGCTTGTGCCAACCTCGACTAATTCCACGGGATATCTGCCACCTCCCACCCACAACAAGTACCAGGTAACTTTGCTTTGGACAGATGGATGTGAACCATTTATTAGTGCATTGTAAAGTTGCAAAACCACCTATAGTGGACCGTTAATATTACATGCGCTAGTTGAAATAAAACTCAAGCTTTTACAATGTGTTCTTTTTAAAAAAAAATTAAGGGAAAAATTGTATGGTTGCCTATAGTCTATTTCTCCCACCAAGTTTAGCATTTCTTGAGTAGTAGAGTTATTTAACATATGAAAAAAAGATCTAGCGGGTAAATCTTAACGATTTTGATAAGATCAAAATTATGTCAAACTTGCAATATTCAACATAAGTAAATCATCAATTCTATAAATAACTAGCCCAAGTCTTAAAAGTGAATAATTACATATAACTTGCATCTCAAGCGTGAGTAATTACATCCAATAGATTGCAATAGGCAATTCACTCTATTTTCAGTTTCAGATAACCATAATCCATAAGTGGAACGAACTGATCAAACAATCCTCAGGTTATCCTATTTGACAAAAAACAGATAGATACTCGACACATGCTATTAATGAGGAGAAACAGAGGGGAGCAGAGGGGGATGGGACTAGAATTTTTCGGAACATGTGCTAGTAAAAGGCTCACCACTATCTTTTCATTCAAAGTGTCCCTTTCCTCAAAGGTCTTGTCCAGTGTGATCTTACCAAGCTCACTGCGCATAGTTGTTTGTGCAAGTTGAATTACCGCATACAGTGGATTCTCAACACCATATGAGGCCAATTTAGGATCGACAATCTACAGTTAAACAGCAAACAAAAACATTTATCAGCACATTTCCAAGAGTGCACAATCAATAATGACTCATCCAAAATAAGTTGGAGTTGTCTAACCTTCACATAGAGAACACCATCAATCAAAATGCTGACATTGTCCTTGGTAATGGCTGATTGGTCAGGTATCGGAATAGCCTCTTCTTTGAGCGAATGCACATAAGCAATTTTATCAACGAAAGGGATCAACACGTGAATTCCAGGAGTCAATGTCTTGGCATATTTCCCAAACCGCTCAACAACATAAGCCTTTTTCTCAGGCACAATTCGTACTCCCCAATTTACCGGGGGCGGAATTTCATATCTTCATCAATCAACAACTTATTCACATAAAAACAAACCATAATTACAGTAAAATTATAGCAATACATAAACAGGATAGAAGATTTTACCTCGCACTATCGTTGCGAAAATGGCGGACCGAGGTGACGAAAGGGGAGAGGTGACGTGGCGGGAGTTGACCGGAGAGAAGAGAAGATTGCTTTAAAATCGGAGAAGACAGGGTGGAGAGGGCTCTATTGGTGACAACAGGCGGCGAGTGCAGCCGGAGCTTGCTGATAGAGTTGGATCTCGCCGCGTTCATTGACGTTAGATGTATTGGACGGTGGAGAGAGGAAAAACACTGACGATTCACGCTCCTTCCCGTTTACAAAGCCCTAGTATAACCCATCGCCCAAGTCACACAATTTGTCTTCTTTAACCAAGATAAATAGAACTTAGCACAATTTTATGGAAAATGAAATAACATTTTTAATAAAGAGAATAATTTTCACATTAGCATAATATTATGGAAAATGGATTTTACATTTATGATTAAAACGGTTTCATGAATCAAAATCACATGATAGTCAGACTTGTATTTGTTTTGAGCAATAAAATTCGATGAGTATGTTATTTCACTTGATGGCATTAGGAGTATAGATGTTCACATTAACGGTAGTGATAAAATCAGATAGAGACAACAAGGGATATGTTACATACTTCGGCTCTAATTGTAAGCAAACTATCAATGACCAATTATTTGCTGTTTTTTTGAGCATTTTAGATATTCCAATGGAGATTGCATCTAGTACTAATTAAGTTTAGACGCGGGGGTTAAGTGTAAAAAGGTCATTTTTAGGCTCAAGCGTTGTCACATCTATGCCATCTCGTCCTTGTTTTGCCTTGTTCTAGTTTGCTACTTCATGTTGCTCATTGCCCATTCAATGTATACTTTTGTGAAGTGGTCCAATTCACAAGTTAAAGATGGGGTCCTTTGAGATCCACCTCTTCCTTGACATCATTTTACCCATTTTTTTCCTCCTTAGCATGTATAGTTTATTGAATTTAAGTTATATATGCAGATTATATAATGAATTTTAACTTGTTATAGCAGATTATCATCTATTTTTGGTTTTCTATTATTAATGTTATTAAATATATCGGGTCACTTTCGGAGAGTTATGACGAAGTGCATGGATATTTTGGCCTCGAGGATAGGAACGGGGAGGCGTCTCACTCTTGGAGTTTGCTAAAGCTTTTGAGATGGTGATAGCCAATTCAAGGTTCATGAAGAAGGAGGAGCACTTGGTGACTTTTCGTAGCTCGGTGGCTAAGACTCAGATAAACTTTTTGCTCCTTAGGAAGGTTGACAATGGTCTTTGTAAAGACTGAAATGTTATTCCGAGTGAGTATCTTACAATCTGGCGTAAGTTTTTTGTGATGGATTTGGAGAACAAGATGGAGAACAAGATGGAGAAGAAGATGAGGGTTGTGGATGACAAGCTAAGAATCAAATGGGGGAGTTTGACCATGGCTAGTGCAAAGGATATGGGGGAGAAATTGATGGTCAAGGGGGCTTGGGGGAGTAGTGGGGATGCGACCGGTAGGTGGAACAGGACGGTTAGTTGGATTCGGGAGGTAGCTAGAGAAGTGCTAGGGATATCGCAGGGTAGCTATGGTGGGCATCGAGGGGACTGGTGGTGGAATGGTAAAGTTCAAGAGAAGGTGAAAGCAAAGAAAGCGGCGTATGCGAAATTGGTAGAAAGCAAGGATGAGGTGGAGAAGTGAACGAATAGGAAATTGTATAAGATGGCGAGAGAGGAGGAAAAGCTAGCGGTTACGGCGGCGAAAACAACGGTTTTTGAACATCTGTATGTGGAATTAGAGGAAAAAGATGTGGATAAGAAGTTGTATAGACTAGCCAAAACGAGAGAGAGAGGAGGGCACGTGACCTCGATCACGTGAGGTGCATCAAGGACGAAGACGGTAAAGTACTGGTGGAGGACGCACATATTAAATGGAGGTGGCAGTCGTACTTCCATGAACTCTTGAACGAAAAAGGAGATAAAGGCATTGTGTTGGGAGATCTGGAGCAATCCGGAGGGTACCGGGATTTTGAATATTGTAGAAGCATTGAGGTGGAGGGGGTTGAAGGTGTTGTTCATAGGATGCGTAGGGGACGAACGACTGAGCCTGATGAGATCCCAGTTGAATTTGGGAAGAGCGCAGGCAGGACAGGTTTGGAGTGGTTGACTGAGTTGTTTAATGTCATTTTTAAGACGACGAGAATGCCCGAAGAATAGAGGTGGAGTACAGTGATTCCTTTGTACAAGAACAAAGGTAATATCCAGAGTTGCGACAACTATAGGGGTATCAAACTTCTAAGCCACACTATAAAAGTTTGGGAAAGGGTCGTGGAGATGAGGGTGAGAAGAGGCATGTCTATTTCCAAGAACCAGTGAAGAGAGACGTACATATGGTTTTCATCGACCTCGAGAAGACATATGACAAAATCCCTAGGGATGTCCTATATAGATGTTTGGAGGTTAGAGATGTATCTATGGCGTACACTAGGGCGATCAAGGATATGTATGATGGAGCCAATACCAGGGTACGAATAGTAGGAGGAGACTCGGAGCACTTTCCAGTGATGATGGGGCTGCACGAGGGATCAACTCTTAGCCCATTTTTATTCGCCTTGGTGATGGATGGACTGACACGACAAATCCAATAGGAGGTGCCATGATGTATGTTATTCGCAGATGACATAGTCCTGATTGATGAGACTCGCAGTGGAGTGAACGGTAAGCTGGAGGTTTAGAGACAGACTCTGGAGTCTAAAGGGTTCAGGCTGAGTAGGACCAAGACAGAATACTTGGAGTGCAAGTTCAATAACGGGAGAGACCTTGAGACAAGTTTGGAGGTGAGGCTTGGTACTTAGGTCATTTCAAAGAAAGGAAGCTTCAAGTACCTCGGGTCTATTATCCAAGGGAATAGAGAGATTGATGACGATGTCACACATCGTATTGGGGCATGGTGGATGAAATGGAAGCTCGCATCTGGAGTCTTGTGCGATAAAAATGTGCCACCAAAACTTAAAGGCAAGTTCTATAGGGTGGTGGTTAGATCGACTATGTTGTATGGAGCGGAGTGTTGGCCAGTCAAGACTTCGCACATTCAAAAGATGAAAGTTGTGGAGATGATGATGTTGAGATAGATGTTTGGGCATATATGGAGGGATATGATTAAAATGATGATATCCGGGACAGAGTGGGAGTGGCCTCGGTGGAGGATAAGATGCGGGAAATAAGGTTGAGATGGTTCGGGCATGTGTAGAGGAGAGACACAAATGCCCTAGTGCGAAGGTGTGAGATGTTAGCTATGGACGGGTTCAAGAGGGGTAGAGGTAGGCCGAAGAAGTATTGTGGAGAGGTGATTAGACGGGATATGACGTATGTACAACTTAATGAGGACATGACCTTAGATATGAGGTTGTGGAGGACACGGATTAGGGTAGAATGGTAGTAGATAGTTGAGCGTAGTCCTACTTACGCATACATACTGGTAGTTGTAGTGTTATTATTGTAGGCCTGCTTAGCCTACCATACTAATAGACGCAATATTTCTTTATAGTCCCATGTCGTTTGATTTCTGCTGCCATGTATTATTTAGTGTACGTTGTTTATCTTATTTACATGCGTTAGTTATTGCTTCCTTTTTCAGAATGTTCTATCATGGCTTATTCACTTTTGTTACCATTATTTTCATACTGCTTTAAATTTCTTGTCCGGGTCTGATCGTTTCTCTTGCTTTGCTTGTGCTTATGTTTTGTCTTGAGCCGAGGGTCTTCCGGAAACAGCCGCTCTACCTACCAAGGTAGAGGTAAGGTATGCGTACATTCTACCCTCCCCAGACCTCACGTTGTGAGATTTCACTGGGTATGTTATTGTATTATTAATGTTATTAAATAGACTTACCTATAATTACCTTTTAACTGACATAATTGTATAAATATATTTTAAATTGTCAATGCATATAACTTAAACTATAGTTTATATCATATTCCGTACATTACATACTGTTAGTGATTTTGTATAAATTATGCAAAGAATATCTGAGATGCATTCAAAGCAGATTACATTTCGAAGAATTAGCTCTTACACAAAAGAAGTTAGCAAAGAGCTGTTCTAGCAGGCATGATGACTAACATAGGCAACTTTTGAAACCATCATCTAAAAATCCTTTTGCATGTTCATCTATCACATGGTAAAAACACAAGTAATTAAGTCTCTAATTCACAATATTTCTCATTAATATTAATCAACTTACAATGGACAGGAGGAAGAAGTATCTTCATATTCATTATGTCCAAGAAAGAGTAAATGTCACTGTCTGTCTATGGATAGAACAACACATTCATGAGCAAATGAGAGCAAACACTTAGGGTGTGTTCGGTATGAAGTTTTCAATTTTTTTATGTTTGGTTAATAGGAAAACAAGTTTCTTAAAAATGAGAAAAATGACTTCCTTAATAAAAGTAGAAAAAACAAGTCTTTCAAATGACATTCAACTAACTATCCCACTACAGTCCAACCCATCCCCCACTCATCCACCCACCAAACCCTAACCACTCCCACCACCCCCTGCACCCCACCCACCCCCACCCCCACCCCTAAAAAAATTAATCTTTTTTTCTACACCACTCCCCCCCGCTGCGAACCCCTCACCCCCCCCCCCTCCCCCTCACAATTGTTTTTAAAGATTTTTTTATTATTATTATTTTCTACACCACCTCCACCCCTCCCCCACCCCCAAAGATTATTTTTTTTGGGATGGTGGTAGATGGTGGGTGGTGGGTGGTGGGTGTGGCGTGGGGTGGTGGAGTTGGTGGGACTTGGATGAGTATTTTCGGAAAAATATTTTCTACTGTCAACCAAACATGAGAAAATAAGTAAGAAATTCACTCATTTTCCACTAACCAAACGAACATGAGAAAATAAGTAAGAAATCTATTTATTTTTCAAAAACTCATTTTCCCGGAAAACATTTTCCTCCGTACCGAACACACCCTTAATGGAGATATATCATATATATAAGAAGCCGGAAAACGACCAATAATCTTACCCTTCCGCTGGGGACTCACAAAGATACCGATCTTCAAGAAGTTTGAATGTAATGGCACAATCATGGTATTACCAAAGTTATAACTTGTAATTAGTAATTTGTTTGTACAGGTGCTAATTTTTCTAATAACCAAAACCATCAAGTTTGCTGAAGCCAATTATACAGAAGTATCTGAGATACATTTAGATTTTGGAGCAGAACATTAATTCTAAACAGTTGGTAGCTCAATTCAATGAAGTAATCTGTCCCTACAAATATAATTGGAGCATAAACTGCTTATAGGAGGAACATTAAACATTGAACACTAATTGCTTGCTACAATATTAGTAAGTGTATGATGTTATACTTTAAAAGCTTTCTTCATATACTTCTAATTATATAAAAGCCGTTAACTTTAAAGCCATCCTAACAGAGTGTTAAAAAATGAACGATATCTCAAAAGAAAGTGTCATTTGGAGAAGATCTCTCCTTTTCACTTTAAAGGGACTTGTTCTTTAGTGAGTTTGTGAGGAGCTAAAAAAAAAAAGAAATTGAGATTCTACACCGGTAAAATATATTTAAGAACAATGTCATTAATGACGTATCTCACGCTTGAAGATCTTTTCTTTGATTAAATTTAGTAAAAAAATTTACAACACAAATCTCAAAATGAATCGCCGTCTACTGCACTTTTACTTGAATAGACTCTAATTGGCTTTTAAGTTTTAATCATCAATAAAGATGTATAGCTCCCAAACTATTGGTACGTAAAAGACAACTCTCATGTGCACCTGCACCTAAGCCATGCCTGTCGCACGCATGTTTCAGCAAAGCCAAGTCCTGAGAGGAGCTAAAAATGCAGTTAGGACGACATTCTCATATATAATTAATTAAAATCGGTTAAGCGTCCCACATCAGATATAGAATGGGAACATGGACTCCTTATATGGACTTGGACAATCCTCACCCTACAAGCTAGCTTTTGGAGTTGAGTAAGGCCCAAGATCCATTTTTTACATGGTATCAAGAGCCAAAATTTCCTCCCTACTCTATACCTTGAATCCCCCCCCCCCCGCAATATTTTTTTCGGGCGCCGAATTCAGCCATATACAATCAGTATACGCTAATATGCCTCTGATATACAGCCTCTTATACCTCCCTATTTCTCCAACAGGTTGTATACCACTAGTATACGTGGTTACACCTCTCATATACAGTTCCCTCAACCTCCCCGAACCCTAAAAATAAAAACTATTTCCGCAACCCTCATGGCGGAACACAGCCAAGCCGGTTTTTATGGCCACAGCAGGAGCACAACGACGGACTGGGCCTTCAACAAATCCCTAGTCCAGCCGCAGCCCAGAACCATGGGAGCCCTTCCGCCGGGCCTTTGTCACCAAGCCCAAGCCCCTACAACCATACAGTGGCCCAACAGTATGGGCTCGGCTCCACAAGGCCACATCTGACAGGCCCAACATCCTGGGCCCATCAGTCCGTCACAGGACTAGCCCAAGCCGAATTGGGCCAGGTTTTTGGCATTTTGACCCATTAACAGCCCGATAATGCGTGGTATATGGATACGGGCATCACGTCTCATCTCACCAACAATTCTGGTAATATTACTCAACTGCGCAAGTTACAAACTCCACAATCTATTATGGTCATTAATGGTCATTGCATTCGAATTCAAGGATTTGGCCACACCCTTACCCCACCACCGCATCCCCACTTCTCTCTTAAAAACGTCCTTTATACCCCCAAACATCATCAAAAACCTAATCTCTGTTAGAAAATTTACCACCGATAATTCCGTCTCAATTAACTGTGACCCGTTTGGATTTTCTATAACGGACCTCCGTACTGGGAAACTACTTATGAGATGCAATAGTGAGGGGGACCTATATCCTTTCCTATCCACATCCGCTGCTAGTGTCCACCCTCCCACATCTCTAAATGCCCTTGTCACTCCTCCCACCGTTTTAATAACCATATCTCCCTCAATGTGGCATAGTAGACTTGGTCATCCGGGTTCTCACGTTTTTTATTCTCTTAAAAACTGAAATTTAATCCAATGTAATAAAGGGAATCTTTCTCATAGTTGCTCCTCTTGTCAGTTATGGAAACACGTTAGACTACCATTTACGGCTTCTATGATTACTACTTTCTCTCCCTTTGATATTATTCACGTTGATTTATGGACATCTCCCATAACTAACAACTTAGACCATAAATATTATTTGGTATTTTTGGATGATTTTCTCATTTTCTTTGGGTCTATCCACTCAAACTCAAATCTCAAGTGTTCTCCAAATTTATTGAGTTCCGTACACTGGTTAAAACACAATTTGAAAAAGACATAAAATCATTTCAATGTGATAATGGTTGTGAGTTCAATAATTATCTATTTCATAAATTGTATGCGGCTAATGGTATGATATTTCATTTCCCGTGCCCCCATACCTCCCTTCAAAATGGAAAAGCCGAAAGAATTCTCCGAACCATTAATAATATGATTCGTACCCTTCTTTTTCATGCATCTCTCCCTCATACTTTTTGGGTATATGCACTAAAAACGGTAGAATACATTCTCAACATTTTACCTACCTGTGAGATTTAAAATAGGACGCCCACCGAAATTCTCTACCGTCGAGTCCCTACCTATGACCATCTTAGAATTTTAGGTTGTCTGTGTTACCCTAATATGACATTCATGACCACCCACAAATTGACATTCAGATCTACTTTGTGCGCCTTCTTAGACTTCCTATCGAACCATAGGGGTACATGTGCTATGAACTATCCACTGATAAAATCATAATCTCACACCACGTCACTTTTGTCGAATATGTTTTCCCGTTTAACAACATTCAAAAATTCTGAGTCACTGATTATAAAATACTTGATGATTCAGACACATCACCGCTTGTTCACCAAGCTCTCCGATATGCTACCATTGTTCCAGCAGCAGTCGGTACTCTGCCCCCACCACCTTCCATCACTTCCACTATCGGCGGTCAATCCTCCGCCGGTACTACCACTACTACCCAGCCATCATCACTGCCTCACACCGCTGCCACCACCGGCAGTCCCTCCGAACAGTCACAGTCACTGCCGGTTGTTTCTCCTCCCATCTGCAATTCGTCAGCCACCAACTCTCTTCCCCATCCTGATGTCTCATCTCCTCCCCACATGCATTCTCCTCTGGTAAACCCAGTAGCGTTACCACCGGCCATTAGCAGTCCAATCGGACACCCTCACCCAACCAATGTACAGGCCAACCCGACCCAACTCAGTTCCCGGACCCAAAACATCTTCGCCCCATCACAGAACCCACAACCTCCACTCAGCATCTTTCCATCACCGGTAATGTCTCCAGGACACCCAACCGACGTCGATCTACTCAGATCATCGCCCTTCACAAACCCAGCATCAAAACCTGACACCATTGTCCCAATATCATTGTCCCCAAAACCAGCATCGAACACCGTCACCACAAAACCATTACCCTACCCCCACTGCCAGACCCAGTTGTACACCCGACACAGACCCGATAATACATCAGAATATCCTCCCAACCCCTGCTCCCACTCACCACATGGAAACTTGTGCCCAACATGGGATTTTAAACCAAAGGTTCACTTCAACCTATCTACCCAAACTATATCCCCAATTCCTAAAAACCTAAAATTAGCCAAACAAGACCCTAATTGGAATGTGTCTATGTGTGATGAATTTAATGCTTTAACGAGACAACATACTTGGGATTTGGTTCCTAGATCGGAGGGGGTGAATGTGATCCGATGCATGTGGCTTTTTTGTCAAAAATTCAGAGACAATGGTGACCTAGAGAGATATAACGCGAGACTTGTGGCTAATGGCACTAATCAGCAGGAGGGTGTAAGGCCGTTTTTAACCCGACCTCTCGCGAGAGGTCGGAGCGGAGCACAGACTTATTCCGGTGATTCCTGGGTAAAGAGGGTTAAGGAGTCGCCACCTAATTATTTTTTACGGTGAATTAGGACACCTGAATATTAAATTAAATGCTGCAATGTAAACTCCGATTTTAAGGTCTGCGAAACTAATGAGATTCTAGGTAAGGGTTCTTTATTATCCTAAAGGGAAGGGGTTAGGCATCCTTTAAGATCCGCTAACTTGCGGTTATCCGGTCAAACTCAGGTTAATTATTGCTTAAGAGAAAATGCATGTTTAAAAGTATGCTAGATTAAAAAGATGTTTGCAAATATAGTAAATGATGCATTTTTATACAAGTATACACTCGGATGACATAAAAGAAAGATACATGTGAAGTTTGAAAATATGCATTTGTAACAATTGATATTTATAATGCCAAAGAAGTAATAATTTTGAAAATCATTGAATTGCAAATTGACAAAAAAGATAAACTTGTTTGTAAGATTTAATAAAGCGAATAAAAGATGACCAACGTTATTTTGAAAATCTTGAATATGCGTGACGAGCCTAAAATAAATAACTAGCGGAGGGTTTCTAAGTTTGAAGTTACCCTATGAATTAATCCTAAGTTTGCATATTCTAATCATTTCCATAATTTACATAAGAGCGATAAATAATTATTACAAGACTGAGCGAGATAAAACTGAATTAACAAAGGGCAAATAAATAGACTCCGATGAGTATGCCTTTGTTTACTTTATTCCCTGCAAGCTATCAAGAACAAACGGTTAGAAACAGTTAAATACGAATAACTTCGAATCCGTGTCCAAAACAGTAAATGTTTTGATCACGGAGGGCTCAGACTTAAATTTTGAAAAGATCATCCCAATCACGTCGTGGCTGCAAACATATGACTCAGTGATTATTTTGATTGCCTCGCCTACTAAACGTATTGGTCTCTCGGATGAAATAAGAAAAGATCACTATAATCACGTCGTGGCTGCGAATATATAACTTGTCGATTATTTTAGTCACCTCGCCTACTAAACATGTTGATCTTGGATGAAATAAAAAGGTTTAAGTCTCATCATTGCCCAGAAGTTACATTTTCCGTCTTTACAACTGTGGAGGCCTCAAAATCGACGGATATTTTTCATCGGCCAATGTAGTATCGTGTTCAAATCAGCGAAATTAAATTAAAGCAGAAGCAGTGAACAGTAAGCAGAAAAAACAGTGAACATTGAGTAGTGAACAGTTAGCAAAACAGAGGCAATTTTCGAAAAGACGGGATGTTTAGTAAAACAGTAAAACAGTAAATATCCGTTGCACGGATGTTTAAATGCTAAAACAGCGGATTAAAACAGAAAAATAATGCCCGAATGGGTGACCCAAATTCTGGAGAAAAAAACAGGCCCGAATGAACAGTGACCCGAATGAAACAATGAATTAATTCTGAAAACAGACCCGAAATAGTGACTAGAATCGGAATCAAAAATTCAGATTTTTCAGATAACCAACAACAGATAAAAAAATGCAATAATCGGGAATTTACTCGAACCGGGTCAACCTGACCCGGGTCAGTGACCCGACCCGAATCAGATGCCAACCCGAATCAGATTTTCTCTTTTTATTTTTTATTTTTCAGATAACCAATATACAAGATATGAAATGCAAGAGATTTGAAAAATCCAAACCGGGTAGACCGACCCGGGTCAGTGACCCGACCCGAATTGGAGATTCAACCCGACATCAAATAATTCCGTCAATTTCAGATAACCAACATACAAGAATATGATATGCAAGAATTCTGGAAATATTACCCAAACCGGGTCGACCCGACCCAAGTCAGTGACCCGACCCGAAATTCGTGTCAAACCCGAATCAGATTTTTGCACCAATTTCAGATAACCAACATGCAAAAATGCGAAATGCAATAATTTTGAAAAAATACCCAATTCGGGTCGACCCGACCCGAAATCAGTGAAGAACAACAAAAAAATGCAAGCAGATTTTTTTCGGATTCGATTTACAAAACTGAATAGAAGTATTTAAAACCCAAGTTCAAGAACGAAACTCACCTCTTTTATTTCGAATCTTGACCTATTTTTCGGACTTGTATCTTGAACAACAAAGAAGGCAAATACTTTAAAATCAAGAACACAACAAATATTTTTTGTATTTATGGAATAGTCTCCCGAAAATCCCTCGAAAAATCCCCCTCCTTAATGTAGAACAAAAGGGGGTATTTATAGGTCGATTCGCACCCCTTTGGTGTTCAAAACGAGTTCAAATTTCAAAATAAAGGAACCTAAAAATCGCGGATTCGAGGGGCATGGGTTGCGAATTTTGGGGGATAAGGTATGGGGGTTGACGGGTTGGTGGCAGGGTAAAGTGGTGTGACCGGCGCAACAGAGGGGGGTTAGGTGGTGGTGTCGGGTCGGCGAGGTGATGGGGTGTGGGGTCGGGTGCAGCAACATGGGTGAGGGGTGTTAGGGTTTGTAGATTTTTTTTTGTTTGGTTTTTGGTGTTTGGTTTTTGTTTTGGTTTAGGGGGATAAAATGGAGATGGGTTATGGGCTTCGGGTGGACCGGTTTGGTTTGGGGTGTGGGCCGACCGGTTGGGCTTGGCCGAAAAATGGGATAAGGGAAATAAAGGGTGAGGGTTGTTGGGCCTGGGCGAAATGGGTTTTAGTTTGGGGTAAAATTGTTTTGGGTTGAGAAATAAGAAAATGAGTTATGGGTTTAAAACATAAAAGGGGTTTTAATATTAAAAAATGCATTGAAGAAAAAATGTAAATTATAAAAAATAAGAATATAACGATGTGATAATAATAAAAAATATAATATTTGCGATATGCTTAATGCAATAATGCTTGATAAAAAATGGAAATGCGATGCCATTTTTTGCGAAAATAAATAACAGGGAATATTATGGATAAAACTATGATTATGATAAAAATGCAAATGACAGTAAAAAATGTGAATAATAATAATAATAATAGCATAATAATATATATATATATACGTGTGTATGTATATAGATTAAAATTGTTTTGGAGGTGTAAAAATTATTTAAAATAGCAAATAAATTGGAAAAGACGGGACAAAATTGGGTGTCAACAGAGGGTATTGATTGTGGTGAGACATTCAGTCCGGGTGTTAAATCGACTACCATTCACACCGTTTTGAGTATTGTTATGTGTAAGCATTGGCCCATTCATCAGCTTGATGTGAAAAATACGTTCTTACATGAGGATTTAAAAGACATTGTTTACATGCACCAACCGCTTGGTTTTGTCCATCCAGCAGCCCCTCAATATGTATGTCGTCTCAGTAAGTCACTTTATGGTCTGAAACAGGCCCCTAGAGCATGGTAAGATCGTTTTGCACAGTATCTTATGCAAATTGGGTTTGTATGTAGCAAGTGTGATAATTCTCTCTTCATTTTTCATCAGGTAACAACATCACTTATTTATTGTTATAGGTGGATGACATTTTGCTTACTGCCTCATCTAATTTGTTGAAAAATGAGATAATTGCATTGCTCAAAATCAAATTTGCCATGACCGACTTGAGAAAGCTGTATTATTTTTTTGGGATATCAGTGACTAGATCTACAGACTATATTTCTATGTTAGCGTAAGTATGTAGAGGAGATAGTACGCATGGCTAAAATGGCAAACTGCAAGATTATGTCCACTCCAGTTGACACTAAATCAAAGCTTACTGTTGTTGATGGTAATTCGGTGTGCAATCTCACACTTTACAGGAGTCTTGCAGGTGCACTACAATATCTCACCTTCACCAGGCCTGATATTGCTTATGTTGTTAAGCAGGTGTGTCTGTTTATGCACGCGCCCAAGGAGCCTCATTGTACTGCCCTTAAGCATATCATCTGATATATTAAGGGCACACTTGATCATGGATTATAATTATACCCCTCTGCACCTACCAGGTTACTATCATATATGGATACAGATTGAGCAGGTTGTCCAGACACGCGATGCTCCACCTCCGTCTATTGTGTATTCTTAGGGGATAATCTAGTTTCATGTTCTGCGAAGAGACAGGCCACATTATCCCGTTCGAGTGCAGAAGCAGAGTACAGAGGCGTTGCCAATGTTGTTGCTGAAATCTGTTGGCTCCGAAATCTACTTTTGGAGCTTCAATGTCCTTTGCGTAAGGCGTCTATAGTCTATTGTGATAACGTATCTACTGTTTATTTATCTCACAATCTGGTTCAGCATCAGCGAACCAAACACATTGAGATAGATATACACTTTGTTCGTGAGAAAGTTGCTATCGGACATGTCAAGGTATTTCATGTGCCCTCTTCATATCAATATGCAGATATATTCACTAAAGGACTACCTAGACAGTTATTCCTCGACTTCAGATCCAGTCTAAGTGTCCGACCTCCTTCCGCTCTAACTTAGGGGGTGTATTAGTGAATATTAGTAGAATATTCACCATATATTTTGTAATTATTAGTGTTGTATAATTATGATAATTATAGGATCCCTTTTGTATTAAGATTCCACATTGTACACATTATATATTGTATTAATGAGAAAGGCTCTCCAAGGGAGATTAATACAATTTTATATGGTATCAGAGTCAGGCCCATTCCGATTCTTTGTTCACCGATGTTGGACCACTAAATTATATTATCAACGCTCTAGTTAATAAGGTCTGGGCGTGCGGGAGAATGTGAAGAGCCCCACATCGGATATGGAATGGGAATATGAACTCCTTATATGGACTTGGACAATCCTCACCCTACAAGCTAGCTTTTGGGGTTGTGTCAGGCCCAAGATCCATTCTTTACAAAATCAAATATGCGCCTAATTTACATTCTTATCTCAATTCAACAAGAAAAAGTGCATTGCCACGGTGCTACCTCACTTATCTTCTTAATCAATAATGAGAAGATATTAGTTCTTATTTATAAAAGTGTCAGCGGATATTTGTACAATTAAGGAAATGATCTTTTATGACCACTTACAATTTAAAATAGATAAAAATGATATTTTCAAATCTTTTGCGCTTTATATTAAAAAATACAAGATAATTTGGTTTTATTTTTGTTCATTCACTATGTGATAGTAGAACGGTGTACATATTTTTTTTTATCTCGACTATATATCCTACTAACTCCTTTATGTTATAAAATAAAGATTATGAAATAAATACAACAAGTATATAGAGAGACTGATACATAATTCAACTTCAAACTCATCTCTTACAAAGCAGAGTAAACCTCTTATTTATAAGAGGAAAACTGCTTGGTGGCCAAGCAATATCTTATTGGCCAAGAAACCAAGCCAACTTGGTGTCTAAGTAATGGACATACACCAGTTAATATTTACAACACTCCTCCTTGAATGTCCATTAATAGACAATGTGCCTCGTTAAAATTTTACTAGAAAAAATTATGTGGAAAAAATTATAGAAGGAAAAAGAGTACACATATCTTGTAATATGCATTGTTAGCTGCCTCATTAAAAATCTTGCCAGGAAAACTCAATGGGACAAAACCTTGGTTAAGGGAAAAAGAGCACATCACGTATTTCACTCCCCCTGATTAAAACATCACATAATTCTTGAAGATGATGTACTCCGATCTTATATACCAACTTATCATATGTTGAGGTTGGCAGTGCCTTTGTGATTAGATCTCTCAAATTATCATTTGATAAACTGATTGATCATTTGTATCTACATCTACATTTTTTGATAGAGTTGCATCATCGTCATATGATATTTATTGGGACCACACCAAGTATATTCCTGGCTGCCTCATAAACTGTTGTTATCTTTGTATAATTTGACTATCATGTAGAACAACATGATATAGCAGTACCCTTCATTGGAATAGATAACATGTTTGTATTGAACTCTAATGTCGATCAGAATGAATGCCCTGGTATGTAAAAAAAACTTGATAATATTTGTTAGGATAAACATATTCATGCCAGACACTTCATTTGCAATATGCATTTTGTCTTATTTCAATATCTCTATGTATGAGAGAAATTATATCATGCTCATAGTTATAACAAGATAAATAAAAGCATCAATTGCACACATATGTGGTACTTCAGGGCCAATTTAACTTTCTTATTTCAACTTCTTTCAGGAGCTAATCTTCTGCTCCTGAAAACTCTTCAAGAGTTTCAAGTCATCAACTTGTACACAACTTGTACAATAATAGAAATATTTTAATTATCATAAAGAGACAAGGGTAAACGGATACATTTGTACGACCCTTTGTCAATGAATATTCATTTAAGAATCACGAACAAGTTTCCCAAGAACTTGTATATGCTTCAGGCATTTTGAATCCTTCAGAAATTTTCATATAAATTTTGTCAAGTAAACTATATAAACTGAGACAACTTTCATTTAGTATTTAAATTACATGACATCTTCTGATGTCAGGACTGCAGGTCCAATAAATGTACCCTTACCAAGATGCATCTACTTGGTAATTGTTTCTATATCAACATGCTTTAAGAGACGTAGAATTTAGATCCTCATAATATTAACAATATTGCGCGTTATATTGTATCAAAGATATCGTCGATGAGATATTATTTTGAATCGGTTCGTAATTCGACATAACTTACTGAGATCTCATCACTTCATTATTTTTTAAGGTACATGAACCTCTTATGAGGTCTTATGAAGTGTTATATCTAAGGCTCTTCAAGAGCATATTGCCTCCTTATTATGATAATTTGCTCCCCTCTTTTTTCAAGAATTATTGCATTTGGAATCGATTGGTCTACCATGCTCCATGCATACTGTAGACTCTGTCCTTCATAGACATTTAAGAGCATCTTACAATTGAAATATAAAATAGTTGGAAGCAAATGCTTCTAGCATTTGACTTGAATTATCTTTTGAATGTGGATCACAGTGATGATACTTCACTACATATTTCTCAACTGTTTATTCTCTCCCTCTTATGCTTAGAAAAACTAACATATATCCCCACCTTATTTGGGAAATCCATCTGTGTTCATCGTGGTAGATTCATTAATCATACTGCACAACAAAAATTATTAGATGGAAATATTTTATTCTTGACCCTGCACCAATTATGAGGGGAAAATTTATCATAATTTATTGGTCTGAAGCATACAAACGTCGTTGTATGCAATATATTATATCTCAAATCAACACATAAAGCTTCGTTCTCATAAGCAATGATTTAGCTATATATTGGAGGCATCCAACGCCAAATCAACTTGAATATAAACCAGGATCATTAAGATGAACTATCTTGATTACATAATCTAAAAATTATGCTTCTAACTCAATTATTTTGAGCAAGGAGCAATTTCGTAAATGTCAAATTGCGGGTTGACAATAAAGACATATGTGACCGTCTCATAGATGTATTTATTTACGATATCACGTTGTAGGTGAACATGCCCATATTCACCTTTTATATTTTTTAAAATTTAAGGATTCAATCCCAACATTAGTTGGTGTAAACAACTTATCATGAGAACAAGCAACACGAAAGCAATCTTGAAAAATCTTCAAGTTCTTCAATATCTGGTAACTTTTCATATCCGTAATTTTTCATATCCGTATGTGATCACATCATGCTCTGGTAACTTTTCATATCCGTAATTTTTACCTGTAGTACTTGAGGATATTTAATCTTCTAATCACTTGTAGTCTCAATATGATAACTATTTTTATTGCTAGTAAACTTCAGATTTACTATAAATTATTTTTCAATCGTAACAATTACGATCTAGGATGATTGGTACTATCGTATATAACCTCTTCGAGAGATTTCAATTTATTTTTTATAATGAGATATTGTCTGAATAATTCTAGTGTCATAATTCTTAGAAATAAATAATTAACTCTTCTAAAGCTCCTGATCATTAGTATGTACTTTGAAATATCGTTTAGCTACTACTTGTATCATGAACGAAAATTTGATTAGACACTACTGGTGTCATTAAAGGAACAATAATCGAATGGATATTTAAAGATAATTGTAAATTCATAAATAACGAAAAGTAAATACTAAGTTCTAAACTTCAGTATTTCAATATCTCCGTCAGGGAGATTAGCCGTTACCATCTGAATATTTTGTATCAAAGCAGCAACCACATAGTAATCACATCCTTCAGGAAGAGATACATTAACGTGTATTTCCTTCAGAGAAATCATAACAACTAACCGTAATGTATCAATGTGGTTATGGTAGAAAATATTCTACTCTGCTTTCTTTTTGGATATTTAATAAACTTATTCACGATATTTCTACGTACGATGGGTACGTGTTACAATGACTTTAATACCACATGTATTTCCGTTGTTATTTTATCTCCAAGAGGTAGGTTGTGGTATATCTTCATTCACTTAAGGGAATGAAACATGATTATAATAATGTGCTTGATATACAACGTTCATCTATAGCTCATTATTTTGCTCAAGAACAAAAAAAATATTACTTCAGAATAATGCCTTACTACTTCAGGAGTAAGTTTCAGATTTAATGCTTCAGGAGTAAATTTCAAAGTCTTAACACTTCATGAGTAAATTTCAGAATCTTACTACTTCTTCATGAGTAAATTTCAAAGGTCTACCACTTCAGGAGTAGATTTCATATAATATTTACTACTTCAGGAGTAAATTCAGAGTCCTACTACTTCAGGAGTAGATTTCACAATATTTACTACTTCAAAATCTTTGGGAGTAGATTACAAAATTCTACTACTTAGGTAGTATAGTTTTACTACTTCGGGAGTAGAGTTCAAAGTTCTACTACTTCGAGAGTACAATTTAATGTTTGCTATTTCGGGAGCAAATTTCCGAGTTTACTACTTCGGGAGTAAAGCATTGAATGTTCAGAATATTTTTTCTCAATTTTTCTACCTCTTCTGGAGATGAGTCGTGATATTTTCACAACCAAATGCACGTTCATATTTCTATGTTTTACTATATACTGTCACATTCACTCTAGGGAATGGATCTCTAGTATAGCTTTAACAAAAGTTCTCATTCTTCATGAATGAAACACAATCATTTGAACGTGTCTTAAACATATCAAATTGTGATAGCTTATAACCTCTTTTAAGATATTGTTATTTTGTGAGAAAATTAAGGCATACATATAATATAGAAAATTTTCTCTAACATATCTCAGGCTTCAAAGCAATTACTGCTTTAGGAGCTATGAAGCACCGTGAAATTTAACCACTTCTGATGATTATAAATCAAAAGGAGATACACCATATAAATATCTTATCTGATAAACATGGAGCATAAAAGGAACTTTGAGAATTAAATGGAAGCAAATGATGGCCGTATATATGTTCGATGCTTTACTTCTTGTACCCGGTCATCCTTCTACCCAATACCGACAAATTCATGTGACACATGGCAGGGGGACTATGTATTGTGGAGCATCAACATGTCACCTGCATCGCTCCTGCCACCAAATACCATAACTCCTCAATAGAGTAATATGCTAAAAGAAAACAAAACAAAGAGAAGTTATCGTTAATCTCCGGCAAGCCATACAACATGTGGCATATCAAATCCGTAAAGATGGGAGTGATTAAATACCATAAATATAAACACAGTGAAAGATTAAAATAAAATACTTATCTTGCACTCGTGTAATTTCAAGAATTGCACTTTGAAATAGAAAATCAAACTTAAAATGACAGAATCGCGTGTTGATAACGTGTTATAAAATAAAACTATAAAGTAAATATATTAAAAACAAGTATAGAAAGAATGATATATTATTCAACTTCAAATTGATCTCTTACAAAATAGAGTAAATTTCCTATTTATAAAAGGAAAACAACTTGGTGGCCAAGCAATTATCTTATTGGCCAAGCAACCAAGCCAACTTGGTGTCCAAGTAATGGACATACACCAATTAATATTTACAAGACTTTAGTATTACAATTGCTGAAATAAAACTAAAATAAATTTAGAAGCCGTTAAAAGTATTGTAACAGTTTACCACCAAATTAACTGTGAACCTCCATATATAGAGTTAATTAATTACAAATAATGTAAAACAAATACTTTTGATCTGACAAGGTCCATAAGTAGCTTTTTCACACTGTATTCCACAGTTTCACCATAATTTTTGTACTGTGACGGAGCCAGAAATTTCGGGAAGGGTATTCAAATTTTTAATATCTATTTTTTTCTTTTAATGAATGGTTTCAACGAAATTTTTTATATTAACTACAAAATTTTAATAAGATTTGTTTATGTGCTGAAAATGAGAATTGAATATAACAACTAGGGATAGTAGGTGCGTATAATTTTGCGGATTTCGCACCACATCCGCTCCAGTTGGGGCGGATATGGGTATAACTTTGACGGGTAGTAGGCGGGTATGAGTATTGAAAATGTACTCGTCACGGGTAGGCGAGTAGGTGGTGGATTTGAAGTCATACCCGCCCCGCATCCAACCGCCTACCCGCCCGCCTTATATCCGCCCCAAGCCCAAAATATTAGCAGCCCATAAGTCGTGCCTTCAGCCCATAAGTCACGACAAGTCTCTCATTCTCCAACAAAACTCAAAACCCTACGCCTCTTCAGTCCTTCACACATTCACGCCTTCACGCCTCCCTCTCTCGTTCCCCTTCACGCCGTCTCTCCTCCTCTCTCATTCTCGACGTCTCTGCCTTTTTCTTTAAATGAGATGCTGATCGGGAAATATTGGAAAATATTGTTGTCTTTGCTTTGTGTTTTGGGGTTGTCTTGGTGAGGTCAATTTTTGTGCATTTGTTAAGTTTTATCTATTGGGTTTGTGGAGTCCAATTGAAAAAGTTGAAAAACTTTAGCTTATATAGCTGAAATAATATCTGGGTTTTGTCTACATTTGTAATATATAGTTATTTGGGTGGATAATTTTTGAATTTTCTTAAAAATTTTGTTTTCTTGATTCTTTGTCGTAAGGGGAAGAGGTGAAAAAAATGAGAAATTCTGATGGTGAAAAAATCCGGAATTCTCCTCCCTCTCTCCCAAAGAAAATGAGACCGTGACATTATTGATTCTTGACTCAAATTTTTATGGTATTCACTTGGGTGGGTGGAGCGGGTGTGAATTTAGGATTTTAGGAATATACTCGCCTAGGTGAATATAATTTTTTATGGCGTGCGGGAAGGGGGTATCCGGACTCGCCCCGCCCAATTGTCATCCCTAATAACAACAAATGGCAACAATTTGAAAACTCCACCAGGAATCGAGAACCTGGGCAGAGAGAACAAGGCTCTTTGAACAGCTTTGACCGCTGGGCTACATGACTCACTTGTATATAGAAAGCATACTATATCAAAATATAATATGGAATTTAAATTATGTACATTATGTAATTTTCCACAAAGAGTGTTCACCTAACAATCCTTGGATGGTTGTAGCTCCGCCCCTGTTTGCGTATCAGCTCTAACGAAACTCTTTCAGCTAAGTTATTTTTGTACTATCAGTCTTCGACACAGACATTATCTGAGTTACAACAACGATTACAAATACGTTTTAATTAAATTGTTAGTATAATAATACATGCTAGCATTAATAAAAGGTTATATATAGGTTAAGTTTTTACTATTCACAAAATTATGGAGGAATAAAGATTACATACAATCATATAGCACATGTGAATTGCAGTACATATCCACAATAATTTCAAATCTTCCATGTGATATTTAACTTCAACAAAGACCAGACAATAGGTGTCTATATCATGAAAATAACGTCACATCGCATACATGTGCTCGTCCCTGTAATTATTTTCCAGCCATACTGAATTACTGATAAAATAATTGCCGCTTACGTGAAAGACTAAGCCCCAATTGGCTACTTTCTGTTGATCAACCAAACACGTGGCTTCATTTGAATGCAGTACAAGCGTACCCACTGCACAACCCTGTGGTGCTACTATACGGGAACAAACAAACGGGTCGACCCGGTGGCAACTCCGGAATCGGTTTCTCCATATTTAGAAACTCCACCACTTCTTCCATCGTTGGCCTACCTTTGTTCTCGTTCAACGTACAGAGCAACCCGATATCCAAAGCCCGAACCGCCTGATCCAGGTTCACGACCGCGCCCATTCTTCGATCCACCAATGTTTCCTTCTGTTGTACCTCATGCATGGCCCATGCAAGATCCAACAAGTCCCGTTCCCCCGGGTTGGACTTCCTGCTCCGACCCGCGATAATCTCTAGCACGACCACCCCGAACTCGAACACATCGGCTGTTTGACTCACCATGGACTCAAACCGAGTCGACCCGGTTGAAGTGAGCACGAACCCGAAATCACCCACTACTGCTCTGAAGCTCACGTCAAGAAACACACTGCTACTTTTAACATTCTTGTGGGCAAGTTGCTTTGAATGAAGGTGTACAAGAGATTCTGCTAAATCTTTAACAACCTTAAAACGCCTCGTCCATGGCAAGACACCAACACCAAACAGCCATTTATCGAGGCTTCCATTCGGGATGTAATCGTACACGACTATTGTTTCTTGGTTGTCATAGCACCATCCTCTAATCGGGACTAAATTCGGGTGACGAATTTTGCTGATGGCCTTGATCTCTTTGTGAAATTGCCGTTTTTCAAACCCGTGGGTGTTGAAAAACTGAGTTAAAAATCGTTTTACAACCACGTTGCACCCATTCAGCATCGTGGCCTTATACGTAACGCTCTTCTCGTCACTGCCCAATATTTGCAACTCGCTGAAATTCCGAGTTGCAGTGGCGATTTCAGCTATTGTGAAGCGACGCGCCTTATTTGGTGGCCGCGGTCTTTGCTTTTTCTCGGGTAGAATGATTGTTTCGTTGGAATTGTCATCATCTCCGCGGTAGCTACTAAAATAGAGGTTAATAAGAACAATTACCAGAAGAATGACCACGGCAAGGAAAATGAAGAAACTATTAGGCGTTTTACGATGTGCAATTTCAGCTTGTGTGTTATTCTGAAGCATGATTTTATCCTGACACGTCTCCGTTGTAGGAATCCGAAGCGAAGCTTGACTAATTGAAGTGAAATTCCAGGACAGAATGTTGTGAATTTGTGTATGGTTACCAGTAGCAGCTGAAAATCCAACAAACATATACTCATTCAAGTAAGGCGAAAGGTCAAGAGAACCAGAGTAAACTGATTTAGAAGTAAATCCTCTGCCATCAGGTGCAAGACGAATATCGATAAAACGCTTTCTCCCATCGTATGATATCCAAACTCTGTGAATTGAGCCGTCATTCAATTGAACCCCGACATCCGAAGCATTTATGGCTGCTGTTGAGACTATGCTTCCTAAATTGATTCCCAAGTGATTGTCATTTGGGTCACCAAATTCAGGGTTCTGGCGAGTATCAAACTCAATAGCTACTGTTTTATAATCATCGTCGCAGAGATCATTCAGCATGCCAAGCCACGGACCAGAACGGCCTACAGTTATTTCATCCGGGACAATTATAAAAGTAAGGCCACTACCGCCAATTAGTTTTCCAACATCTGATGTCTCATTGCTCGAATTGGACTTCACTTCGAATTGAAACGAGAAGGTTGTTTCAAAAGAAGCTGGTGTTTGAGAAGGAAGATCGAAGAAACGGATAGGGGACGAGTATATAGCTCGTCCTGCTAGATGCTTTAGATCGCCTTGTTGCTCGGGGTCAGGAATTTGGACGGATGTTTTTTCGTCTGAGACGATAGCACTTCCGAGAAGTGTAAGATCTTGCTTCAATCTGAGATTGTTGGAATTGAAATCTTGAAAAGAGATATGCTTCGTCACGTTAATTACAGGTCCTATTGGACCTTTGTTGTCCGAGGATGCAACAAAATTACTTACAAGCATGGAAAATAGGAAGAAGAACCAGCAATAGTAATCCATGATGAGTTGATTCTTGACTAGTGGAGAAGATGAAATTTTAATTTTCTCAGTTGCAAATTAGCAATTGGCAAGGTTGTGCATAAGCTTAGCTAAAGACATGTGGTCTGCAGATAACTTCATTTCACTTTCTTCCAAAACAAGAGAATTACAAGTCCTTCAACTTACATAATGCTACGCTTTCGTCCTATTTCAATTCGGGTAAGAAAAGTAATTCAAGTGGAATCAAATTTTTGATGCTTTAATGATTGGGAGGACCTGAGACACATATTAGGAGTCTCTTGCGACAAGCTAACTTGGCTCTATCTTAATAATGACAGCCCATTCCCAAGGGTGTGGGTTACAACAACAACGTAGTGAAATCCCACAACGTACATTTTTTTATTAAGCATTAAACATTTGCAAATATTATATTTTTATTATTATCACATCGGTTATTTTAAATAATTCACATCTTTTACAAAAATAATATTTTTTATATTAAACCCTTTTTATTTTTTAAACCCAAAATAATTTCTAACCCATTTAATCTCCCCTCACCCAAAATAAATCAAAACCCACAAAACAAAACAAACCCCCCCCCCCCCCCCCCCCCCAATTTTACGAGCGGTAAAAACGACACCACCACACCCCTCCCGAAAAAAATTCTCAAATTTCAAACTCGTTCATTGGGGGGGGGGGGGGGAATCCACCTATAAATAAGACGTCTTTGGGAGGAAAAAAAAGAAAAAAATCAAAAGCACAAACAAAGCTTTGAAAAGCAATCCGAAAACCCCTTTGTTCTTCACAGCTTTTTTTTCGGGTTGGGTCAAAAATCCGAAAATACTACTTTTCTTTTCCCTAAATTCACCCCAAAAGAAGAAATTTAAAGTAGTAAAATCTTCAAAATCAACAAAATTTCTGCGGGTCGACGATTAAAAACGAATACGCCTCGTTCGCCTGCCGGAGAAGGTAAACTCAAATTCCTCTAAAAATTTTATTTCTTGCATCTCTCGTGTGTTTCCTTTTAATTAATGCAAAAGCATTAGCTTTGCTTTAGTCGATCTAAGTTTAATGCTAAGTATACCTGTTTATACACGCTTAATACGATATGATATTAAGAAGTTGAGTATTTTGTGATATTTGTACAAGAAGGTTTTAATCTTGATATATTAGGCTATGTTCTAACGCATGTAAATACGTGCGATTTAACTTGAAATCTGGTCAAGCATGCTTATGAGCTTATGTGCATAAGTGTACAATGGTAGAAGTAGAATGAGAGAATTTGTACTTGGTCTATACTAGCTTTTGGACTCTTGTATGCCTTTGTTGGGAATAAATCTTTCGATGTGTTAATATATCTTTTCTTGAAGTTTCGGTTTAGATTCGACATCCATTGGTTAAATTTTCCCGGATGTTTTCGAAGAACTTTCCCTTATATGGTAGCCATAAGATTTTGGAAGAATCCTTATACTATGTATAATAATTTGTTGAAATTTTCATAGCACTAGTTTGCCATGTTTTGGATAAACAAAGTAAGTTACAAGTACTAGTCGAAGATAAGGGAAGTTCATAGCTTGTTCATGAGTGTCTCATTATGCTTAATTTCCCGATCCGACTAATTTTATTGGTCTAATGATTTGTCTGTTGGGACACTAAAGAACACATAGTCTAAACTTAGAAATCCTCCGCTAGTTTATTTTTTAGGCTCATCATGCATATTTAAAATTTTCAAAACAAACTATGATCATCTTCTATTCATTTTATTAATTGTACAACAAAAAAATGATTTCCAAAAATTACTCATTTGGCATTACAAATTAATTGCTCTTCTCCTTATTATTGTCACAAATGCATACATGTACAAAATACATCTCTTTCATTAATTATTTGCAAACATCTTTTTAACTTCATACTTTAAACATGCATTTTTCTTAGTGTAATATTAACCTGAGTTTGACCGGATAACCGCAAGTTAGCAGATCTTAAAGGATGCCTAACCCCTTCCCTTTAGGATAATAAAGAACCCTTACCTAGAATCTCAAATAGTTTCGCAGACCTTAAAATCGGAGTTTACATTGCAGCACTTAGTTTAATATTTAGGTGTCCTAATTCACCGTAAAAAATAATTAGGTGGCGACTCCTCAACTCCCTTTTACCCAGGAATCACCCGAACACGCCGTGCTCCGCTTTTGACCTCGGAGCGGGTCGAAAATAGGGCGCGACAAAGAACACATAGCAGCAGAAATCAAACGATACTATAAAGTAATACTGCGCCTACTAGTGTGATAGGCTAAGCGGGCCTACAATAATGACACTACACTACCAGTTTATAAGCGTAAGTAATACTACGTTCGACTACCTACTACCCTAATTTGTGTCCTCCACAACCCCTATCTAAAGTGATGTCCTCAGTAAGTTGCACTTGTGCCATATCCCTTCTAATCACCTCTCCTCAATACTTCTTCGGCCTACCTCTACCCCTCCTGAACCCGTCCATAACCAACCTCTCACACCTCAGCACTGGGGCATTTGTGTCTCTCCTCTACACATGCCCGAACCATCTCAACCTCGCTTTCCGCATCTTTTTCTCCAACGAGGCCACCCCACTTTGTCCCAGATATCATCATTTCTAATCATATCCCTCTTTGTATGCCCACACATCCATCTCAGCATCCTCATCTCCACAACTTTCATCTTTTGGATGTGCGAAGTCTTGACTGGCCAACACTTCGCTCCATACAACATAGTCGGTCTAACCACCACCCTATAGAACTTGCTTTTAAGTTTTGGTGGCACATTTTTATCGCACGAGACTCCAAATGCGAGCCTCTATTTTATCCACCCTGCCCCAATATAATGTGTGACATCGTCATCAATCTCTACATTCCCTTGGATAATAGACTCGAGGTACTTGAAGCTTTCTTTCATCGGAATGACCTGAGTACCAAGCCTCACCTCCACGCCTGTCTCAAGGTCGCTCCCGTTACTGAACTTGCACTCAAAGTATTTTGTCTTGGTCCTACTCAACCTGAACCTTTTAGACTCCAGAGTATGTCTCCAAACCTCAAGCTTAAGCGTTCACTCCGCTGCGAGTCTCATTAATCAGGACTATGTCGTCTGCGAATAACATACACCATGACACCTCTCCTTGGATTTGTCGCGTCAGTCCATCCATCACTAATGCAAATAAGAATGGACTAAGAGTTGATCCCTGGTGCAACCTCACCGTCACTGGGAAGTGCTCTGAGTCCCCTCTTACTATTTGTACCCTGGTCTTGGCTCCATCATACATATCCTTGATCACTCAAGTGTACGCCACAGGTACACATCTAACCTCCAAACATCTCTATAGAAGATCCCTAGAGACTTTGTCGTATGCCTTCTCGAGGTCGATGAAAACCATATGTAAGTCTCTCTCGTTCTCTCCATATACTGCTCCACCAACCTCCTAATAAGATGAATGGATTCTGTAGTTGAACGCCTCAGCATGAATCCAAATTGGTTCTCAGAAATAGACACGCCTCTTCTCACCCTCATCTCCACGACCCTTTCTCAAACTTTCATTGTATGACTTAGCAGCTTGATACCCTTATAGTTGTTAACTCTGGATATTACCTTTGTTCTTGTACAAAGAAATCATTGTACTCCACCACCATTCTTCGGGCATTCTCACAGTCTTAAAAATAACATTAAACAACTGCCACTCCAAAACTGTCCTGCCCGCGCTCTTCCAAAATTCAACTAGGATCTTATCAGGCCCGATCGCTCGTCCACTACGTATCATGCGAACAACACCCTTAACCTCCTCAACTTTAATACTTCTACAATACCCAAAATTCCGGTACCTACCAGATTGCTCCAGGTCTCCCAACACAATGTCTCTATCTCCTTCTTCGTTCAAGAGTTTATGAAAGTAAGACTGCCATATCCGCCTAATATGCGCTTCCTCCACCAGAACTTTACCATCCTTGTCCTTGATGCACCTCATGTGATCCAAGTCACGCCCCCTCTCTCCTCACCTTGGCTAGTTTGTACAACTTATCCTAGCCTTTTCCCTCTAATTCCACATACATGCATTTAAAAGTCGTTGTTTTCGTCGTCGTAACCGCTAGCTTTGCCTCCTTCATCGCCATCTTATACAATTTCCTATTCGTCCACTTCTCTACCTCATACTTAGCCTTAGGTCCTACTCATTTGGTCTCCTAGACACAAGCTATATTAATCTTCATCTTCTTAAGAATCTTAACTAGCTCTATGGACTTCCCCGTTAAAGTCCCAATGTTCTAAGACCCTATTCGCAGCCTAGCATCTCCCTTAACCCACTTACCCCTCCAACCCTCACCCCCGTTCCTGACCGAGAACATAATACTAGTATACCACCAGTCACCAACGCCACTAAAGTGGATATAAACTAATAGACTAATCAAATATTTACACCTAAACACAGGAATGCCAAGAATGATATAACTAAAGGCAAGAAGAGTAAATGCAAGAACGTAAAGGTAAGAAGCAATACAATAAAACGTCAAAATTTAAAGGGATAGAGACAAAGAATAGATACGAGCAACCGGAGGTACCAACTCCAGTTGAACCAAAGTTTAACTACAAAAATAACATACAAATAATGAATATGGGCCACCGGAGGTACCAACTCCAGGTGGATAGCACTTGTCTGCCACCAGAAATCCCGCTGGAAATCCTTGCTCACTGCCGGAATTCAAGCTTCGGGTCGATTTTTAGAAAAGAGTCCGTACCGCTTCTCGCCGGAAAGTTCTCGGATCCGTCATTTCGAGATATGTTGTGGCAGCGGCGGACTGCTGCGATGAGGAAGGAGGATCGCCGGTGGTGGATAGGGCTAAGACGGCGGGGGCAATGGGGGTGGGGGTGCGTCGGCGATTGGGCGACGGGAGTAGTGGTGCGCCGGTGAGAGAAAAGGAACAGAGAGACGTTGTGGGGGAGAGAGAGAAGATTTTTAATGTAGCGGTAAATGAAGTGGACTCAGCTTCAGATCTTAGTAGAGGTAAATACATTAGATGATTTCATCTCATATGTCAAAATTTAGGTGGACAAAATTATTCAGTATCTGAATTGGTGAGAGATAACATGTAACACGTGTAATTAGTAGTTTTGATGTCTGAAAGTTCATCAAACACCAGGATTATAAAAAAATGACACATACCTTATCCAATCATTACATCTTAAAGTAAGCTCTAATATCACCCTCCACAATCTCATATAAAAATTACCTACACGAAATATTTAACTCAAATTATCAGCACCACTAAGAAGTGCTAATTAATTAATGTTTTTCCGGTACCAATAATTGACAAGCTCCTGATTGATCTATGTAGTAAACCAAAATTAAAAAGTGATAACTGACACTTTGCCATGTGCTGGTCAAAAATTGTGAGCCCAAGATATGGACACTGAAAGTAGAACAAATCCAACGAATCAGATTGAAACAAAAATATCTTATCCAACTATTTGAAGATATAATGTATCTAACCAAACTAACCACCGCAACAAATGGCCGAATCGATTATGTGACTCGAAAAAAGAAGAACAATTTTTTTAATAATGTTTAAACCTGTTTATGAAATTTATCAAATGGGAAAACGGACAATGAAGTTTCTGGAGAAATAATTACAACATGATAGAGAAACTACTGGCATATTTATATTGTCAAGAATAAATTACTCCAATAGTAATTTATCTGTGCAAGAATAGTTATAGTATTTATCTTCTTTTTTAAAAAAAATGTTTTATTACATAAGGGGTAGGGGAAGGGGGAGAGGATTACAAGGTGGAGAATCAAACACTTACCAATAAGATGAGAA